>JALMGJ010000022.1:3490000-4062500 GCA_023362775.1 Charina bottae
TTATCAGGAGTCTAATTCTTATTGCTATGTGTTCTGAAAATAATTCTGAAGAAGTGTGTTGGACTTTGTGCAAGCACAATACTTCTTAGCTGTTCATTCACCCTTCCTTGTGTGAAAAAAAGTGCCACTGCTTGAAAAGTCATGTTAACTTCAATCTGTGGATTCCTTAAAGTTTCACCATTTTTTTCCAGGTTTACACAAAAAAGTGGGGTAGCTTTAATGACTAGCAGAGACAGGTTGCAATCATGTGAGTTCAGAGGCACTTCTTCTGAATCTTGTAGATTTTGGGAGGGGAGAAGTGTTTAGGAAGTGATTGACCCCTATTATATGTCATAATTATATGTGATTGACTTTCCTTTGCCTATATTGCTGCCACCACATCATCATTTCCAGATTTTCTATATTCCACTTGCAAAAGTGATTTTTGTAATATATTAACACAGCCTAAAGAGCAAGGTGGCATATATATGACTCAAGGTGCCTTTGAGTCAGTGTTGACTTCTGGCGACTGCCTGGACTAGGCCCTGCAGTTTTCTTGGCAAGGTTTTTCAGAAGTGGTTTGCCATTGCCTCCTTCCTAGAGCTGAGAGAAAGTGACTGGCCCAAAGTCACCCAGCTGGCTTTCATGCCCAAGGCAGGACTAGAACTCATGGTCTCCTGGTTTCTAGTCTGGTGCCTTAACCACTGCACCAAACTGGCTCTCTATTTTTAATATACATTGGAGGGGAAAAAAACTTGTCCTTTTAGAGGGAGTTTGTATGTGAATCTCTGTTTTAAGCTCTTGATAGAAAAGTATCTCCAGTTGTCATTCTGCTAAACTGTACAATCATCTGAAAAAAGGGAGGAGAAAATTGCTTCCATTGCAGAGGATGGAAAGAGGCAAAGAGGAAAATGCTTGCCTTTTATATAGAGAGTATGGCTCTCTTTGGTGTCTGTTGTCTTGCTGATAGAGACTAGCCTTTGCAAGAAAGGAGCCTTGTTGCATAAAAATGTACTCTTCTGTGTTTTAGGAGGTGGGTCTGCCCTTTTACCTGCACCTATCCCTCCTGTCACCCTCGAAGAGAAGGGGACCATCACCAGGTTACTGGCTTCAAAAGGAGCCACCATCCAAGAGTTGAATACCATTCGAAAGGCACTCTCTTTGTTAAAAGGTGGGGGGCTCGCACGGGTGGCTCATCCTGCCCAGGTAAGCTTATTAAAAGCTGTCTTTACCCAATAACTTTTGGTTTTAAAAGGAATGCCAGTTATAGTTTTCTAGATTCAGTGTGGTTGAAAGAGGAATAAATTTTGGTGCAGAAGATCAGGATAATTTTAATCCTCGTTAGTGTCAGTGACTTTATATCAGTCAGCTCTGTTGCAGTAATGCTTAAACATTTTAAGCAATCAAAAACATCTAAGGAATGTAGGGAAATAGTTGTGATTGATTCTTAACATATTTTTAGTATTCTTGAAGAAATCTTTTAGCTCTAGATTGAATTGAGGAATGTGCGTACAGAATAATACAGTAAATGCAAATTAATACACCCAGAGTGAATTATGCAACAACAATGATTTATCTGTAAAAAATCATTGCAACACAGGAAGATCCCTGTTTTGGCACATTAAATTTCATCCAAAGCCCTTTCCAGAAGTTCTTGCATAATTTTACTTTCCTTTACATGACCATATGGGCTCAGAGTTTTTTTCAAAAATGAAAAGTGATAAATTCCAGTCTTTGAAGTGAATAGATTATTTGAGCAGGGGAGCTAAAATTCTGTGCTAAAAATCCCAAAGCATTTCATCAAAAATCCTGATTATTCAGCAGTAATGAATAATATTAATTAAGTAAAAAAATGCCTTGTTACTTAATCCTTGTTTTACACAATTTATAAATAATTTGCATTGAGGGATTTAACTTTTTAAAAGTTTTTCTGTTTTGCATACATTGCATGTACTTTTAACAATTAAGGACACCATAAATGTAGGAACTATGAAATATGATCTATTTCTCATAAATGTGACGGACAATAAGTAATTTTGTCAGAGTAGTAGGAAAGAAATTGAAGAATGATTCATACTTTATATGTCAAACACAGTTCTATTTGTTAGTAATACACCGAGTTCCTTTTTTTTACAGCAGGAGACATGCAATATATGAAGACATAGATTAGCCACATTATTCATTCCCATTTTTTCAGCAGGCAGGAAATGTGAATGAAGCTGTCTTTTCTGTCCAAGAACTCTGACTGAGCTTTATTTCGCATATGCAGGATTTCTCCTTTTCCCCTTCAGTGCAGACTAGGCTGACCATACGTCCCGTTTTGAACGGGACAGTCCCGTTTTTTAAACAATTCCTGAGCCTCCCGTCGTTTTTATAAAAATGTCCATTTTGTCCCATTCTCAATGAGAGAGCGCCCACCCGCCCCGTTTGCCGGGGCGCCGCAGGGACCGCGCTGCTGGCGAGGCTGTTAGACGGACACACGTACACCCACTTTGTCCGGCGAGCCGTGGGTAGGTTAGGGTCCCGTTTTTCTCTCAAGGAAATATGGTCAGCCTAGTGCAGACTCAAATGTATATGTTATTTAGTGCATGATTCCAAGTAGTGCAATTAACCAACTAAAACTTCTTACAACATTGATGTAATTATTTTATTTTAGTCCATTAATCTTTTGGTTAAATTTGCTTACGGAGAAGAATGACTTTCTTCATTCTTACACCTTTTATAGAAGGTACCTTAATAGAAGTAACATCCTCCCTGAGGGAAATTGGGAACTGCCTTTTTATAAATTGTTACTTGCTACTTGCAGTTTTTATAAGGCCTCGTTAATTTATTAAATGTTATAATTTTAAGTCTGTTTTTCAGAAGTAAATCTGATAAAGGGTTCAGCAGAGGTTATTTGTGAAAAGGGTTGGTTAGGATTGCAGCTTCTGTGATTTATAGCTGAGCTTCTAAAATGCCTCCAATTGGAATCTATAGTTTCTAAGGTAGGTGGGTTTTTTTGGTACCTTCAAGTCAGTTTTTGACTCCTGGCGACTGCTTGGACAGTCCCTGCAGTTTTCTTGGCAAGGTTTTTCAGAAGTGGCTTGCCCTTGCTTTCTTTCTAGGGCTGAGAGAGAGTGACTGGCCCAAGGGCACCCAGCTGGCTTTTTGCCTAAAGCGGGACTAGAACTCACGGCCTCCCGGTTTCTAACCTGGTGCCTTAACCACTGCACCAAACGGGCTCTCAAGGTAGTATTAGAGAACATAAAAATGTTCCGCATAGTATTTGATCTTTGGCTTCTTTTTTCCCTATTCAAGTGATCATCTGATCTTGCAGACCCAAAGTGAGTAACATATGCAGATGAACTTGTGCTCAGTAGCAACTGAAACTCAAAGATTCAGTTCTCCCCAGAGCTAAGGTTGCTATGCATATTTGATGGCCAGAATAAGAAATTGCAAAGTAAAAAACTTATGACGTTTGTGGTTATAGCAGCCAACTTAGTCGTTGCTAAAAAATGGAAATATCTGGATAATATTTTGAAGGATAGATGGAATGATAAAATCTGGTCTATAGTTTTATTTGAAAAAGTGTCTGATAAAATCCATTCTGCAACAACCCAAAGTAGCGTATCGTTGTTTTATAAGGAATGGTGGAATGTTGTTCTTTATATAAGAGATAATCATCCTGGAAAGAGCTTATTTCAAACATTATGGGCATATTAAAATTCAATTTAAAAAAAAATCGGGGTAGGCATAGCTGAAAATATGACCAAGTTCCTATACAACATGAACAATATTTATCTATTGCTTCTTTCTTTTAGGTATTGAGCCTCATCCTCTCTGATGTCATTGGGGATCCACTGGACATTATAGCAAGTGGCCCAACTGTTGCCAGTTCTCACAGCATGCAGGACTGTCTTCAGATACTGGGCAAGTATGATATACTGAATAACTTGCCAAAGTCTGTGTTGACAGTCCTCTCTGGCTCGGTCACAAAGCCTAACACTCAGCAAGACTATTCCCATGTCTACAATGTTGTGATTGGATCCAACAGACTAGCTTTGGAGGAAGCCAAATGCCAGGCAGAAAAGTTGGGTTACCTGACTATACTTTTGAGTGATGCTGTGTGTGGGGAGGTCAGCACTGTTGCCCATCTCTATAGTCTATTTATTCAGTTTGTTTGCTTGAGCCTTATGAAAGATGCTGGGGATAGACCTTTAAAAGACACTGTGAAAGAAATGCTCACAAACTTTGCAGGACAGCTGGAGATTCCAATCTTGAACCTTATAGACACTCTAACAACTCTGAGAGAACCCCATGCGGAAAACCCCATTTGTCTTCTGGCAGGTGGAGAAACCACTGTGCAGCTTCAAGGTAGTGGGAAGGGCGGAAGGAACCAGGAACTGGCTCTGCGAGTGGCCTTGGAGCTGCACAGAGCTAAATCCACGGTGGAGGGAAGCTTTCTTAATCAATATGAAGTCATGTTTTTGAGTGGTGGAACTGATGGACAAGATGGGCCAACAGAGGCTGCTGGGGCCTTCTGTAGCCAGGATCTGGCGGAGGAGGCCGAGCAGGAAGGCTTTGATGTGGAAAACCTGTTGGGCAATAATGATTCATACACATTTTTCACCAAGTTCCAAAATGGACGTCACCTTTTGATGACAGGCCTGACAGGCACAAATGTCATGGACATTCACGTTATTTTAATCAGAATCCGAAGCACTTAGTGATGCAACAGACATTTAGCTGTTTTTATTAAGAAGGGATCTGTGGACAACCTGAATGGAGTGTCTCTGTCCAGGCTCTTGACATCAAAGACCAAATGGAAGGTTACTGAGAGACAAGTGAGAGATGCTGTGTTGTCCTTAATTAGACCAGGGAAACAGCTGCTTGGAACTATCACAAATAATTTTTGATAACAGAACTTTGTTTTTTAATTATTTTAATTGATTTTCATAAGAGCTACAGTAATAGGGAAAATACATTTAAATGCCTGTACATTTTGAGGATAGTAATATAACAGTAATGGCCGTGAAGGCACAGTACAGCAATAAAAGTGATAATGAGTCTGTATATTTAAACAAATACTATTATATTGGAACAGCCATGAAATTATACAAGAAAGGTATTGCCAGTTTAAACAAGGAATGACCTTTAGCAATATGGTGACAGATTATTTCAAAAGTCCTAACTCCTGTACGAATGTCCATACCTCTGCCTCTTTGCTGTAGTATGCTTTAAAGGCTTGTGATTTAGGAAATCAAGAACATTCAAACATTTTTTTCTGAGAAAGCAAATTATAATAATCAATATTAATATAGGGTACAATCCAATGGGAGTTAGATATCACACATATCATTAGAATTCCAGGGGGAGGGGGTGAGAAAGAAATCCAAAATCTACTAAGGAGATTTTTTTTCTCCATTAAAGTTAAATCAGCATATCATTATACAGAGTGGGCATAGTGAAGGTTAATAGTATTGTCTACACTGAGCCTTTGTGAAAGCACAGAGGAAATATGTTTTGTCTTGAGTATATTGCAACCATGATTCTTGTACCAAAGCTATATTTTCATATAAACTCACCAGTACAGTCTTTAGCAGTGTGAAGAATCCCTCTGGTCAGTTGTGAATGGACTAGGCAGAAAAACAGGACCTATCATGGTAGGATGCACGGCTCTTTAACACAAAACTCTGTTCAGTCTTACTGGAGAATGCCATCGAGATGCCACCTTAATTTCCCAATATTCTGTTGCCTAAGTTTGATTATGGATCCACATCGTTTGAAATTGTACCCTTGTCAGATGTTAAAAATGAGTTTGTCTCACGGGGGGGGGGGGCTGCCCCCCCCCTTTCATGCATGTGATGTTATTCTCTTTCAGGCATCTAGCAGTACTGTACATAGTGTATGTCTGTAGACTGGGGTTTTGTTTTGTTTTGTTTTGTTTTCTGCTTGTATAGCTGTTGACTCAAAGGATTCCATGCAAGCAGGAACCGTGATAGGGCAAGGTGCTTGCTCACATGGGGTTCTTCATGCACACGGGAAGCTTTCCTCTCCTTCTGACTTCATGTACATAGAGACACCGTAGTAAGAGAATCAGACATGACATTGGGAGGAAAGGCCGGTTTCATATGGAAGCAATATTGTGATAACATTGTAACTCTTTTCCCCATAGATTTGCTCTTGTTTCTGAAGCTAATGCAGTGCAGCTTAAGTTTTGTGTATCATTCCAAAATAAAGCATTTTCTTTATTAGAAAATATGTTTATTAGACTCTGCCATGCGTCTTCAGAGCATCTAGCCTAAATTCATATACCAGACGATTTTCTCTCACTATATCTGAAAACTCATAACACGAAAGCTTCAGATCAGTGACCTCAAGTTTGCATTATCTATATACTCCTGGTTTCCCAACATGAAAAATCAGTTTGTCATTGTACGTTAACTCATCCTAGTGTGAACTGAGAGCTCCAAGTTTCCTTTCTTCAGCTCTAGGGTCCACATCCAATGAAGTTGGAACTGAGAATCTAATTTCCATCAAGTTCAGGCAGGACATGCATTTTCTTAACACCTGCACCATTTCAGTATTAGCACCTGTTATTGGAAGAAGAGTCTGAAAAATAGGCTAGATGTGCTGAAACTAATGTAACCTTGACCTTGCTCACCTTTTGTAATGGCTTTTTCTTGCTGATTGATAATTTCATGGGGGAATGCATTGTACAGAATGGAAGCTGCAAGCATTTTATGTATTATTTTACCATTGACTGGAAAACAATGGAGCCTCAGGTTTGTGACCTTTCTAACTGTATCAAGCCAGAAGTCACTGTCACTCTGATTAAGTCCTCTAATCCCAGAGAACAAAGACAAGAAAGCCCTACGCAGGCAACTGTTGCCAATTTGCTGCATTGCAAAATGCAGCCCACTATTGGAGCATCATCACCAAGTTCATCTGTTCACTTGAATAAGTTGAACAAGATCGGTTTTGATCATATATCATCGTGACTTATGATATATGATAATGACTTATGTGAAAGTCACCCATTATGATTCATCTCAGCTAAATACTGCTCTTTCTTCTCAGCAGAATGGGTGAATTAGAATACCAATCCATTTTTAAATAAGTCCTATGGCATCTTAATGACTACAGTAAATTTAGTATTCCATAAGTTAACCATAACTTAGTTTTTAATTTACTACAATATTCTATCCTTGTTTTGCAGCAAACTAAAATGGCTGGCCCTCTGGAACCCTTTCTTAAATATGTATACAGAGTAATTTTGTGGTCCTGGGGAACCATAGGCTTGATCAAATCCCACTTAAATTAAAAGGAGGAAATTTATATTTGATTCCCTCTCCCACGTGGTCGCTCAGCGGGTAAGACGCCAGGCTTGTCGATCAGAAGATCGCAAGTTCGGAGGTTCGAATCCCTAGCCCTGCGTGACGGAGTGAGCTCCCGCACTAGCTCCAGCTCTTGCCAACCTAGCAATTCGAAAGCATGCAAATGCAAGTAGATGAATAGGTACCACTTAGGTGGGTAGGTAACAGCGTTCCGCGCGCGTCATGCAGCCACATGACCGTGGAAGTGTCCTCGGACAACGCTGGCTCTTCAGCTAACAAACGGAGATGAGCACTGGCCCCTAGAGTCGGACACGACTGCACAAATGTGCGGGGGGAACCTTTACCTTTACCTTACCGTCTCCCACTGACTCC
This sequence comes from Charina bottae, assembly GCA_023362775.1. Classification (NCBI taxonomy): domain Eukaryota; kingdom Metazoa; phylum Chordata; class Lepidosauria; order Squamata; family Charinaidae; genus Charina; species Charina bottae. The sequence goes on from JALMGJ010000022.1 coordinate 3,497,668, forward strand.
ACATTGGACTCTTCCTTAATCAAACCTCCCAAACCTGGAAAACCCTCAAAGATTTGCTGGATCTTAAGTCTCCCTGGATTTCCATCAGGCTAACTAGCTAACGTTTAGACAAGCCCAAGAGTTATTCCATCCATCTGGATGCAGAACTCTTTGCTGGTATATTAGTGTTTGGAATTCTGCTGCTAACAAATCTTTTTATTTCATTGAAACTGAGTGCACAATGTAAAATACTTAGAAAAACCTAGCTTTTTCTACCTCAGCATTACTATATATTTTCAAAATACTACCTATTTGCAAATCAGTGTTTGCTGTCTCCTGTTGAATTACCTGTTTACTATATGACCAAATTTTTAACAAGCTGTAGTAAACTAGATTAGAGTTTATTGCAGTGATTATCACATTACTCAGCTGCCCTTTAGCTGATCATCTAGCTACATGGAACCCACGCATCTGAGAGCAGAGGCTGCTCAGCTTAGAAAACAGCCAGGTGGGAAATTCCATGGCAAAGATCCATGTGATCAGGCTTTTCTCACATGACTTGGTGGCTAAAATTGTTTCCCAAATACATGAGAGCTGTTCATCTTCCATTTAGCTGGCAACATTTGAAAGATGATCCCTCTTAAACTTCAGAATAAACCACCCTCCACAGTTATTGGATAATTTAAAATCCAACAAGATGTAGAAAATCTACTGAAAATGAAACATATTTTTTAAAGACATTTTGGTCTTTAAAGGCAGTCTAGAAATGGTTTAGATACTTAATTTGTGTATCTTCTCTAAATATTACATTCTTGCATTTTGATCAAGAAATGAAAGATTAAAGCATTGATTTCTAACTGTATTTACAAGATGACAATGTAGAAACCACATCACTATTAACAGAAGGTTCAGGATACACAATCAAGTAAACCCACTTCAACTGGATGAGTGGTCTTGGGGTGCAGGGAATGCTAAATATTTGTCACTTGGTCTCCCATCAGTAGGCTGACCATATTTCAGGATGGCAAAACGGGACGGGGTCATATGTAATATTCCATATTCATGAAAAAGACGAGTCCCCGCCCCCCGGTACGCGTGATTGGCTCCCACCTACAAACCCCGTCCCTGGTCCACACGATTGGCTCCCACCTGCAAACCCCACCCCCGGTCGACGCAATTGGCTCCTGCCTGCAAACCCCGCCTCCCGGTCAGCGCGATTGGCCTCTGCCTGCAAACCCTGTCCCCTGGTCCGTGCTCCGGCTCAGATCCTCCTTCCGCACCATTCCCGCCAGGTTTGAAAAACGGGACAAAATTGAGATTTTTGTGAAAACGACGGGACAGTTGAAAAATGCTTAAAAAACGGGACTGTCCCGACCCATCAGGTTACCTAATACAATACAGAGTATTCCTAGCAGGTACATGTTACCTTACTACGTCTGGAACATTTCTGTAGTACAAAGCAGTCTGTCTTTGTTTCTTGGTGTTACTGCATTTAGCTGCCAATATCACATTTCAAGCATTTAATGGCATGCAAATGGTTAATGGCCAATAAGATGCTTTTTTGCCAAAGTATAAGTGAAGAACTTTTTGTTAAGGATGAGGAATTAAGGACTGTATTGCTAAAATCACTCAAGGATGAAAGCCTACTTATATCTGCCTTCCTGCACAGGTTTGAACCAATTTTGTGTCCCTGTCGTGTTTTCTGTATCCCCCACAGCAACAGCTTCAGGAGCAAAAAACAAAACAGTTTCTTTTATATCAGCAGAGTTCTTCATTAATCCTTGGAGATGCTGTTCAGGCGTGATCTCAGGCTCATTCCTTTGCAGCATCTACTTCTCCCGGGTAATCCCATTGCTCTTAAAATAATGTGTGTGTTTGTTTAAAATGAACATTTCACTGATCATTAAAATAAATACCTTTTTCAAAAAGAAAAAGCTGATAAAAACAGTTAGATGAAAGGATGTTGCTGCTTGAAGCACCCTTCACATTAGTGTTCACTTGGCTCTTCTTTCTGAATATCTTTATTTCCCACTTTCCTTTCCTTTAATGAGATGAAACTAGAAATGGGGAAAGTTGGTCAAGGACAACAAAACTAAGAACAAATTTTCTATACATGATGTGACTTTGTGACTCTTACTGTCATTGGAGGAAGATAGAGAAAGAAAAACATACAGGATGTAAGCAAATCAGGGAATTCTCTTGCTGCCACAGTAGAACGATCATAGGAAGGACTATGTGTAGGAGGGATGTCAGGGGGATGCAGCTAGACTCCACTACTAATTCTTTCCATTCTTCTGATGCTGCGGATTAAAAATCACTGTGTAATTTTTCTATCATATCTTCTATGGATTCCTCCGCAAAGAAAAGTGACCAAAGGGGGAGACTTACAAATGCATTCTATGAATTAGGGGATTTGCACAATGAAAGTAAAAGTCTGATCTGCAAGTACCCGTGCCAATAAAGCACAGCTCCATGTTTTCTTGAATCCACACCACCACGTATCACCGTTCAGTAGTTGCTGGCTGAGAGTGTAGTACATGTGGGCAGTCATTGGTTTAATTATTGTACTGCAGGCCCATAAGTTATTGTCGCACCCGACAGAATACTTGTTTGTACCTGGTGATTTTATTCTACGTGAATAGAAGTGAAGCAGGCAGGCCAGAATCGTGCAGTTCTCTATACCAGAATTGTAACTCTTGGGCCTACTAGCCCTTTGGCCTTCTCTCACCTATGCTACAGCTAATCAAACCTAATCATCAAACTTAATCAAATATTATATTTTGTAACAGCTGGTATCCTCTTGCTTAAATGTTGTTGCCAACTTCCTGACCTTTGTAACAGAACGCCATGGAACCTGGAACTTCCCTAAAATATTGCTGATGGTGTAAGATAACTTCCCCAATACTTATCCTGTTTTGATGTACTAGCTGAGCTTGTGATATTTGAGATACCAACTGCTGATCTTGTGATATCCTGATTGTATTGATTGCAAAACCTATAAAAGATAGACTCTGGGTGTAGCCCGGGGTTCAGACTTTGCCAAGCTATTACTCTGAACCTTGCTAGCAATAAACCTGTATTCTCTATACCTCGCTGGTCTCGTCTCCTGTCATTTGGGAAGGTGAGTTTTCCCGCTACAGAAGAAGAAATGTGAATTAATCATTTTCTCTCATTTCAATAATGGTGTGATGACCCTGAGTTCAAATCCCCAATACACACTTCTCGATGCAGTTCATTTGAATTGCAGAATCAGGTTTATTAAGGATACATGTAACTCAAAGCATTTCTAAAGACCCGAATGAAGATTCCCGCCAAAAGCATAAAATTTGAAAGTTCCGCTTTCCCCCCAATGTGCCAGCCCACTTTCAGTCCATGAGGTCACCGTGCTCTTTCCCACTCCGTGGCAACCCCCTCCTTTCTCCAACTGGAGGTGTGTGACCTTGATGCTCAGGAAAACAGTCTCTAACCATCCCAGGCTTTCTCTGGAATGCTCTCCCCCTCCCAAGTGCTGAATTCTCTCCGCGGCTGACACGTATATCATCTAAAGCTGAAAGCGTGTTTAGGTAATGGCAGGATTCGCATCGGAGCGATCCTGACTGGTTCTGCCAGAACCACAGGAACTCTATAAATATTAATCCAGTAGTAAAGTGTAAGGGGCATGGTGGCTCAGCAGGTAAGACGTCAGGCTTGTCGATCAGAAGATCGCAAGTTCGGAGGTTCGAATCCCTAGCCCTGCGTGCGGAGTGAGCTCCCGCACTAGCTCCAGCTCTTGCGAACCTAGCAATTCGAAAGCATGCAAATGCAAGTAGATACATAGGTACCACGTCGGTAGGTAGGTAACAGCGTTCCGCGCGCGTCATGCGGCCACATGACCGTGGAAGCGTCTTCGGACACCGCTGGCTCTTCGGCTAACAAACGGAGATGAGCACCAGCCCCTGGAGTCGGACACGACTGCACAAATGTGCGGGAGGAACCTTTACCTTTTTTAAAGTGTTAGTAGTTTAAATTTTATTTATCATCTGCAGTAATAGTGACTTAGAAGGCTCAGAGAGGAACATAATATTAAGAATAGTAAAAAAGGCAAGTGTCAGAATAAGAGAACTTAAATAAAGCACCAGGAGATTAAAGCACTATGTACCTTCTTTTGTGTTGATGGCCATATGAACATTTCTTGATCTAAATGGGATAAGTAAAGGTAAAGGTACCCCCCGCACATTTGTGCAGTCGTGTCCGACTCTAGGGGCCGGTGCTCATCTCCGTTTGTTAGCCAAAGAGCCAGCGTTGTCCGAAGACGCTTCCACGGTCATGTGGCCGCATGACACGCGCGGAACGCTGTTACCTACCCACCGAAGTGGTACCTATTCATCTACTTGCATTTGCATGCTTTCGAATTGCTAGGTTGGCAAGAGCTGGAGCTAGTGCAGGAGCTCACTCTGCATGCAGGGCTAGGGATTCGAACCTCCGAACTTGCAATCTTCCGATCAACAAGCCTGGCATCTTACCCGCTGAGCCACCACACCACGGGATATACTTTCATAAATAGCCAATGCAGGGAAAAGTTAGGCAAGTCTCTGTGGTTGGAGTGTAGAAGTACAACACTCTGCACTATCCAACAAGTATTGTAGAAGGAAGATAGCAAAAGGGTGGCGGGTCTTCTATGGTCCTGGTGTTTAGCATTCTAAAATGTTCTTGCAACATTTCCCCATTTTTTTTCCAGAAATGGCAGCAGTATGATATAGCATCCTTCCTAAACCCAGATGGGTACTGTATTAGTTGAAGTCCAGTACATCTGGAGAGCCTCAGGGTGAGAATCACTTTTAGATCTGTTTACCTGTCATTGATCCCAAAGCAGGGTGGCACCTGCTTGGTGTTTGGGACAGGAAAACAGCAGAAACACCCAGAACAAGACCGGAACGTTGAGAAAACATTTAGGAAGAAAACAATGCCAATCATGTCTGTATTGCTGCCAAGAACATTGCATGGATGTACTGAGGATTCAGGGTCAACTTGAGAGAGTCTTTTACATATACAGTACGTTTATTGCACATGTCATTCAGGCAGTTCTGCAAGGTTTTGTAGAAGTTCCAAAATCTGCAAAAATGCTTTGACTGGAGAATACAGTAGTGGCACTCTCTTCTATCACCTGCAGTGCTTCCGTCTTTAACCAAAATCTTCACACTGTTAAAGATGCCCCAGGAGGAAGAAATACTCTGCTAAAGTTCTAAAGCTGATTTTACCCTTTGAAAGTGTGGAATGTTTTTTTTTTAATGGTTAAAAGGCAATTGTGTTTTTGCTCGACTTCGATAGTGTTAGGTGAGATAGGTCAGTCAAGTGTTGCACAGAGACTGACAGTTTAGGTTCTCAAAGTATTATCTCTGTGGAAGGATGGATACTGTAATGACATCGAGGCCAAACAAGAAAACAAAGCAGTGGCTTGAATGACACTGTCTGTTGGGCAGGATGAAACAGACACCGATTCCACCGGGCAGGATAGAGCCAGATGGGAAGAGGCTCCACAGCACAACAGCTGGCACTTTCTCAGGGCTGAGCTCATTTACGTAAGTGGAACACTTGTGGCCAAACAGTGCTAATGGCTGAGGATAAGTAACTACCTTATTAACAGTGGAGGCTTTTGGCACTAAATTAAAAATCTTGGCTTCTAGCCTTTCCTCTGCTCTGGACTCTTAGGAGACATTAATATCCCTTCTCCCCAGCATTCTTATTATCGCTTCATTAAGGATCAGATAATGATATGTATGGGTAGTTTATTCTGCCCAGATTCTGATTAATGGCTAATGTTTCACAAGGTGTTAATGGGTGCTTTATGAAGTGAGCAGAAGGGGTTCTCCAATAATCTCTTTCACAAACTAATTTTGCCATTTTCACTAACATGACAGATTTAACACATTCTTTGTAAAAAAAGCCCCTGATGCTGCCTCAGAAACTTGTGGAAAGATAACTGCAGTAATACTTCTGCCACAACATCCTGTTCTGCTTTCCACTAAACCCCAACTCGCAAAACGCCAAGGGTACCACTCGGCTGCAGATGAAAATGTTTGCCATTTGCTTCTTTGTCAGGCAGGATCAATGGCAGGACGCGTCTTCACCCTGATCTAAAAAGAAGAGCTCCCCCTCAGAAGATCTGCCTTTGACCTCAACTTTTCAAACAAGAAGCAACTTCGCTCATTGTTGAATACAAGCAAAGGGAGGGGCATAAAAGCATAGCCATTCTTCTCCAGCCATTACCGTAAATAGCTCTGAGATATTTTAAAATAGGAAGCCGCATACATATGTTTCAAGTAAGTATAATTAAATACATATAAATAAATAAAACAGCCTCTTGAAAGTATTTCTGCCATTATACGTGCTTTTCTTCTCTTCAAAGGATGGTGGAGAACCACTTCAGAAAGCTGCTTAGATGCAGGTGCTTGAAAATACTGCTCTGGGCATGCTTTCTGTAGTTGAGGATGAACTACCTACAGTACCCCTGTGTAGATGACCACATGTGAGAGAACCTGAATAAAATAGGGCTTGCGGAAGGAAGGAAGGATCTAACACAGAGCAAAAGGTTCGCTGTTCCCACCAGTCCTGGATAATTAGTAGTAGTATCTGGTTTCTTCTTGGTCTTAAATGATGGGCCAGGTAATTTACTGAGAGTCAGAAATAATTCTGACAATGGATGAGATCATGTGTTTGTGAGGAGCTCTTCTCAACCTGAATAAGGTTTTAACAATCATCGGTTCTTTGTTTTATTTTTAAAACCGTTGCAACAGAAAACACTGAAGCCCCAACTGTTCCTCTGAAGGACAGATTGCATACTAAAATCCCATACTGTCTAACCCCAACTCAGATTGATGACATTCTTATATTATCATCTAAGTATTTTGGGTGTTTTAGGGACTTGGACTCTCATAGTTCATAGTTAAGTAGTAGAGGTGAGCACAAAATGTACTTTTTCCCTTTAAATTCAGTACAAACTCCTGTGTTTCTGTACTTCTGCTGAACCATTTCAGGTCAGATGCAGAAACAAAATCTGGAAGGAGGAGGGCAAGGCTGCTATATTTATTTTATTTTATTTTATTTATTTTCTATCCTGCCTTTATTATTTTTATAAATAACTCAAGGTGGCAAACATACCTAATACGCCTTCCTTCTCCTCTTTTCCCCACAACAACCACCCTGTGAGGTGAGCTGGGCTGAGAGAGTGACTGGCCCAAGGTCACCCAGCCGGCTTTCATGCCTAAGGCGGGACTAGAACTCTCAGCCTCCTGGTTTCCTATTGGCTCCTTCCCAGGGCTGAGAGACAGGGACTGGCCCAAGGTCACCCAGCCGGCTTTCATGCCTAAGGCGGGACTAGAACTCTCAGCCTCCTGGTTTCCTATTGGCTCCTTCCCAGGGCTGAGAGACAGGGACTGGCCCAAGATCACCCAGCTGGCTTTCATGCCTAAGGCGGGACTAGAACTCTCAGCCTCCTGGTTTCCTATTGGCTCCTTCCCAGGGCTGAGAGACAGGGACTGGCCCAAGGTCACCCAGCCGGCTTTCATGCCTAAGGCGGGACTAGAACTCTCAGCCTCCTGGTTTCCTATTGGCTCCTTCCCAGGGCTGAGAGACAGGGACTGGCCCAAGGTCTCCCAGCCGGCTTTCATGCCTAAGGCGGGACTAGAACCCACAGACTCCTGATTTCTAGCCCAGCACCTTAACCACTAGACCAAACTATATATCATCCCCTTTCCAGCTGCCAGTGCAACATGTCCTACCAGCCTGCCCCAATCTTCCCTGCACCTTCTGTTCCCATCTTCCCCTCAGCTGCCCCGTCGCTAACCCAGTGCAGCCTCAGCCACCCCCAATTGTCTCAGCCCTTCCCTTCCCCTCCCTCTGTTCAGCTGCAGCCACTGGCCTGTGCCCTTGTCCTTCTGCAGTGTCCCCAACAGGAAAGGCCAGGCCACCTGTGCATCACCTCCCAATGGCCTGTTCTCAGTACCTCCTCCCCACCTTTCTCTAGGGACAACCAACGTGCTTGGCTTTCCCTACTCCCTCCCACCTAAACCCTCTTTGCCTGGACCCAAACAGCCTGATTAGGGCATGGACCCCCTAAAAGCAGTTGTCCTGTGCTTTTAGAACAGTTCAAGCCTTTCATAGTTGGCATATCCCTACTAGGTAGTGCATGCTTTCAGCATAATCCCACAGCAGAAAAGAAGCAAGCCTTATGCAATGGTATTCAGTCAATGCTGCATGTTATGTGAAGAGTCAGATTGTCTAAAAAACACACTCTGCCGGTACCCTTGTTTAGGAGGCGGCTTTGCTTACGATGGCGAAAGAGAAGGAAAAATGGTCGCTGATTTAGAGGAGCAGATGAAAGCAGCGTATAGCAGCAATACTTGATAGATATTAATGGAGACAATTCTCTCCCCTGTTTATGAAGGACCAAGTTCTCTCCACTGAACAAGGCTTTTAAAGATGAACATCCTCTGTTGCAAGTCCCCAATGTATTGCATGGCTTCAATCCCTATATGAAAGTAGCAATATAATCACATAGGAATAAAAAGCCATAGAAGACAATGGGATAAATGGTGTATCCATTATCCTGCTCAGCAAATTTGCTGTAAATTCTTCACCACTTCTTTCTCCTCTTCTTTTCCCCATACACATTTTCATGCCACAGCCTTCATATTCAGCATTCAAAGAATGGAACAAGGTTTAGGCGGAACCAAAGTCATCAAGTGTCCTAGGACTAGTGCTGAGTTGTGTCAAAGAAGAGAAAGTTAAGGAAGGAAACGTGTTATGTTGGGCTTGGATAAAGAGAAAGTGGAAAAGGAGTAAATGAAACATGAAAATGGAAACAGTCTTGCTTCTATGTTTTTATCTCTGCCAGTGGACTATGTATATTTATTCATATTATTAATGTTTATATTTTCATGATTCATTTCACATTCTTTTGGGGGACTATATAATCACCTTTGGGAAAAGCTTTCTTCCAAAAATACAGTCCAGACAGTGTTTTCATGGACCTTGGAATCACATTGTAGAATGTTATCAAACTGTAGTAGTCTCAAGTATAGACATTTAAATTCAATATATCAAAATAATTGTGGGTTGCTTTGATATACTATATACTTACATTTCTGGGGGGGGGGGGAAATATACTATATTTTGATCTATTAAATGTTGTTGAACCTCTTATTTTAGTCACTAAAGTTGTGCAAAGCTTTAATTTATCTTAGTCCTTAAAACTGTGCAAAGCTTGCGAAGGAGATGCTTTTGCAAAGAGTGGACACAGGGCCACCTCACCCCTGATGTTCTCAGGAACATTGGCCTTGGCGTCTTAATTTCTGACCTTGCCAGCTGAATAAAGACATCAATGGGGGCTTCTACTTATATTTTCTAGAAGATGAGTAGAATACTAATAGAGCTGGGAGCCCTGATCATGCAGTGTTCCCAGTCTAGTGGAGACCTTTGCAAATGTTGAAGCCAATGCTTTATTCCCTTAATGTGCTACTGTAGCATTAGCATTCATTGTGTATTATTGACTTGATTGGGCTACAAGATACACTACTTGGGAATTATACAAAATATAGTCTTGGAAAGGGCCAAGTTGGCAAAAATTTATTTAAAAAATGCTCACCTGTCTGTTGCACCAGTGTTGGTTACCCTTCTGGAGCTTGTTCCCAGTAATCATGAAGCTATGAGAAATTGCAAAAATATAAAAATAAAAACGGTTTTATGAGTAAACACCACAGCAAGACCTGATAAGGAACATGTGTGCCACAGACAGTCTCACAATTACAATTCCAAATCTGTCATCAGAAAAGAGCCAATAATTCAACATAAAGTGGCTTACCACAATGAAAGGAAGATCTGATTATCTGATAAGAAAAATTGTTCTCTTCTCTATTACAAGATACAGGTGTTAGTTTCTTATTTTTTAAATTAAGCAATCACTAGTATACCAATAACCAGTAAAGACCCAATCATTTACAAGATTTTAATCCATTATTTCTCGCTCTCTCACATACACACCACATACTGGTGTGTAGATTCAGCTCCAGAATCATGCAGTTTTATTTGAGCAATCTTTAAACTTGGCTAGAAAATCTTGTGTTGACAGCAGTCTGGAGCAACAACTCGTAACAGTAAATAAAATTGGAGGAAAAAACACAGCAAATAATGTTTTTAAAAAATCAAAGAATATTTGTGTGTCCTTCAGAGGTATACTAGAAGACATTAAAGCAAACACATTCATATTCATTTTTGCAGAACCTTCCCATCCTGAAAATATTTGAATTGCCTTTCCTTTACTAAAGGCAGTGAGGTGTGTCTCTGTGTGTACATTTTGTTATCTCATTTCCAACACATGTGAATCATATGTGACTTATTTTCATCATAGAAAGATAACTTTATAAAACTATTTTGGCCTTCTTTTTGTTCATGATGAATAGATCCTTAGAAGGATGCTTGTGACTAATAATGGTTTGGTATGAGTCAACCAATGGATATTAATTGAAGGTAAAGGTACACTTTTGAATGCTGGACTACTCGGGCAGTTAATATTATCATACTCAAAAACCTGTTTCCTTTGAACAGAACTCAGGCAGCTCTTTAAAACATACCTGAGCCTGGGGCAATGGAGCGAGAGGGAAGACACAGGTGAAAAAATTGCATCAAAACGGGCCTGTTTCAATTAATTATTAAGCTCTTTAATCATGATAGCAACAGAAAGAGCTCTTTTTTCACTGTTCTTCCATCTTCTCAGTTTCTAGTAGTTTGGGGTCTGCTGCTCTCTGAGCTAAAGAAAGAGATGATAAAAAAAACCAAATGCCGTGGTAGATTGCTGTAACAAGTTTGTCATTATATGATTTGGGCTCCAGAGTTGGTGCAGATTGTTTCTGCTCATCCCACCAGATCTAGGAAAGAGGGTGTGCTCTGGGTCCCTTCTCTTAAACAATGTCATCTTGTTGGATCCCAAAATCTTGCCTTCTCGGTGGCAACACCTGCCCTATGGAACAGCATCCCCCCCCCCGAGATTTGGATGGTTCCAACCCAGTTAGTCTTCTGCAAGGTGATGTAGTGAATAAAGAAGATGGCCTTGAAGGACAGAGGGAAGATCGGCTACCAAGACAACGATCAGATAAATAGAACTTGAGCCCAGGCTGAGAAGATAGTTTGTGAAATCACCTCAGACAGCCCCCCCCACCCCAATTCTCATGAAGATACAAGAAGCACATTCAGACTTGCAAGAAGCTGTTACTATACCTGTTCTACTAAAAGTAGCTTTAGGTCTGTACGGTGTCTGTTTCTAAGTCTGGTCTACCTGATAGGGCTGACAGGTATTGAAAACCTGGCTGTTTCCCCAGGCATTTGGGTCAGGTAGTTAGATGCGTTCTGCTGTTGTGGATGTGTCTCCCCCACCCCCCACCCCGAGTAGGGTAAGGCACCTGGGGTTATGTGTCTGGGTTTTTCTGTTTTTCAATCCTTATAAGCTGCCCAGAGTCACTTGTGTGAAATGGGTAGCTCTATAAATCATATAAATCAATCTATGAGCAGAAACAGGAAAAACATGGATGACTCTAGCCTTATTAGATAACTTTTGACTGTTAAAATCTCAAGAATGCAGGCTTCAATAAGGAATAATTTAGTAGTTCATCTATGACCTTTGTGCTACATAGTGTATTATGGCTAATATGGAGGAGTTATATTATTTTGGCCCATTTGAAATTAAGTTGAAGTGGGTTTAAGGGACAAAAGGAATGCCTTAAGCATGGCTCTGACTTCAGATACCCATTTCACTCTTTGAACCCCCAACCCCCAATAAAAAAAGCACTTTGGGCGTGTCTCCTCTAGTATGTATGAGGTCTGCAAAATGAATGTTAGGAAACAAGATGCAGGTCACAAGACACCGCTAGGCATAGGAGGACCTTTTCCAAGGGTGAATAGAGTGGTCATGACCCTACTGATTCTCTTGGAACCATCTGTGACTTTTGATATCATAGGCTACAGGCTTTTTGCTAGGCTATCTGGATTGGGTATTGAAGGTCTGTATTGTACATGTCCAGTTCTGGTTGGGTGTTTGATTCCAGAAGGTGGTGTTATAGTATAACTGCTCTACTCTTGGCAGTCATACTATTGATTTCTATAGGTCTGGGTGAGCTTATCTTAAAAAAATGGTTGGTATATTACCAATATGCAGTGAATATTCAGTTCTCTCTCTTTTTCATTAAACACAGACAAAGCAGTGAGTGCAATGTATTGAGGGACAAAAATGGGAGACTCAGATGAGATAGGGTGGTTCATCTGCTTGACTGAGTACTATTCAATCTGTTTAGGACAGGGGTCGGCAAACTTTTTTATGCCAGGAGCCATTTTGACATTTATAAAATTTATAATATCACTCGAGGGCCAGGGGGCGGGGTTTGAGGGTGGGAGCCAATCGCGTGGAAGGGAGTGGGGTTTGCGGGCAGGGGCCAATCGCATGCCCGCCGCCACGCACACCATGCCCGCTGCCGCGCCTCCCCTGCCACGCCCGCTGCCGCGCCTGCCCCCGCCATGCCCGCCACACCCACTGCAGTGCCCGCCGCCGCCATGCACACCATGCCCGCCGCCGCGCCTGCCCCCGCCACGCCTGCCTGGGGAAGAGCCACACTCAAGGGGCCAAAGAGCCGCATGTGGCTCGTGAGCCGCGGTTTGCCGACCCCTGGTTTAGGAGAAGATTGTATTCTAAGGACCAGGTCTATACTCCAGGCTTGCTCTTAAATCAAGCATTGGAACTGAGCACATAAGTGATCTCTGACTTGTGGAGAAGTTCTTATCAGTTTAACCTGTTACAACAATTACTGTCCTCTCTCTCTGGATAGAGATAGACATGTTACAATTATTCATGTTTGATAGCCTGTTGTTTGAATAACTGCTTGTGTTGGGTGTGGGGCAGCCTTCAAATTGGTCCAGGAGCTTACATCGGTTTAAAATAGAGCTGCAAGATTGTTAACAGTGACTGGCTGATAAATCTTAGAATGCTGTTCCTTTGTAATCTGCATTGCCTTCCAGGGCCCAAATAAAAGAAATAGTATGAAACTTTAAAACCCTCAAGAGGTTGGGGTGAGATTGTCTGAAGGATTCCATATATTATATTGCCCTGGATTTGAAGATCATGTTCAGAGGCTCTCCCTTGAGTGCCCTTGCCAAAATGAATTGAGGCAAGAGGCTATTAAGGGGAAAAGCTTGTCCAACAGTTGTGAAATGCCCTCCATAGAAAAGGTGCCTGATATCAATTATAGAGTCTTTGGGGGCCAGGTGAAACTTTTTTTCTCTCTGCCAGGTTCTTTTTTTAAAGTCCTTCCAAGTTAAAAAAAATAAAATAAATTGGTTGTGTTTTTAGATTGCTGTAAAACTTACTCCACATCACTTTTAGGATTTATTTTTCATTATGCTATTTTATCATTTTAAATTGTAAAAATCCAGAGAACATCAGCAGTTGGAAGATATAGAAACACAATGAATATATTAAATTAGATTAATGAAATAAAATAATAAATTGGTCCGGGTCAAAAAGTTTCTGAAAATTTTGTTCTTCTATTGACAACAAGAACCCGGCATAAATACTCCTCAGCCGTGTTTTAATTTTACGGCCCATCTCCTGCTGGTCTTCATATCCAGAAATGTGGAAACCACACTTGTGCATACAAAGGAGCTCCCCCTCCCTTATTTTTTTAATGACAGAGACAGACAAGGGATGTGGGAAAATAGCACCTGCAATTGGATCTGCTGCCAAAGGGGCACTACTTCATGTGGCATGCTGATAACACTAACCGGAGCCTGGCCATTATGACAAGAGCGAAGGCGGTGTGAAAACATGCTCAAGCCAGTCGTCTGCAGGCAGAAAAAGCTGTTGGTGCCCCACCTCCTGCAGCAGTGAAAAACTGCAGAAAGAGAGCATCCCTTCCGTCTGCTATCTACCACTATGACAGGGTGAAAATGAGAGACCAATTTCCAATCAGGCAAGCAGAGCGAGCTGTTCCAGCAAGCTGTCAGCACCTGGTATACATGCCTATCAGACTAAATCCCCTGGCAGCCCATTAGAAGCTGCTCTAGGCTGACTGCAGGATATCTTGACAGGAAGCCAGACAAGAGAGCGAACAAACAGAGATATTCTGTTAAGAAGGTGTGTGGGAGCCATGAAATATGGGATCTATTGCTCTGTTAGCCTTTGTTTGATGACTACTTACAGGACTGCTTATTTTGAGAAGGAGAAGCGGGGGACTTACATGGAAGCATGGATGTGTCATGCAGAAATCCATGCCTGTGTGCCCAAGGGCATGTAGTCATACGCAGTCTGAAAACATGCAGTGGGCCTTCTTTTGTTAGCAGAAACATGAGTTGGTCTTTCTTTTTTAGGCACCCATAGCTTTGTGTTGGCCTCTTTGAAAGAGCAGTATCTCAGAAGCGTGCTGTTGCTCATTTTGCAAATTTGCACAGCTTGATTTGTACAGGTTAGTGCTTGTCTCTCCCCATCTGCCTGAGTGCAAATGCTGACAAGCATTTATTGTGTTTTCTTCTCTTTTACCACGTCTCCCCATTCTTACCCTCCAGTCAGTGGTAGGGAAGTAAGCTGCTGCATGAGAACATTCCACTGTTTTCTGCAGCAAATCAATCAATTTGAAATCAATCAATCAATCAATCAATCAATGTGGAAGTAGCGCCTGTATTTACACACATCTTTAAACATCTTCATACACAGTTTGGAAAATTTGGTTTCATACCAGTATCTGCCACTGCAGCTATAATGTCTAATATAATCGTAACCTCCAGTGACATTACTAATATGCTGATCTAAATTAAACTTGAGTGCTGATCGACTCTTCTGGGTCATATTCAAGGGCAGGGTATGTAGTCTGTGCGGCAGTAACCCAAATGGGATTCTACCACAGTATGGACGACTGTCACCAGGCCATCCTTGACCAATAAGAGTTGCAGCTGGTGGATCAGGGACAGCTGGCTGAATGCTTTCAAGGCCACTTAAGGCCACCTGGGCCTCAACCATCTCAGGGTTAATTTTTGGACCAATGAGTTGTGAATCCACCCTGCTTACTGACTCACCCTTGGCCCCTTACAGCATTCAGACTCTGATTCTACCGGTACCACCTCATCTGATTCCAAGGACAAGAAATATACAGTATAGCTTAATTTAATCAGCGTGCTGGTGAGATTCTCCCGCCCACCTCAAGTACTGTCCATCACTCGGTGACTTCAGATAGAGGTTAAGCAGCAAGGGAATCGGAATGGACTCTTATGGGACCCTGCAGCCTGGCAGCCATAGACTAAGCAAAAGGTACCTAAACCCATCCTCTGGTGTTGAGGGAGAAGAGCAGTGTCTCCTATTCCAGTAACAGATAATTAACAAAGCAGGTTCACATTATCAACAGTTGCGGAGAACTCCAGGAAGACCAATAGAAGTGGATTCGATCTGCCCTAGGGGAAAGACAGGGGAACTGTCAAGGCAATCAAGATAACTTCAGTACAGAACCAGAATTGAAACCCAAATGGAAGATTCATATAATCTGTAATTTCTTAAAACACACGAAGCTGATGAACTAGAACTCTCTCAAGTACTATGCCCCCAAAGGGGTTATTTACAACAGAGAGACTGTTTTCAAGGGGTCCAGGGATATCCTCTTTAGTAAGAGGTGCAAAAGCAAAGCATTCTGATTTAATAAGACATTTACAGTTCCCTGATTCTACTCCATCACTTTCCCCTGTTATACAGGTAGTCCTCATTTAGCGACTGCCTCATTTAGTGACTGTTCATGTTACGATGGTGATGAAAAAGTAACTTTGCGACCAATCCTCATATTTAGGACCTTCGCAGGTTTGTAGCGCAAAGAAAAGCTGAAGTAAGATCGTAAGCACAGTCACAGTTTCACTTAATGACTGCTTTGCTTAACAACTGAGTTGCAGGTCCCAGTTGTGGTTGCTAAATGAGGACTAAAAAAAGGTAAAGGTACCCCCCGCACATTTGTGCAGTCGTGTCTGATTCTAGGGGCCGGTGCTCATCTCCGTTTGTTAGCCAAACAGCCAGCGTTGTCCGAAGACGCTTCCACGGTCATGTGGCCACATGACGCGCATGGAACGCTGTTACCTTCCCACCAAAGTGGTACCTATTCATCTACTTGCATTTGCATGCTTTCGAATTGCTAGGTTGGCAAGAGCTGGAGCTAGTGCGGGAGCTCACTCCGCACGCAGGGCTAGGGATTCGAACCTCCGAACTTGCAATCTTCCGATCGACAAGCCTGGCGTCTTACCCACTGAGCCACCACGCCCCTTTTATGGACTACCTGTATCTTAATTGCCAAGTTGGGCTAGGATCAAAATTATGGTTGAAGACCAAAGAGATGCAAGTATCTGAAGCCTCAAAAACTGAAACTGAATCCCAAAGAATGATTTTCCCACATAGTGTTGTAATTATGATAAGACGTTCCACTTAGATAAGAGCACTTTCACCCAGGGGCATGGGGGGGGGGGCAAAAGCTGCCCCTTTTTAATGTTAATGGCACACTTTGCATGTGTGTAAAAAAAGGGTGGGGCTTTGACTGTGCAGTTGCACCCACCATCTTGACTTTTTTGATCTCTTCTACAGACACTCCTGGTTCCATCCAAAGCACTTAGTATGTTAATAACAATGAGTGACTAAGGTTCAGGAGCTATCATTACTGGCCCACTGCCCAGAAGTCCCTTAACCAATTAAAACTACTCTGATGGATAGCACCTCAAGGATGCAATAAAAAAGGTAAAATAAACTATTTTGCCTCTTCCATAGCCCCATAATAGGTACCGCTAGTGCTCTCACTTATGCTCAGTGGCCTTCATCTTTAAAGCTATGCCATTTGACAGCCTATTTCAGCAGCATAAGATGCTCCAAAAACCAAGGGGCATTCTGGGATTGCCAGCACTAAAGAGGGGATTCAGGGCTAGCCATTTCAATAGGACTTTCAATCTCATCATTCAACAGTGTGACAAGGGCTTGACAAGAACATCAGCCCTGTCAGCCTGGAAACCTCCCAACTACTCAAGAACCTTCTGATCTCATATGTCTCCAGGAGCAGACCATTCTAATAGGCCATTTACCCTATAGGGAAGTTCTGCCACCACCAATCTAAATCTTACTAGGAAATGGTCTGTCCATGATAAAGGAGTCATGGAAGCCCCACCACAGAAACATTTTCTCTGCTTAATCAAAGGTCCTAAGTATGATCTTGCTCACGCATCAGGCTGATGGTTATGAGGCCTATCGTTATCTTGATGACCACAAAGTTCTGAGCTGGCACTGTTAGGGGGCATCAGCATGGAAATTACCCCCAAGACCACCAGCCTGGAGTTCTCCAATACTGTTTCTGAGATCCCCTTAGCTAGCTTGACCAGGGAGGTCTCTGGGGAATAAGGCAAACAATGCATCATTCTTTCACTCTGTCCCAGCATACATGCACTTAAAATGTGTGTTGAAATAGAATGGTTTCCTCAAGTAGACAATGGAATATCTAAAGATGATAGCAAAATGCCCCTGCCTCTCACTCTCTTAAGCCAGAGCTTTCCAAACTTTTCATGTTGGTGACACACTCTTACATCAGGGCATCATTTCGCAACACACTCTTACAGCAGGGCACAAGGCAGGCACTAGGACCTGCACGGAATCACAGCAGGTTTGGAGGCAGCCAGGCACAAGGCAGGCACTAGGACCTGTGCGGAATCCTGGCGGGGCTCGGAGGCAGCAAGGCACAAGGCAGGCACTAGGACCTGCACGGAATCACAGCAGGTTTGGAGGCAGCCAGGCACAAGGCAGGCACTAGGACCTGCGCGGAATCCTGGCGGGGCTCGGAGGCAGCAAGGCACAAGGCAGGCACTAGGACCTGCGCGGAATCACAGCAGGTTTGGAAGCAGCAAGGCACAAGGCAGGCACTAGGACCTGCGTGGAATCACAGCAGGTTTGGAGGCAGCAAGGCACAAGGCAGGCACTAGGACCTGCACGGAATCACAGCAGGTTTGGAGGCAGCCAGGCACAAGGCAGGCACTAGGACCTGCACGGAATCACAGCAGGTTTGGAGGCAGCCAGGCACAAGGCAGGCACTAGGACCTGCGCGGAATCCTGGCGGGGCTCGGAGGCAGCAAGGCACAAGGCAGGCACTAGGACCTGCGCGGAATCACAGCAGGTTTGGAAGCAGCAAGGCACAAGGCAGGCACTAGGACCTGCATGGAATCACAGCAGGTTTGGAGGCAGCAAGGCACAAGGCAGGCACTAGGACCTGCATGGAATCACAGCAGGTTTGGAGGCAGCCAGGCACAAGGCAGGCACTAGGACCTGCATGGAATCACAGCTGGTTTGGAGGCAGCCAGGCACAAGGCAGGCACTAGGACCTGCGCAGAATCCTGGCGGGGCTCGGAGGCAGCAAGGCACAAGGCAGGCACTAGGACCTGCGCGGAATCACAGCAGGTTTGGAAGCAGCAAGGCACAAGGCAGGCACTAGGACATGCGTGGAATCACAGCAGGTTTGGAGGCAGCAAGGCACAAGGCAGGCACTAGGACCTGCATGGAATCACAGCTGGTTTGGAGGCAACCAGGCACAAGGCAGGCACTAGGACCTGCGCGGAATCCTGGCGGGGCTCGGAGGCAGCAGCAGCTGCGACACACCCAGACACTGCAGCCAACACACTAACGTGTCCCGACACACAGTTTGGAAAGCTCTGCTCTAAGCCTTGTTAATATATGCCAGATTGACCCTCTTATCCACAAGAAAATCATGAAGGGAGGCTGTCTTTAAGATTAATTTTCAAAAGAGAATATGGAGGATGTGAAGCAATCCTTCAAAAGTACTCTCTGATGTCACACATGCAAGAAGGAAACAAACTCCTCAGAACTTTGGTACCCTTATTTAGGATCATGATCGGCCACATCTTTTCTGTACAATCCACTGAGATGAGTAAGAGCTACGTAATTTGTACTAATTTGTTCTTGCACACAACACACATACCACATCACAAATACTACATATTACACAGGGAACACTGAAAGATGGCAATTAACGTGGACATGAAAATCATCCAGTTGATTCTGGTTGCTGCGTTCAGTCACCTGAAATGGCATTCGTTGACCCGAAAAGCAGACCCTGCACCTGCGGGAAGACGCTAGGATGAAGAAGAAGATTGAAAAACGGTATATCCAAATACAGTCTGCTGTACCAACTTTCTTCCCCCATTCATTTGCACGCTTAGACCTGGCCTTCGTCTCTTCTATGAGTGGCCCAGGAGTAGAGAAACATCAGAAAAAGTAAAAATAAGTTCTGTCACTTCTGCAGTAATGGCCCTGGGAGATGCGCCACGTTACTAATGTTAAGAAGATGTGTGCTTGCTGCATTCAAGAAAAGGAAAATGAGATAAGCAGGTCTTTTTATAGTGCTTAAATAACAAGAGCATAATTTGAAGAATCCGCTATAAAAATCTTATAGAAGTAACATTGCAACTGCATCAGCAAGGCATAAGTGTTTTCAGTGGCATCTGTTCTTTTGGTAAACATCAACAAAATATTCCAGTCTGTATACAAAACATATTTCAGTTCACCTGTCTGCCTTTTTCATTTCCTAGTTATTTATGACCTCTAGCAATGTAAGTAGAATATCCTCAGGATATGTATGTCCCCTCCATCACTAGATGTATAAAAAAATATACAGTAGACCCTGCACCCTGGGAATCATTGGGGAGTTTCTAGGAGTGTTTCAACAAGCCTTTCTGGGTGGATTACTCTCTATTTTCACCAAATGTATTTGCTTAGCAGCACCTCAGTCTTGAGGTACTCAAACCAATCCACAAAATACCTGGTTACCCACTAAAAGTTAAACAATTTGATTGAATTCCACCCATGTTCTAATTGAGATAATCACTTTAAATGGGGGCAGTTATTATTTATTTAATTTACTTTAATTTCATATTTATTCATGTGTCTTAAACATATATGGGAATTACTCCCGCAGCAGTGCTTTTAAGCATCTGAGGGCATTATCTGCTGTGCTCCTTACAATATGGGTAGGTCAGTCTGTGGTTTGGGATTCTGTGCAGCTTTCACCCTCAAGGACAGAATGTAGAACTGCAGAAAAATGGACCACTAATTACCTATTGCCATTAATGGCATGAAGCCAAGCTGGTTGGTCTCCACCAGCCAGCTGATCACTGAGCAAGGGAGAGAGAGGAGAAAGTGTGTGTGAGGGAGAAAGAGAGAGAAAATTGTGTGTGTGTGTGTGTGTATGTATGTGAGATGGGGCTAATGTATGTGTGAATAGATGTGAATATCTACACCACCCTGATCCAGCAAGTTATGTTGCCCTTGGGGCTGAAAAGGGACCTCTCCAAATGTTCAGCTCCCAGAATTCTCATAATGATCATGCTGCTAAGGCATAGCTTTCCAAACTGTGTGTCGCGACACTTTAGTGTGTCGCAACACACAGTTTAGTGTGTCGCAACACAACCTGGAAGCGGCGGCGGGGGCGTGCACGCCCCCCCAGGCTGCCTCGCCGCCGCCGCCGTTGGTGTGTCGCCAACGGCGGCAGTTTGGAAAGCACTGTGCTAAGGAATTCTGGGTACTGAACTCCACATGTCTGGAGGATGTCCAGTTGAAAAAGGCCATCTTACAACAATAGCTTAAGTCAATATTATTATTCTCCACATTACAGATGGTGGGGGTGGGAGAAGGACAAAGGAGAGTGGCTTGCCTTAGGTGAGTTAGTGAGTTCATGAAGTTCATGAAGTGAGTTCATGGCAATCAAAAGAGGAATTCCTATTATGCAACTCAGCCATTTAGTCTGCATATTGCATTAGTTCTTTCCAGATTTTGGGCACAAGACACAGAACAGTTAAGTGTCCATCAGTGCTTCATAAGCCACACAAAAAGCTTGTCAAATCCACTCTGCTTGTGTAACCAGAGAGACAGCAAAGTTAGCTGCTGACAAATGGCAATTATGACCCTGACAGATATGAAGAGCAGAGCTTGCAGGTTGAAAACTATAATTTTGACACAGGGGTTATCTGACTTTAACTGTATTCAGAGTAAATGCAAAATTAATTTGTTTCTGAGAAGTTGAAAATACTGAAACTCTATGGACTTGCTGAAGGCCAGGGAACCCACTGATTGCTTTGGACATATTGTCCTTCATGCATGTGAGGAGAGAGGAGAGGTGGAGGGAGAGGGGCACCGAGAGAGAGGGAGAAGGGCTAACCTTTGGAGAATGGGAAGAATTCTTTCCCCGGTAGTCCCACTTCTCTCTGCAGAGCAGTAAAGCAGAGACAGTAAGTGTTCCAAGGAGAAGGAGGGAGGGCGGCAACAAGAACCTTGCCAAACCTCTCTGTGAAGGCAGGCCTTAACTGCAAGCAGCCTCATTATCAAAGATACACCAAGGGCCAAGGGCTTCAGGTATAAGCAGAGGCTGGATATCTGAGACTTTAGTGCTACAGGAAATTGAGGACGGAACTACGCATCACCAAAGTCTGCAGTCTCAAGGACCAATCCTATTTCTAGCATTGTTTTCTCTCTTTAGGCACCTGAAATATATATGAGTTTGGTCTAGTGGTTAAAGTGCTGGGCTAGAAACCAGGAGACTGAGAGTTCTAGTCCCGCCTTAGGCATGAGAGCCGGCTGGGTGACCTTGGGCCAGTCACTCTCTCTCAGACCTGGGAAGGAGCCAATAGGAAACCAGGAGACTGAGAGTTCTAGTCCCGCCTTAGGCATGAAAGCCGGCTGGCTGACCTTGGGCCAGTCCCTGTCTCTCAGCCCTGGGAGGGAGCCAATGGCAAACCAGGAGACTGAGAGTTCTAGTCCCACCTTAGGCATGAAAGCTGGCTGGGTGACTTTGGGCCAGTCCCTCTCTCTCAGCCCAACTCACCTCACAGGGTTGTTGTTGTGGGGAAAATAGGAGGAGGAAGGAGTATTTGGTATGTATAGTCGAAGGCTTTCACAGCCAGAATCCGATGGTTGTTGTGGGTTTTCCAGGCTATGTAGCCATGTTCTGGCAGTTTTTGTTCCAAATGTTTCGCCAGTAGCTGTGGCTGGCATCTGCAGAGGACAGGAGCACAGCTAGAAGATTCTCTCTTTGCCTAAGTGGAGGGTGTGTGTTCCTGCTGGTGTTTATAGCTGCTGAGAGGTCATTTGCAAAAGATTGGGAGAGGGGTTTTTGTGGTATTAGGGCAGGGGTCGGCAAACTTTTTATGCCGGGAGCCATTTTGACATGCTCGTGCACATTTTGAAATGCTAGAGAGCCAGGGGGCGGGGTTTGCGGGCGGGGGCCAATCGCGTGGAAGGGGGCGGGGTTTGCGGGCGGGGGCCAATCGCGTGGAAGGGGGCGAGGTTTGCGGGCGGGGGCCAATCGCGTGGAAGGGGGCGGGGTTTGCGGGCGGGAGACGGCGTCCACCCGGCCCAGCTGCCCGGGATCCAGGGAGATCAGCTCCGGCGGGATCTGTGGCGAAGAGCGGCCGTGGGGGGGGCGGGCGGCCCGCCCCCCCCACGGCCGCTCTTCGCCACAGATCCCGCCGGAGCTGATCTCCCTGGACCCCGGACAGCTGGGCTTGCCTCCCTCCGCGAGGCCCAGGCGCGCTGGAAGCCGGCCCGGGCCTCCTTCTCCTCCTCCGCCGGCGCTTCAGGCTTTCAGCGCGCCACTTGTCGTCGCCGCCCGCCCCCCCCATGGCCGCTCTTCGCCACAGATCCCGCCGGAGCTGATCTCCCTGGACCCCGGGCAGCTGGGCTTGCCTCCCTCCGCGAGGCCCAGGCCTTCTCCTCCTCCGCCGGCGCTTCAGGCGTTCAGCGCGCCGCTTGTCATCGCCGCCCACCCCCCCACGGCCGCTCTTCACCACAGATCCTGCCGGAGCTGATCTCCCTAGACCCCGGGCAGCTGGGCTTGCCTCCCTCCGCAAGGCCCAGGCGCGCTGGAAGCCGGCCCGGGCCTCCTCCTCCTCCTCCGCTGGCGCTTCAGGCTTCCAGCGCGCCTGGGCCTCGCGGAGGGAGGCAAGCCCAGCTGTCTGGGGTCCAGGGAGATCAGCTCCGGCGGGATCTGTGGCGAAGAGCCGCCCACCCCCCCACGGCCGCTCTTCGCCCGCCCGCGTTGAGCAAAGAAGATGATGGGGGGCGGGAAACGAGGCCTGCCCGCTTACCTGCCTGCTTGCCTCCCTCCGCGAGGCCCCCCGCTGCCTTCCCGGGATTCAAGCCGGATCGGGGGCCTCGCGGAGAGAGGCAGGCAGGCAGGTAAGCGGGCAGCCCTGGCCTCCGCCGCCGGGCCCGCCCCCCTCGGCCGCTTCCGCCCACCCGCGTTGAGCGAAGATGATGATGGGGGTGGGAAACGAGGCCTGCCCGCCTACCTGCCTGCTTGCCTCCCTCCGCGAGGCCCCCCGCTGCCTTCCCGGGATTCAAGCCGGATCGGGGGCCTCGCGGAGAGAGGCAGGCAGGCAGGTAAGCAGGCAGCCCTGGCCTCCGCCGCCGGGCCCGCCCCCCTCGGCCGCTTCCGCCCGCCCGCGTTGAGCGAAGATGATGATGGGGGTGGGAAACGAGGCCTGCCCGCTTACCTGCCTGCTTGCCTCCCTCCGCGAGGCCCCCCGCTGCCTTCCCGGGATCCAAGCCGGATCGGGGGCCTCGCAGAGAGAGGCAGGCAGGCAGGTAAGCGGGCAGCCCTGGCCTCCGCCGCCGGGCCGGCCCCCCTCGGCCACTTCCGCCCGCCCGCGTTGAGCAAAGATGATGATGGGGGGCGGGAAACGAGGCCTGCCCGCTTACCTGCCTGCTTGCCTCTCCTCTCTCCGCGCAGGGGCTGCTGCGGCTGGAGATGGCGCTGCCTCCCTGCCGCGCCGGGCCTCGCTCAGTGCGAGAGCCAGGGGGCGGGGTTTGCGGGCGGGGGTCTATCACGTGGAAGGGGCGGGGGTGAGTTCAGCTGCGGAAGAGCCACACTCAAGGGGCCAAAGAGCCGCATCTGGCTCGCGAGCCGCCATTTCCGACCCTTGTATTAGGGCATAGCTTTCCAAACTCTGTGTCACGACACTTTAAGTGTGTCGCAACAGACAGCTTAGTGTGTCGCGAAGCAGTGGCACGGAGGCGTGCGCAGCGGCGGTAGTGTGCACAGCGGCGGCGGCAGCGGTGCGCCATCAGCGCTTCCACGTTTTAGCGAGGCCGTCGCCGCCATGCACGCCGCCACCGCGCGCCCCCCCGCGCCGCCATGCCCGTGCGCGCCCCCTGCATGCCCCCACGCCGCCGCTGCTGCTGCCGTTGGTGTGTTGCCAACGGCAGCACTTTGGAAAGCACTGTATTAGGGTGTTTGGTGCTGTCGTGTGTGGGATTAGCAACTCACACAATAGATGTGCTAATCCCACACACGACAGCACCACACCCCCTAACCACAAAAAACCCTCTCCCAATCTCTTGCAAATGACCTCTCAGTAGCTATAAACACCAGCAGGAACACACACCCTCCACTTGGGCACAGAGAGAATCTTCTAGCTGTGCTCCTGTCCTCTGAAGATGCCAGCCATAGCTACTGGCAAAACGTTAGGAACAAAAACTGCCAGAACACGGCCACACAGCCCGGAAAACCCACAACAACCATAGTATTTGGTATGTTCGCCACCTTGAGTTATTTATAAAAAATAATAAAGGGATAAAAATAAAATAAATAAATAAAATATGTGACACGTCACATTCTTCCTCTATACTGGGTGAGGAATACAGTTGCTGAAGAGGAATACAAGTTGGGGAATGCTTCCTAACACAGTCCTATTCTTTATAGCTGAATCTTTTTCTTTCTCCATGCCTCAGATTGTTGCAGACTTTTTAAAGCAAACAAATAAATGAAATTCAATAATAGAGGAAAATACTTGTACATGTTATTAAATTGTTCCAATCTCAGAGTGAAGGCATTATGGTTTTCTAAATTGCACCTCCCTCCCATTTTGTTTTCTATGTGCAGATTAATATCCCAGAAAAAAGATGCTCCCTCAAAAAGGAGTCATAATGCTAGCATTAATAAGAGCTTGGAGAGGAACACTGACATTGTAGTCTGCTCAGCATTCAGTTTTCATACATATTTGACGTTAGTTCTGGGAATGTTATGATGCATCAGGCAAAGGTATTAATAGCCAAACATAATTGCACATCTGCCTACCAGGGGAAAAAAGCATGGCAGTCAGCATGCATATATTTGCCCTCATGACACAGAACATTCCTTTCTGACATGCTGCTATATTAACAGATTGTTTTATCAAACAGAAGCACCATTTTCCACACAGATTTCTAGTGCTTTGAGGGAATAGGGTTCATCTTAAAAACAACCACCACCACCATATCTGTATCTATCAGGAAATGATAAAAAGCAACAGATCTTTCCCAGATGCAATTTGTGAGTCATATGGTCAATACTTTACTAAAGGCATAAAATTTAAACTTTAAAACGTAAGAAGGGCAAGCCAATCCATCTAGCGAGACCAGTTCTTCCCCAGAATAAATGAAAGCGACAGAACAAGTTTTCATGTATTTTCACGTGTCAAGAAGGCAAACAATCTGAACAAACCTTGGAACAAAATTTAAAACTTTTATACTTGACTCCCAAAGCTCAGATATAAAGAAACCAATATCATATTGCAGCAGTTAACTCAGGAGATCTGAATGGGGAAGAAGTATAAAATAGCTTAGTTTTCTTGGGTTCAAGAATAAGGATGGACAGTGTTTTGGAGAAGTAAGGAAGGTACTAATCTCATGGAGGAAGTCTATGACAAATGTAAATAAGACCGTGATGGATAAAGACATTTCAATAACAATAATATCAGACTAGTTAAACCTTATAAATAAACAAATACATCCCTATGGAACTGAAGCAGGATAAAAGTCATATAAAGAAATAAATGCACCACTTAAGTCTCTTGTTGGATTGAAGCAACAGAAAAGATATAGATGCCTTTGAGTAACGGATATGGAAATGTTACTAAGGGTATCATGGACTGCTAGAATTCGTAAGTCTTGGATCAGATAAAAGATGACTGTTTTGTTGAGACAATGAGCAGCAAGCAGAAACTCACATACTTTTAAGCATGTGATATGAGTGGATGTTGAATGAGAAAAAATATGCTTGGCAAGGTTGAGGGAAGCAGATAAAGGGAAAATACAATAGAGAAGGTGGATGGATGGGATCAAAGAGATTACTGGAATATCTTTGTAAGGGTTACGAGGTATTACTAAAGACAAGACAAGATGTGAACATTTGTCCAATTATTGGGAGATGAGCTCAACTTGAATAGCACCTAACCAAGCCCTGATTAATTTATTTCAAAGTATTTTATGGTCATTATAATAACCATGGGGTTCTGTCAATTCATTATCAATCTGGCATATATCATAACTTGGACAATTTTTTTTTGTAATTAGGTAGAGATAATGGTCCCTGTCTCCAGCAAAGGAGATTGTTACCTTGTCGTGGTGCTGGAGCTTGAGCACCTCAATGAAACCATGAGCTAAACCGTGAAGGGACACCCAAGACGGGAAGGTCGTGGCAGAGAGGTCAGACTAAATACGATCCCTGGGGAAGGTAATGGCAACCCACCCCAGTATTCTTGCCGTGAAAACTAAATGGATCAGTACAACCAGAGATATGTCGGTATACCATCAGAAGATGGGACTCCCAGGTCGGAAGATGGTCAAAATGCTACTGGGGAGGAACAGAGGATACGTTCAACTAGCCCCAGATGTGATGACGCAGCTAGCTCAAAGCCGAAAGGACGGCTAGCGGCCGACGGTGCTGGTGGTGAACGACGAATCCGATGTTCTAAAGATCAACACACCATAGGAACCTGGAATGTAAGATCTATGAGCCAGGGCAAATTGGATGTGGTTATTGGTGAGATGTCAAGATTAAATATAGACATTTTAGGTGTCAGTGAACTGAAATGGACTGGAATGGGCCACTTCACATCAGATGACCACCAGATCTACTACTGTGGACAAGAGGACCACAGAAGAAATGGAGTAGCCTTCATAATTAATAATAAAGTGGCTAAAGCAGTGCTTGGATACAATCCAAAAAACGATAGAATGATCTCAATTCGAATTCAGGGTAAGCCATTTAACATCACAGTGATCCAAATATGCGCCCCAACCACAGATGCTGAAGAAGCAGAAGTAGATCAGTTCTATGAGGATCTGCAGCACCTACTGGATAATACACCAAAAAGAGATGTTATTTTCATTACAGGAGACTGGAATGCTAAGGTGGGTAGTCAGACGACACCTGGAATTACAGGCAAGCATGGTCTGGGAGAACAAAATGAAGCAGGACATAGGCTGATAGAACTTTGCCAAGACAACTCACTGTGCATAACAAACACTCTCTTCCAGCAACCTAAAATATGACTATATACATGGACTTCACCAGATGGTCGACACCGAAATCAGATTGACTACATCCTTTGCAGCCGAAGGTGGCGGACATCTATACAGTCGGTAAAAACAAGACCTGGAGCTGACTGTAGTTCAGATCACGAACTTCTTATTGCAAAATTTAGAATCAGACTAAAGAGAATAGGGAAGACCCACAGATCAGTTAGATATGAGCTCACTAATATTCCTAAGGAATATACAGTGGAGGTGAAGAATAGATTTAAGGGACTAGATTTAGTAGATAGGGTCCCAGAAGAACTATGGACAGAAGTTCGCAACATTGTTTAGGAGGCGGCAACAAAAAACGTCCCAAAGAAAAAGAAAACCAAGAAGGCAAGATGGCTGTCTGCTGAGACACTGGAAGTAGCCCAAGAAAGAAGGAAAGCAAAAGGCAACAGTGATAGGGGGAGATATGCCCAATTAAATGCAAAATTCCAGAGGTTAGCCAGAAGAGATAAGGAATTATTTTTAAACAAGCAATGTGCGGAAGTGGAAGAAGACAATAGAATAGGAAGGACAAGAGACCTCTTCCAGAAAATTAGAAACATCGGAGGAAAATTCCAGGCAAAAATGGGTATGATCAAAAACAAAGATGGTAAGGACCTAACAGAAGCAGAAGAGATCAAGAAAAGGTGGCAAGAATATACGGAACATCTGTATAGGAAGGATAATAATATTGGAGATAGCTTTGACGGTGTGGTCAGTGAGTTAGAGCCAGACATCCTGAAGAGTGAGGTTGAATGGGCCTTAAGAAGCATTGCTAATAACAAGGCAGCAGGAGACAACGGTATCCCAGCTGAACTGTTTAAAATCTTGCAAGATGATGCTGTCAAGGTGATGCATGCCATATGCCAGCAAATTTGGAAAACACAAGAATGGCCATCAGATTGGAAAAAATCAACTTATATCCCCATACCAAAAAAGGGAAGCACTAAAGAATGTTCAAACTATCGAACAGTGGCACTTATTTCACATGCCAGTAAGGTAATGCTCAAGATCTTGCAAGGTAGACTCCAGCAATTCATGGAGCGAGAATTGCCAGATGTACAAGCTGGGTTTAGAAAAGGCAGAGGAACTAGAGACCAAATTGCCAATATCCGCTGGATAATGGAGAAAGCCAGGGAGTTTCAGAAAAACATCTATTTCTCTTTTATTGACTATTCTAAAGCCTTTGACTGTGTGGATCATAACAAATTGTGGCAAGTTCTTGGTGGTATGGGGATACCAAGTCATCTTGTCTGCCTCCTGAGGAATCTGTATAACGACCAAGTAGCAACGGTAAGAACAGAGCACGGAACAACGGACTGGTTTAAGATTGGGAAAGGAGTACGGCAGGGCTGTATACTCTCACCCTACCTATTCAACCTGTACACAGAACACATCATGCGATGTGCTGGGCTTGAGGAATCCAAGGCTGGAGTTAAAATCGCTGGAAGAAACATTAACAATCTTAGATATGCAGATGATACCACTTTGATGGCTGAAAGTGAGGAGGAGCTGAGGAGCCTTATGACCAAGGTGAAAGAAGGAAGTGCAAAAGCTGGGTTGCAGTTAAACCTCAAAAAAAAAACCAAGATTATGGCAACGAGCTTGATTGATGACTGGCAAATAGAGGGAGAAAAAGTGGAGGCAGTGACAGACTTTGTATTTCTAGGCACAAAGATTACTGCAGACGCTGACTGCAGCCAGGAAATCAGAAGACGTCTACTTCTTGGGAGGAGAGCAATGGCAAATCTTGATAAAATAGTTAAGAGCAGAGACATCACACTGACAACAAAGGTCCGCATAGTTAAAGCAATGGTATTACCTGTAGTAACCTATGGCTGTGAGAGCTGGACCATAAGGAAGGCTGAGCAAAGGAAGATAGATGCTTTTGAACTGTGGTGTTGGAGGAAAATTCTGAGAGTGCCTTGGACTGCAAGAAGATCAAACCAGTCCATACTCCAGGAAATAAAGCCAGACTGCTCACTTGAGGGAATGATATTAAAGGCAAAACTGAAGTACTTTGGCCACATAATGAGAAGACAGGATACCCTGGAGAAGATGCTGATGCTAGGGAAAGTGGAAGGCCAAAGGAAGAGGGGCCGACCAAGGGCAAGATGGATGGATGATATTCTGGAGGTGACGGACTCAACCATGGGGGAGCTGGGGATGGTGACGGCTGACAGGAAGCTCTGGCGTGGGCTGATCCATGAAGTCACGAAGAGTCGGAAGCGACTGAACGAATAAACAACAAAAAATGGTCCCTGTCTGGGCTTTGGAGTTCAGTGACCTCTTCATCATGGATAGACCAATTCCTCATAAGGTTTTAAGTGGCAGTTGCAGATCCTCCCTAAGTATATCCTTACTAAGGTAATAGTCTGCTCCTGGATTTACAGAATCCAAGGATTCTTGAATGTTTGGGTAGATTTTCCTAGTGACAATCTGTCAAACTCTTTGTCATATTGTGGAATGATGATATGCAAAGAAAGAGCAATTGACTTTCCTCCAAAAGCCTTCTTTGGGACCTGAAATAGAGAATGTTCCATAGCTCTCAGAATATCCTCAGCTTAAGACAGGCAAGTACAGGTGACAGAAGTCTAATGAAATGCCACCAAAGGTAAGCAACAATACTATAACATGTCTACAATGTACTGCTTTGCCTTCTCCATTGCCTCCATGCTTTACTAGCCAGAGGAATTGTTTTGGATGATGTAGGAGCTTCTTCTGAGTGGCCCAGTAGCAATAGCTCCTGAAGCTAAGCATTTGAGGAGAAAGTTGCTCATATCTGCACAAACTGACATTACAGCTGTACAGTGTCTGGGGAGGAGTCCAGAGTATTAACTGTTTATATGTTTCAGATCCAGGTCAGTTTCTGAGGTCTGAAGATGCATCTTGCCCACGCAGATTATCTTCCTTGGGAAGGGGGGGGGGAGGGCAGAGACAGAGAGGTACAGGGCATCCTCATGGCACCTTTGATATAATCAGCCTAGTGTGTTCTGGCCCAACTCTCTTTATCTGCCGTAGGAGACAAGTGGTTCCACTCAAATTTCCAGGGTAGGCTGTAGACTGTGTCTTTAAGGGGCTCCACCCTATGAAGGGAGGCAGTAGAATCATAGAGTGGTCTATTCTGTCCCCCTTGTTTAGAATTTCTATGAAACCAGAGGTAATCAGAGGCTTTGGGGTTTGAGTGCAATTTGTATTCTGATAACACCAGTGTCAGACCTGTGTCTGGACATTTTTATTGATTTTATTTGCACAATTTATCCACTTCCTCAATCCGGGTGGACTCTAGGCAGTTGTAATAGGATGGATGACAGCCACTAAACTATGGCTGAATCCCAACAAAATAGTGATACAATACATTGGCTCCTTGCACGGAGACAGTCTGGCCACAATAATCCAACCCCTGTTAACCTCCTGTTTGGATTGCTGCTCTACAAGAGTCTTCCCTTGAAACTTAGAAGCTGCAGCTAAGGCAGAGTGCATGTTTGGTATAGTCTTCAGAGTCCACATGCTATTGGTCCTAAACGAACTCCATTGGCTGCTTTGTGTTACTTGTCAGAATCAATGTCTTAGGGATGACATTTAAGGCCTTTAATGGAACAAATCTCCCAGTATCTACCTGCCTAAATGTTGACATTGAGAAAGGAGGCCTCCTCAGCATGCTGTGGCTGGGGATGTGGGAGAAAGCCTTCCTGGGTTTTGAATGCCTTTCCCCTTAAGGTCAGATTAGAGCCAACATCAATTACCTTTTGGCATCAGGAGAAGACCTGAATTACTCTTATATTCAGGATTTTCGTTCCATAGCCTGACCATACTTTTGTTATCTACCACAAGATCCTCTGGGTCAGCTATAAACATTTCAAATAATAAAATAAAAAAATGAATACCAGTACAAAAATCCAAGCTATCTAGGCTGTGTTCCTTAGGAGGCTCATTTATTACACAGGGCACTAAGGCAATAAGAAGCAATACAATATTATAACAAAAATGAAGCTTGGGAAGGTCTCAGCCATAAGTTATTGGAATATGAATTTAATCAATTAGTGAGTACAGTGTTGGGTCAATTCTTAAGAAAAAATGTGGTAAACATCTTCAGAATAATAGTCTGATATGCGAAAAGACAAAGAAATGAAACATGATTTAATTCTCAGATCCTTGAATTGGTATAAGTTCTATTTTACTAATGATGTCCTACTAAAAATAATAACTATTTATTCTGATATTGTACATGATCAAAGGTGTACAGTCTAGAACAGGGTTTCTCAACCAGGGTTCCATGGAACCCTAGGGTTCCATGAGAGGTCACTAGGGACTCCCTGAGAGATCACGATTTATTTTAAAAATTATTTCAAATTCAGGCAATAACATTCACATCAAAAAGGTAAGTTTCATTCTTTATTTTAGTTTAAGAACACTGTTAGTGCATATACACAGGCCTACACATGAAATGAATATAATAATTTTGTAACGTCTGGCCTATATTTGAGCCTGAATGTGCAGGGGTTCCCTGAGGCTTGGAAAATATTTCAAGGGTTCCTCCAGGGTCAAAAGGTTGAGAAAGGCTGGTCTAGAACAAACTATAATTCATGTAAGAGGAATCAGTTGGTAGGGGGGGATTATTCTGAATTCACAAATCATTAAATGTCAGTGGGAAAACTGGGTTTGAATTTACTGCATCTTGTTTCCCTAGAGCCACTGGGGAAACAGATCAGGGTCAGGAATGTCACACTATTTAACCTTTTTCCTCCAGCACCATTATTCTGATGAAATCTCTTCCCCCCTTCCCAAAGTTTCTATCAAGTCATGAAGGGGAAGTTTATCCTGTAGTGGCTACTAATCTTTTACACTTCACCCAACTACATGTGACATCTCTTTAAATTCTTAGACTGAAATTTCATTGCAACCATCGTGGATTAACCGAGAATAATGGACTGGATGGTAAAAGTAATTTATGTGATTTTGCCATTATTTTTAATGTTTTGGCTGAGCACAAAAAGCAGCTTAATAAGACTTTCCTTTATTACTTTTTTAAAAACACACTCCAGTTTTGCACCATTTTTTAAAATAACCATGCTTGATAATTATATAACCCATTCAGTATAATTATTGCATTAATAATTTTCAGACTGAAATATCAGGGAGAGAATAACATAGTAAGTCTGGCTGCTGCAAAAGAGTGGGGAGTCAATTAAAAGAAAAGATAAATTGGAATAAGGAAGGCAGATCTTTTAAAACCAAAACACAATTACTGTGTGATGCTGTCACACTGATCTGCAAAAGGTGGCTGCCTTTGCATGCAGTAGGAAGCGGTTTGGAAAAGAAGTCAATGACCTTTTAGGGAAAAAACCATGTTGTGATTTTGCTCAATGAAAAGTATTATATAAATGCATGATTAGGGTTATTAATCAGGGTAAAGTACAAGAGTATATATTAGCTGTAATTGCACCACTGCAGATTTAAGAGGCCTGTATAACACTTGCTCTACACTTTCAAACTGTTTCCTGGTGGTTTTGGTTTTCTAAGAGCACAGTTTGTATAGTGACTTCACAATTACATGGAAATATATCAGAATACATGTGAATGAGAAGTGATGTCTTCTTTGTATGGTGCCAGAATACAATAGTTAGGATTGATCTCCTTTAGATGGTCTAACATGTTTTCTGTTATGAAAGTAAATTCTCATAGCTTTCTTAACCACAATGATACCATCATGATGAAACATGCAATGTGACATCACAATGCAAGCCTTGCTCTTTCATACATTTCTTGATGTCACACAAGTATGTAAAGGATGGAGTTTCCAACATGTTTTGTGTCTTGCTCCTCCTAAGCCAGATGCTAAGGCTTCTAAGAGATAGAATGGCCAGGGCAAGCAATCTGTACAGTGTATCACAGAATATAGAAAACACAGGAGAGCATGCTGTCTTCTGTCATTTTCAAGAAAAACAAATGTTTGAGCACCATTCCATCAGTTTGGCACCTGAGACCTATCAAGAAGGAAATTACTTCCTAATGAAATCTCCATTTACCGGATTGCAATACAATGAACTTCACATGTAGCAGACCAAGGCAATTTACACCAGTTGCATAATGACAGCATCATGCAAATTATGTAAAATGATGCAAGCGACATGATTTGCATCATTTTTGAAATGACATCTTCATGCAACATTTGGGAATGATGGACACCTCTGCCCTCCACCTGAGCTGTTAAATTGAGGTTTCAGGGTATTAGCAAACTCACTCCACCTGTAGAACCTGTATAGCAGAGCTTTCCAAACTGTGTGTCGGGACACGTTAGTGTGTCGGCTGCAGTGCCTGGGTGTGTCGCGGCTGCTGCTGCCTCCAAACCTGCCCTGCCAGGATTCCGTGCAGGTCCTAGTGCCTGCCTTGTGCCCTGCTGTAAGAGTGTGTCGTGAAATGATGCCCTGCTGTAAGAGTGTGTCACGAAATGATGCATATCTAAAAAGTGTGTCACCAACATGAAAAGTTTGGAAAGCTCTGCTGTATAGTAACAGATAGAATTTTAACAGACTTCTCAAAGCTTAGGAAAGTGAATGGCAGTTTGCAAAATACTATGGGACCAGAACATTTGCACTTTCGTCCTCTATCAGGGAAGCAATAAACAATTTTCTCACCATTTTAAGTGGCAATCAGCAAGAGGATCAAAGAATCCTTGCCCTAACAAACTTCCTGATATATGGACTGCTGAAGCACACACATCCAGTTTCCAGGATTACGTAACCCAATCCTTTTTTTCCTTTCAATAAACCTGGTTAATAAGACTCTGTGAGAATCTGGCCTTCTTGGTTGTGAGTGGATGCCAAGGAGTTGACAATCATTCTAACTGGCAAAGAAGATTTTATCCTTATATTCTATTTTAATTAATGAAAATCTGCATAGCCAATGTCTATCATGGCCTGCACAGTATATTTGCTGTGCATCTGATTTTATCATGGAATCTTAATGCAATTCCCTGGGCTAAGAATGCTGAGGAAGCACGGGGTTGGATAAGTGGGCAGGGGCAGTCCTGGAGTCATCAGGAGTGGGCAAGTTTTGTTGTCCAGGGATTCCAAATTGTCCCCCTAACAAGCTGGAGTAATGCAGGATGCCTTCTGGGGAATCAGTAATGCCACTGGAATGAGGAGGGGTGATCTTTACAGATTTTTTAAAAATGAGGATTGTTTCAGAGTAGAAATTGTTGAATTTCAGTAATAGTGTGATTTTGAAGGGGGGCGGGGGGGAGAGATTAGGGGTGGAAATGAGAGCACTTTGCCTTCCAGAAACATCCCACTGCCATCCTTGTTTTCGCTGCTGCAAAACATCAGTTATTTTGCTAACAGTGTCAGGGTGATGGGGAGCTGCATATAGAATGTTGCATGATGCACTGGAGCCCACCTCTGCATTACATAAACACAAGCTTTATTTTATTATATACCCCACTAAGGCCGCTGCCTTATCTTCAGTTCTCCATCAAAAAGATTTAACAGTTCCTTCATCCATTATTCATGTGAGAATATCCATTCAGAATCAAGTGTAAAGGGGCTATACTGCTGGCTCTTCTAAGAGTGTTGCACCAACTTATATGCAGAGAGAACGATGCACATATATTTTCCCTGGAGATACACAATCAAGGTTCTTGCTTCCTAGAAATTTACATGATAGAATTCTCTGGCTCAGAAATAATTATTTTATTTATTTATTTATTTATTTATTTATTTATTATTTGAATTT
Organism: Charina bottae; assembly: GCA_023362775.1. Lineage (NCBI taxonomy): Eukaryota > Metazoa > Chordata > Lepidosauria > Squamata > Charinaidae > Charina > Charina bottae. Next base: position 3,532,790 of record JALMGJ010000022.1, read on the forward strand.
ATCCCCGCCCATCTCTACCATGGTAGACTCTGGGCGGTTATCCAATGAGAAGATATCTGCCGCTGGATTGAGGATATTGGAAATGAAATCAAAGGGCTCTTTGTCAATGTCTATATATACTTGTCCTTCACTAATAATACCTGAAAGGAATTGTTATCTAATTAATCTGTATTCTCTTCTTTTCATCACACTCATTATTTTTCCACATACACAAACCGAAAGGAGCCAAGTGGTTTAACATGACAGATTCTGAAGCACCTAAAATTCATCTATATGTTACCAATCAAAGAGATCTATATGTATATGTCATATTGGTATAGATGGTTCCTTCAAAGCCAGTGAGATGTCTTTAAATATATTTCAGTAATTTAACATACTTCTAAGATGATTAGCATCATCTTGGACACATGAATCAAAGGAGATGGGGTCTCTTACTTTGTGACCTGCAGAGCTCTCAATGTGGGTGAGTGAGTAGCAGCAATTGAGGTGGAGGTAGATCATGAAGTTCCAAAGCATCTGACAGATGGATTCACAAGAAGCAAAGCCTGCATGGAAAAGAAAACTGGAGTGAACAGAGAGGCCAAATCCATTATACTATGAAAAACTATAGAAGACTCCTGTCAAGAAGGTGGTAGACAGCATGATTTTATGGCCATCAACATCTTTGCAGACAATTGCATTTTCTGGTAGGTTCCTTGTACCACCTGACTTTATTTGGTTTGGTTTTTAATTTAAAAATAATTAAATGGGAAGTTGGCATACTGTATGGCAAAGCACCAGATTTTGGCATCAGACTTATAAATAAGAACACAAGGATACTTCTAGGACCCTTACAGTTCCCATAAACATTCTTAGATAATACAAATGGTGGGTTGGAAGTATGCGCTTGTGTAATGCTCCAAGGGCCTTCTGAACTGGTAATTCCTCATTCAAATTTGGCCCAGCTCCTGATCTGTAATGAAGATAATTTTATTTATTTATTTGTCATATTTATATCCCGCCCATCTCCCCCGCAAGGAGATAATCACATCTATCATCCCGCTCATGTGCACGCATGCACCCATGCTTGTCAGGAACTCAGGTTTTCATAGAGAGCTCATTGCTGTCATTAATCTAGGCCAAGGCAAGTACGAATAATTTATGCCAAAGACAGATACAAAAGAAAAAACAAAATACCTATTGAATTAGGCTAGAGCCGATAGCCTAATTCCCTTCAGCTATTACATCTAGTTTGCTATGTCACATGCAATCTCCATTTTTACCCAGTCTGCTGCTACAGCCTTACCCGTTCCTCTTTGGGCATAAGATTCAGGAAATCTCACAGCCGATGGTTTATACCATGGAAGTGGAGGGAGGGGGCTGTCAACACCAAAGCTGCTGGGTGAGCTTCAGCCTATTTTCCTTTATTTTCTTCTGGATTAATGCATGTACTATGCACCAAGCAATTTAGCAGGGGGAGATTACTTTTTTGGATGCTTATGGAAGGCAGCTGACACTAAAATCCAATTTTAAAATATTTTATTAAATAAAAAGGAGGAGGAGGAATCAGAGAAAAAATGCAATACAGAATAAAGCAAATATAAGGCTATAAAGCAGTTTTAGTATTGTTTATATTGAATAATTTAAAAAGCCAGGTTGGAAAACTCATAGCTTAACTGAACAGGGTCTTCACACCCAAAACATCCCACATTACATCCCACCTTTGCTCTGTATTGTCAGGGATTTAGTGACTGACACTTGGAAAATATTCTGCCACTCAGGGCTAGGCGAAGGGATTACCATACTAATACTTACAAAGAATCAGAAACACTTCAGGATGCAAGTAGAATTATTAACCATCACAAGAAAGGAAGGCAAAAGGAGACATTGAGAATTAAATTAATATTTTCCTTTTGCCATTGACACGTTTAAGATTAAAAGCCATGTCCTGTGGATTTGGGAAAAAACTGGAAGAGATGGGCTCTGCCAGGTTTTGATAATACAGAAAGTAGTATTTTGGCACATAGAGGCATACCTATTTTGCCTAAGGCTCTTTTCTACAATTTATAGTTTTGTTTGTCACTTACCCACACTTTTTGCCATATTGTTTATCATTCAGTTTAAATTTAATGTTCTTCAGCAAACATTTCTGGGAGAAAAAAGAAACATCCAGAGTGCCCAATTCCCTTTCCTAAATTATATCTTTTTTGTGCCCGTTTGCTTCTATTGCCTGTTCCCTACTGGCTACACAGTAGCCAGTCACATTTTTCAATTTCACATTTTTTCAAAGTCACATTTTTTTTATTTGGAAAGTACTGATTCTTCTGGGGAAAAGTGATGCAATCAATCCATCAAATATGAAAACAGAACTGAGAGTAAATTATAGTACTGCAGAGTAAGGATAGCTACTGTTTCCTGAAAATAAATAAATAAATAAATATATACATATACATATACATATACATATACATATATATATATATATATATATATCTTTTTTTTAAAAAAATGGCACTAAAGCACGAGCCAGCTGGGATGGTGTAGATCCTTGCAATGAATTGTTGCTACCACCAAAATGAGAAATATGATGCAGGTGGATTGCTTAAATGTCACAGGGAATGTCACCAAATGTTGAAAAATGGCCCTTCCCGAAGATTGCCAAATGGGGAGAACATATTTAGATGTTGTAAAAGAAAAGATCAATGAGATTGCTGGCTACAAAATGCTGTTATCTGAATAATCCTGCATAATCTCTGAATGCCTATATTCAAAAAGTTGTTCAACCTGAAACTGTTCTGTGAAGGTCATTAATCTTTCCTGCCTGCATTTCATAATTCATCTGTTTACATTCCCATATATCAGTGGATCACCCTGACCATTAAGGAAAACAAAATCTTAATTGATCTTGCCTCTTCAGAAAGTGGTTATTTGAAAAATGCAAGTGAACTCTTTCTGCTATAAAACTGCATGCAGTTAAAAATATGTCCACCTAACGCCTAAATGCTTCTTCACTATAAATACAAAACACCAAACTGTGAAAAATCCTTACTCATACTAATGATCACATGAACACACCCACTTAGACAACTCATCTCAAAATTCTCCTCAGCAAAGCAAGAGATTCAAAAGCTAGTTCAAAGAAATATGCTGAAGTTCCAGTGCCAGATTTTGAAGCACATTCAATCATCTGCTTTTCACTACCTGAAAAGTAATGACACTCTTTTTCCACCATTACTGCCATCCCTGTCGCCCTCTACTTAAGTTTTAGCAGGACAACAGGGATAGCAGTAATGGTAGAAGAAGAGTGCAATGAGTAATGACTGTATTAACTTGCTGTAGTTATAGCCTGTTGGTTCTGATGCAGCAAGGAAAGCTGATTCTGAACATTATTAGAGATGTGAAAGAAGGATTTTGATCCAGGTTCCCTGGATTCTTCCAAGGACCCTGTCAAACATATTCTCCAATAAAGTCCAAAAAAAGACAGCTCAAACACGGCTATTTTGGGGGAGAAAATATTGACCAAAATAACTTAATTACAGCAAAACAAAAGGGGGGGGGGGAGAGAACCCCAAAAGTCACATTTAAATTTTAACATTGAATAATGTACTAGGAAAAAAGAGGAAGAAATGGTAAGATGCTACAAGAAACTCCAGATCAGAAGTTTACTGTTTTCTTATTAGACACCAATACTGAAACTACAAGATGATGTAAAGGGATATTGTGAGAGGAGTCCCATGATATTTGTACAGCAGCCAAATATCAGAAGGGATGAAGTGAGCTGTAGTTATGAAAGCTTGTGCTTTTTAATACAATTTGTTAGTCTGAAAAAGTGTTATTAGACTCCTTCTGTTTTGAGGCTGCAAGAGTTAAGTGATCATTCTTTGATGATGTATGGTCCATCTAAAAGCCTCAGGAGCAGAAGTGCTACACAGGAGATTTTTAGAAATCACATCAAAGTTCTGTCTTATCATTGCCCAGGGAACCATATCTATACATCATAAATTTACAACTTTCCTATTTTCTCTCATAGCCTGTTCAAAAGAAATCTGAGAAAATAATTAATGAAACGGTTACAGACCAGGCACAGCTACTGATGGCAAGCAGAAGGCACAGGAAACAAGATGGATATATCTGAGACATTTTTAAAATGAATGCCTAATAATAGCACGTACATAAACCTAGGGAACTACGTAACACAGTTACACATTTTAACACCATGTTTTTAAGTACACAAAATAACATACACATTTGTATTACGTAGCAGTAAAATTCAAGTAAACTAGGTTGTTGGAGAGTGTGTTTCCTTGCACATGCAGAGTATCAGAAAACGATCAGCACCAGAGACCAACTAATGACGCCAGTCATTTCAGTAACTTAGTTGCATATATTTGGTACTCGTATAAACAGATATTTACAGTAGAAACAAACAAACAGGAGTAAACAGAAACAGAGAGAAGCAGTGAGCAGGAAGGCACTTTTATACCCTTCAGCCTGAATCACGTGCTGCCTGACCTTTTAAAGTTTGCAGCTGTTTACCTAATAAGGTTATATTGCTGTGACTTACCCTCAAGGAATAATACACCAACACTCCTCTTATTATGCTAGAGGTGTAAGTTGCAACCCAATTTTTTCAGTTAACTCGTGTTTTACTGCACCATGGGGTTTTGTTAGAAAATCAGCAATCATGTCTTTTGAGTCACAATAATTTAACATGATTTCACCTTTGGCTATTACATCCTTGACATTATAGCATCGTATGTCAATATGCTTAGTTCTGTTCCTACAACCCTCAGACTGTGCCATATGAATACAAGCCTGATTATCTTCAAAAACAGTTACAGGCTGATGCAATTCCATGCCTATATCTTTTAACCATTGTTTAAATCAGAGCTTTCCAAACTGTGTGTCGCGACACAAAAGTGTGTCGCCACACACAGCGTGGTGTGTCGCCACACCACCCGGAAGTGGCGGCGCGTGCGTGCACGGCGGCCGCCATGCACGCGCGCACCGCCGCATACCCCCCGCACCGCTTCCGTGTGCGCGCGCGCCGCTGAATGCCCCCTTGTGTCGCCGCCGCGTGCGCGCCGCCGTACCCCCCCACGCCGCCGCCGTGCGCGCGCGTGTCACCGCCGCCGCACCCCCCGCGCCGCTGCTGTGCGCGCGTGCGCCGCCGCACACACCCCCGTGCTGTCGCCGTGCGCGCGCGCGCCACCGCTGGTGTGTTGCCAGCGGCAGCACTTTGGAAAGCCCTGTGCTAGACTATAAAATTCTGCTTCTGCTGTAGAAAGAGCCACAAGTGTCTGTTTCTTAGAATGCCAGGTTATTGTGGAGCCAGCATACTGAATTACAGCTCCAGAAGTTGACTTATGGTCATTTAGGTTTGCTCCCCAATCTGAATCAGCATATGCCTGTAATTTTTCTGTTCCAGAAGCAGAAAGTCTCAGACAGTAATTTTTTGTTCCTTGCAAATATCTAAACAATCTTTTCAATCCTGCTTTCCCAGTAGAAGTTGGTTTTTCTACTTGTCTGCTTAAAATTGAAACAATATTAGATATATCTGGGCGAGAATGATTTGTAATGTACAATAAACTTCCAATTGCAGATCTAAACCCATCTGCCTCAGATAACTCAGGTTCATCCATCTCCTTCTGGAATTCAGGAAGCATAGGGGTTAAGACTGATTTACATTCCTGCATGTTTCTTAACATAAACACATGGATCTGCTTTTCCTTTTTCAAAACCAAAACTTTGAAGTTTTTCATCTAATTTTAGATTCCAGCAGCGAGCTGCTTGTTTCAAACCATAGCTTGATTTTTGTAGTTCACACACCAAATTTTTACCTTGTTCAAAACCAGGTGGTTGTTGAATGTACAATTTCTGGTCTAACTCACCATACAAAAATGCAGTTTGAATATCATAATGATGAACGGACATCCCTTTCAATGCAGCAACCTTCAGCAACAATCTGATTGATTCATCCTTTGTAACAGGTGCAAAGGTTTTGTCAAAGTCCAAATCTTTTCTTTGAGAAAATCCTTTAGCAACTAACCTTGCTTTGTATTTTTGAATTTTCCCACTAGCATCCTTTTTTTTTTTTTTGAAAACCCATCTACAACCCAGACAACGTTCATTGGGAGGTAGATTAACTAATTTCCAAGTTTTATTTTCTTTCAAGGAATCTAATTCCTGTTGCATTGCATCATACCAGCATTTTGCAATCTCAGGTGGCATATCATTTATTTGCTGTAAAGACTCTGGTTCAGTGTGAACATGGAAACCTGTAATTATATCCACCTCAAAACGTTGAGGAGGAACACCTTTATTACTCCTCTGTGACCTGCAAGGTAGGACAGGGCTAACAGGATTAACAACCTGTCTTGCATCACTTTCCTGAGTATCATCTGTCTCATCAGACAGATTTTCAGCTTGCTTCTCTTGTTTAATGAACTCATCTGGCAAAGAATCTTGTGAAATGTTCTCAGCAAGTTCCTGTCTTTGCCCTGATTTCAAATCAACCTGAGAACTGGAATTTATTTTTTCCCCAGTTTTGTTCTGCAAATGAAGCACTCTTGCTTATAATTAATTTATCACCTAATATGAACCTGTAGCTTCTTTGGCTTTGTTCATACCCAACAAAAATTGCTTTCTTTGTTTTGGAACCTCCTTTTCTTCTCTGTTGTTTTGGTATATGAACTCATGCTGCACTGCCAAAAACTCTGAGATGGTTCACTTTTGTTTTCACACCATAAAACAAATTAAATGGAGTGTCCTCAATCACACAATTAAACAGTCTGTTCTGAACATAACAGGCAGGTGTTTTTTATTTTTTATCCCTTTATTTTTATAAATAACTCAAGGCAGTGAACATACCTAATACTCCTTCCTCCTCCTATTTTCCCCACAACAGCAACCCTGTGAGGTGAGTTAGACTGAGTGTGTGTGACTGGCCCAAGGTCACCCAGCCAGCTTTCATGCCTAAGGCAGGACTAGAACTCACAGACTCCTGGTTTCTAGCCCAGCACCTTAACCACTAGACCGAACTGGCTCTCCAGTTTTTTCACTTGCTACTGCTTCACCCCAAAACTTAAAAGGTAATTTTGCATCTTTAAGCAAGCACATCATAGCTTGTTGAAGTGTTCTACCTTTCCGTTCTGCAACACCATTTTGCTGTGGAGTGTAAGGGTTAGAAAGAATTTGTTCTATACCCTTCTCTGTTAAGAATTTTCTAAAATTGTTAGAAAGAAATTCCCCTCCTCTATCACATTGTAAGGCAGACACAGGCTTTGGAAATTTTCCATTTGCCTATGTTTTAAAGATTAAAGGTTCCCCTGACTCTAGGGGCCGGTGCTCATCTCTGTTTGTTAGCCGAAGAGCCAGCATTATCTGAAGACGCTTCCACGGTCATATGGCTGGCATGACGCGCGTGGAATGCTGTTACCTTCCCACTGAAGTGGATGGACCTATTCATCTACTTGCATTTGCATGCTTTCGAATTGCTAGGTTGGCAAGAGCTGGGGCGAGTGCGGGAGCTCACTCCATCATGCGGGGCTAGGGATTCGAACCTCTGAACATGCGATCTTCCGATCGACAAGCCTGGTGTCTTACCCGCTGAGCCACCATGCCCCTTTTGCCTATGTTACAAAACTTTAAAATTTATCAAATGCCTCATCTTTATGTTTCAACAGATAGATAAATATATGTCTTGAAAAAACATCAATTATGGTCATTATGAATCTTGCTTGTCTCAAACTTGGACAAAAAGGACCAATTATATCACAATGAACAGTTTCAAGAGGTCTAGTGGTAACTCTTGTCTCTGTGCTTACTCACAGGAGCTTTCTGTGTTTTGCATTCCTTGCAAACTACACAGTCTAGATATTTATCACAAGGTTTCAACTTCAGGTCAGCACATAACTTTGGCATTTGTGCTATGTATCTGTAATTTGCATGACCAAATCTCCTATGTATTAAGTGTATGCACTGATCATGAATTGGGATATTGCCAATTATAGCTTTTGCAGCTTGGCTTTTAGCATTCTGTACTATATACAGTGAATCTCTTTGTACACCATGTGCACACAACTTACCATTCTTACGTATCTCACAGCCATCTTTCTTAAATATTATGGCATATCCAGCTGCTACTAATTGGGATACAGATAAAAGGTTAGTTTGCAATTTAGGAACAAACAGCACATTTTTAACAGTTTCTCCCAAACAAGATATATACATGTCACCTTGACCCATAATTTCTATTGTAGATCCATCAGCCATAGAAACACTTTTCTATTAGTTTTAGACAATGAAACAAAATAATTTTTACACTTTGACAAATGACAATTAGCACCAGAATCTAACACCCAGAAATTAGAATAATTTTTTTCATGAGCTCGTGCAATATGGGTTGTTTGCAGGGCCTTCTTCCACGTTGCCTCTTTGTTCTTTTTTCCTGTCTTTTGCTCTTTGGGCAATAAATTACAGTCTTTCTGTAAATGTGTAGCTGAGCCACAATTAAAGCATCTGCGAGTGGCTAACACTGTTGCCTCAGCTTGGTTGCTGCCCTTCCCTTCGCTCTCTCACATGGTAGCTTATCAGAAGAAATGGATGGAGACAAGTGCTGTTCCTGTCGCTTCTCCCACTCAGGAAGTAGTCGTCCTGAAAGAAACGAAGGAGTAAGTTCAGCCTCGGGCATTGCTTCCAGAGTGCAAATTAATGTATCCCACATTTCATTCAGTGAAGATAAAATAATGTATGCTTTTGTCAGAGGTGTAAACTCCATTCCTCTCTCTTGCAGTTCTACAAACAGCTGCTGAATGTGGTTTAAATGTTCAGGTAGGCTCCCTTCTTCAGACAGATAAGCCTTATACAGTTTTCTAGTTAGAGAAACCTTACTGCCAGCTGTTGCTTTGATATGCAAATCTCTTAATGCTTCCCACAGCTGTTTGGCAGATTGTAACCCACGTACATTAACTAACTGACTGTCCAACTCCCAAAATAATGGATGCTCTGGCACGTTCATCTAATCTCAGCCATGCATTGGAGGGATTTGCTGGAGTTGGCTCAGCTACGGGGGACCATAAATCTTCCCTCCGAAGATACATTTCCATCCTTGAACTCCAGTTTATATAATTAGAATCTGATAAACGTTGGAGCAGCATTCCTAACGACTGAGAATCGGCTATGGCTCTATCTTCACTAAGCACCTCATAAATTCCTCAGCTTAGCTTTCCTGCAAGCAGATAGCTGCTAGAAGAACTCCCGGTAAACTTCAAAGAGAAAAACAGTTCACTTGCCTTGTTCACTTGTCTTCATATGCAAACAATCTGCTGCTGAGCTGGTCTCTCTTCATGCCGTCTGGGCCCATAACCTGTTGGAGAGTGTTTTTCTTTTGCATACGCAGAGTATCAGAAAACGATCAGCACCAGAGACCAATTAATGACACCAGTCATTTTAGTAACTTAGTTGCAGTTATATTTGTTACTCATACAAACAGATATTTACAGTCCTCTTCCAGATCCCTGGAAGTATTACAATTCCACATACCAGATAGTAGAAACAAACTAACAGGAGTAAACAGAAACAGAAACAGAGAGAAGCAGTGAGTAGGAAGGCACTTTTATACCCTTCAGCCTGAATCACGTGCTGCCTGACCTTTTAAAGTTTGCAGCTATTTACCTAATAAGGTTATATTGCTGTGACTTACCCTCAAAGAATAATACACCAACATAGGTTGGCTTACACTTTCTCATGTAGTTCAGAGTGGCATGCATCCCCTTCTTTTTATTTTGCACTTTCGAATCCTAGATGACAAACACTGATTTAGAGTGACATCCGTGCATGAAATAACTGGTTCTGATACTGGACAAGAGTTGTAAATAGCCAGATCAAAAATTGGTGCTAAATCAAACCAATGAGTAATGAAGCATGACCATACGGACTGTGTTTTGTAGATATATGTATTAATTTTAAAAATTATATTGCTTCTCTGTAATGAAATATATTTTCTTGAAATATACTGTATTTCAGGAAAAACGGTAAAGGGTTAAAGGTCTCTGATTTATGTTTTAAAAAGTAACTCCATTCAATTATATTTGTAGGCTGCTGAGGAATAGTTTACAAAATCCAAAAATCAGCCACAGAACCAAATTTGTAATAGTCATTTACTGCACCTTACAGAAGCTGAATCCTTTGGGGCTAGAATTTATGTCTTCTATCCTGCTGTTAAGTCTATACTGTCTCTATAAATAATGGGATATACACACTGTATAAACACTCTCACTAAACCAAAGTTATGGTAGGATAGCTGCTGCCTGTCTCTTGGGAATCAGTGCACAATCTTTGGAGAGAGTAATAGGATTTATTTTTTATTCTCTGACAGCCAGTCATTGGGGAGTAATTGGATTTATACTGTAACCCTTAAGGAAGACTCCTGCATTTTTTTTAGAGAATATAATAGAATTGAAGCAGCACCTCCTGATTTCAGACAAAATTAACAATTGCAGATCAGCTAAATTGATCCACAGTCTGCAGATAAATAGTATGGCATACATTTAAATGCTAAAAAATTAGAGTCTACTATTAGCCACCCCATCTTGTTGGCAGCATCAGCTCTGCAGAGGAGGCAATAGCACCTTTAAATCTTGTCTTGGTCAACCTAGTTTTCCTTACAGTCTGTTCATTGATTCAGATTGATTTAAAATCAATTTTTCTAAAGAACTAAAGCATAATTATCTGTGATGTTTACTAGGACTGTAGGAATTCATAGCATTGATTTTTTTTTCAAATGGATGAAAGCCTCCATTAGCTTGCTTTCCAGTTCTTTTTCAAAACTACCAATACAAGTAATTACCTATTTTCAGAAATAATCCTAGAAATAGAACACTTCAAAGGTAATAAAATCAATTTGGAGCATTTCCCCCACTTTACACAATCATAGCATCCTAGCTACTTTTAATTTACAGCTATTTTACTTGCTATTTTTAGTAGATTTTCTGTTTTGTAGTGCTGTGAAAGAGATCTCTTTGGGAAGAAATATGGTACCCAGGATAGCTAGATAAGTAACATGAAACTGAAACAGTTCTAGGCAGAAAAAGGCAAATCTAAAATAACTCACAATGTAAATTTGATTGCATTCACATTATTCAGGGAGAATATAGGGACTACAATAAAAGTATTGGATGAAGGCATTTTGAACTTTTTGTGTGGAAGCAACCATTTCTGTTGATCAGTCAGGAAAAGTTACTTTCCACAAAGGGGCAGGACATCTTTATCATGGGTTCTTAGGATTCTCTAAGATTTATTTTTGCAACAAGTAAATTAAAAGCATGCACAGTCTATGAATAGAGAAGCAAATGTCTTTCTTGAGCTGTAACTCCATGCCAGAAGCCAAGAGCCAGGCAAGAGATGTGTCTGGTGTTCCCAACAGCCTCTTCAGTACTGTTTCCAAAGTTGACAACTGTAGCCACACCTGAATGTTGTTACTTTCTACATCTACAGTATAAATCCAATTCTTTTTAAAATTACTGTGACCTCTGAAACAGTTGTTTCTCTGATCAGGAAAATCACCATTTATTTCTGTGGGTTCTCTGACTAATCCTGAGAAGGGCCATATTATACTGCCTCCTGTATAAATTAAATTGAATCTGATGAGGGAAATTCAGTCTGCTAAGATCAAGTGGGATTATTACAATCAAGTGAATTGTAGAATGCTCACTTCAGAAAGGTTTTGGATCAGTGAAAGCAACATTACTTGGCATGTAAATGGGGTAGATACACATCCAGGTTCCCAAAGAACAGTATGTGTGAGACAGGAGTAGACTCTGAGGAGTCCTTGGTGCTCTCTGAGCCTTGTTTTCTTGCAGCCATTTCATTGCCAGGCTAGGCAACATCTTCAGTGCGAAAAAGGAGTGGGACTTGCTCTCTGTTTATATACCATGGCTTGTCCTGCTTGTGTTGGTAGGGGTGTTGTTCTCTCCTTGGTAGTTCCTTGATTGGGCTGTTGTTTGCTGCTTGGTTGATTGACTGAGTTAATAGTTCCTTGATTAGGGTCTATTGTGCTGTTTGATTGTTCCTCTGGTGCTAATCCTGGTGTTAATCTTTGCATATCTGGGTATTGATTGCCAGCAAGGATGTGTTCTGGTCTTCTGGCTTTTCTATTGTCTCTTAGGAATGGTATGTAAATGTTGTTTACCTCTATGTGTCTGTTGATGGCTGCTTTGTCTGAGTGCCAAGCTTCCAGGAATTCTCTAGCATTTTTGGATTTGGCTTGGTTTAAGATGCTCACAGTTTCCCAGTTGAAAGTATGGTTAAGTCTGTCTATGTGTTGTGAGATTAAGGAGTTTTCATTGTGTCTTCTGACTGCTAGTTGGTGTTCGTGGATGCATTCTACTAGTCTTCTGCTGGTCTGTCCTACATAGTGGCTGCTACAGTCCTTACTCTGTATGTTGTAGATAACTCCTGTTTTTTCTTCTTGGGCTACTGGGTCTTTTGGTTTACTTACGATGTTCTGAAGGGTTTTGGTTGGTTTATGTGCTACGGTGATGCCACGTGGTTCTAACAGTCTATTAGTAGTTTCTGAGATGTTTCTGATGTATGGCAGTGTAATCCTTTTCATAGCTTCTGTTGGTTTTGCTGTGGTGGGTTGAGTGGTCAGGCACTTTTTGATAAAGTCGCGTGGGTATCCATTTTGCTGGAAAATGCTATATAAGTGGTCTGTTTCCTTTTTCTGGTATTCTAGGTTGCTGCATTGCATTTGTGCTCGTCTGAATAGTGTTCTTACCCAGCTCCTCTTGTGGGAGGTTGGGTTATTGCTTTGGTAGTGGAGCACTTGGTTAGTGTGGGTAGATTTCCAGTAGACTTGTGTTTCTAGAATGCCATCATTTCCTCTACTGATGAGGATGTCCAAGAAGGGTAGGGTGTTGTTGTTTTCTTCTTCCCTTGTGAATTTTATTCCTTTGAAGATGTTGTTGATGGTTTCATGTGTTTCCTCCAGTTGATCCTTTTTTATTATGACGAAGGTGTCATCTACATACCGGATCCATACTTTGGGTTGTATGCGTGGAAGTGCTATCCTTTCTAGACGTTGCATTACTATCTCTGCTATGAGTCCTGAAAGTGGTGATCCCATAGGTGTTCCTTTGATTTGTTGGTATATTTGTCCATCAAACTGAAAGTAGGTGGTGAGGCAGAGGTTGATGAGGTCCATGATTCTGGGTATTTTGATCTTGGTGTATCTAGTTAGGTCAGGTGTGTTACATAGAACTGCTGCCATGGATTCAATCGCTAGTGCTTGGTCTATGGATGTAAAGAGTGCAGTGACATCAAATGACACCATAATTTCATCTTCATCTATTTTTAGGTCTTTGATTTTCTGGAGGCACTGTAGTGGAGATTTGATAGAGTATTCGCTCTCCTCTGTGAGATGCCCAAGTTTTCTTGTAAGTTCTTTAGCTATGTTGTATGTGGGGGTCCCTGGTAACGATACAATTGGGCGGAGCGGTATTTATTTATTTATTTATTTATTTATTTATTTATTTATTCAATTTATTCCCCGCCCATCTCCCATACAAGGGACTCTGGGCGGGTCACAACAATCAAAGTTAAAAACAATACAATAATTTTAAAAAATACAATATAAATAAATAAAATACAAGATGGGGGACGTAGGGAACGTAGCATAGTGTTGCTACGGGGCTAGCCAACCCCAAGAGGCACTCCCGCCTCCGTTGTCCCAGGCCAGGTGGCAGAGCCAGGTCTTAAGGGCCTTCCGAAAGGTCAGGAGGGAGGGGGCCAGTCTCACCTCCGGGGGCAAGATATTCCATAGGGCGGGCGCTATCGCAGAGAAGGCACGCCTCCTGGACCCCGCTAGATGGAATTCTCTTGTTGAGGGGGTCCGAAGCATGCCCTCTCTGCATGCACGGGTGGGGCGGGCTGACGTTATTGGGACGAGACGGTCCCTCAGGTACCCTGGTCCTATGCCATGTAGGGCTTTAAAGGTGATCACCAACACCTTGAATTGGACCCGGAAGCAAACTGGCACCCAATGCAGCTCGCGAAGCAGAGGTGTTACATGGGCCGATCTCTTGGCCCCCATAACTGCTCGCGCCACCGCATTCTGCACCAGCTGAAGCTTCCGGATACTCTTCAAGGGTAGCCCCATGTAGAGCGCATTACAATAGTCTATACGGGAGATGACAAGGGCGTGAGTGACTGTTCGGAGGGCCTCCCGATCCAGGAAAGGGCGTAACTGGCGCACAACTCGCAGCTGTGCAAAGGCCCTCCTGGCCACGACTGCCACCTGCTCTTCGCGCAGGAGTCGCGAGTCCAGGAGGACCCCCAGATTCCGCACTGGATCCGAGTGGGGTAGTGCAACTCCACCCAGAACCAAAGATGACAACTTCCCGGATCCAGGGGGGCCGTCAATCCACAGCCACTCCGTCTTACCAGGGTTCAGTTGAAGCCTGTTGTTCCCCATCCAGACCCCCACAGCCTCCAGGCACTGAGATAAGGCATTGACCGCATCACTTACTTCACCCGGGATGGAGATGTACACCTGGGTATCATCAGCATATTGGTGATACCTCATCCCGTGGTGACGGATGATCTCGCCCAGCGGCTTGATGTAGATGTTGAATAGGAGAGGAGAGAGAACCGACCCCTGAGGCACCCCACAAGTCAGGGGTCTTGGGTCAGCTCTATCCTCTCCTATCAACACCGACTGGGAACGGCCCCGGAGGAAGGAGGCGAACCAGCGCAGAACCACGCTGCCCGCCCCCAACTCCTTGAGCCGTCCCAAAAGTATACCGTGGTCGACGGTATCGAAAGCCGCTGAGAGATCTAAGAGAGCAAGGATGGACGCACTCCCTCCATCCCGCTCTCGCCAGAGATCATCCATAAGCGCGACCAATGTGGTCTCTGTCCCATGTCCCGGCCTGAAACCTGACTGGAAGGGGTCCAGATAATCCGTTTCCTCCAGAATCCTCTGGAGTTGCAACGCCACCACCTTCTCAACCACCTTTCCCAAAAAGGGAAGGTGGGAGACTGGGCGAAAATTGCCCAGGATGGTAGGGTCCAGGGATGGTTTCTTGAGGAGGGGGTGCACCAGCGCCTCCTTAAAGGCAGCCGGGAACACCCCCTCACTCAAGGACGAATTTATAATCGCCTGGACCCAGCCACATGTCACCTCACTAGCTGATTTTACCATCCAGGAGGGACATGGGTCAAGTTGGCATGTGGTGGCGTTTACAGTCCGGAGGATCCTGTCTACTTCATCAGGCCCAACAGGATCAAACTGCTCCCAGATAACATGGCAAGTACGGGCCTCTGGCATCTCCCCAGATCTTGTCTCACGCTTGGAGTCCAACTTGGAATGAATCTGAGCGATTTTGTCCTGCAGATGCTCAGAAAACTCTTCCGATCGGCCCTGTAAATGGGTCTCCCCTTGCTCCTGACCCAAAAGTGATCTTGTAATCTTAAACAGGGCCGTCGGGCGGCATTCTGCGGACGCAATAAGAGCGGAGAAATATTCACGTTTCGCCGCTCTTACCGCCACAAGGTAGGCCTTAACTGCGGCTCTAGATTGTGTCCGGTCAGATTCAGTCTTCGTCTTTCTCCAGCGGCGCTCTAGACGTCTCTTAACCCTCTTCAAGGTCCTCAACTCATCCGTAAACCACGGTAAGTGGCGGGCCGAACAGGGCCGGAGAGGTCGCACAGGCGCGATCTTATCCAGAGCCCTGGCCGCTTCCCTATTCCAGGCCGCGGCCAGGACCTCCACTGGACCGTGAAGCAAGTCCTCGGGAATAACCCCCAGCTCCTTCTGAAACCTCACTGGGTCCATCAGTCGCCGAGGGCGGACCAATCGAGTAGGTCCCACCTCCCTGCGGAGTGGGGCAGCAGAAGAGAGTTCCAGGGTCACCAGGGCGTGGTCTGACCATGACAATGGGGAAAGATGTAACTCTCCCCTCAGATCACATTGCCACTGCTCGGACAAGAAAACTAAGTCCGGGGTGAGACCACTGTCACGAGTCGGGTCACGAATAATCTGAGACAGGCCCATAGCTGCCATGGTAGCCATGAACTCCCGGGCCGCCTCCGAGGACTGCCCCAGGGACGGCAGATTGAAGTCCCCCAGAACCATGAGTCTGGGGAACTCCACTGCCAACCCCGAGACAGCCTCGAGCAGCTCAGGCAGGGAGGTCGCTACGCAGCAGGGAGGCTGGTACAGCAGCAACACTCCCAACTGTTCTCGTGAACCCAACTTGAAGAACAGGGTCTCACACCCGGCCACTTGTGGAGCAGCGCCCCTGAAGGCCACAAGGGACTCTCGGATGACAACTGCCACCCCTCCTCCCCTACCCCGGTGTCTCGGCTGATGCCACACCCGAAACCGAGCTGGGCACATTTCCGAGAGGGCTACTCCCCCTTCTGGGCCCAGCCAGGTCTCGGTAATACACACCAGGTCAGCCCCATCCTCTGTGATTAAATCACTTATAAGGGGGGCCTTGTTATTCACCGACCTGGCGTTCAGCAGCAACAGTCGGAGACCGGAGCCCACGAGGATCTGCTTACCAGGGCCTGGGTATGAACACGGGGGGCCGGAACGCACCACCGGTAACAAACACCGGGGGCGCCTTCCCCGGTAATGGCTCGCCCTCCGGTTCCCGTCATACCGTCCCCTGCCCATCACCACCTGAATCAAATGGCCCGCCCCCCAGCCCCCAGAGATTCCCGACTCTGGCCTAGTAGCCTCCACTCCCAGGCCTCTGGAATTCTTGGGCTTAATCAAGGGTCCCTTATCCCATTCACCCATCATCCAATCTCACAGCAAATCGGGTAGTGACAAGACCCCCCAGTGCACCAGCTCACGCTCTCGGCACTGTAAGGATCCCGCACCACCCCCAGTCACGCTCTGTACCTCTCCCTCGACTTCTCTCACTGGTCAGGGAGAGGTACCAACACTCACCAGCAATCACTCCTACCCCACCTCACTCTCACTCAGGGGGGTACTCTTACCAAACCATACAGTCTTGGTTCCCCCCCACCTCGTCTCTAACCTGGGGGGGGGTTCCACATTCATACTAAGGGACCCCTATACACCCTCTGCCACCTTATATTAAATGGGACGCTGTCCAGGTCTTCATAGGGGTTAGTCCATGTTGATGTTATTTTTCGTATGTCCTGGTCTCCTGGGCTCCAGCCTCCGCCCCATCTGCACCTTCCAGGGCCGCAGGGTTCGCCTCCAACTCCAGCCAGTTGTAACATCAAGGCTTCCAGCCCTCTCTAGAACCGGCCCAAGAAAAGTCCAGCTTGTCTGCGGGGGGGGGGGGGCTCGTCTGAGGACTCCGCTGCAACAGACCGGGATCTCTCCGTACCACGCCGGCTCCACTAGGCCCCACCAACTCCACTGGCCTAGTCCGGACCCCGACGGTCTCCGCCTCCAGCGATCGAAAACAGAGCCCCTCAGCAACCTCCGTCAGACTTCAGCTCTGCAAACTCTGCAAGCTCTGCCAGCCCAGCTCGATGACCAACAGCCTCCAGTCTCTAGCCTCCAGTCGCGTCCGGCAGCCTCCTGCAGTTCTGGTCTTTGGTGGGCTCCCGGCCTTTATCAGCTCCGCCGGCCTAGCTCCGGCCCAGCTGGCCCAGCTCCGGCCCAACTCGAACCCCCAAACTCCGGCCCGCAACAGACCTCAGAGGGCTATGGCGTCTTCGGTAACTCACCGGGCTCCTTTCCTTGTGCGGATTCACGGAGCTCCGACCCGGACACACGATCTCGCCCCTGCACTCCCCTCGGAGAAAGCCACTCAGCACCAGCACCAGCACCTCTCCAAACCCCAAAGGTGAATTTTTAGGGGTTTTTCGGTGGGTTTCGGTGGGTTTTTCGGCTTTCCCGGAACGGTCAGTGGCCGCGCTGACTTGCGGCCGCCATCTTCATCTCAGATGTTGCCTGGTATGTCGGGCTTGTGTATTTTGGGCCGTCCGTAGAAGCGTGGGACGATCGGTCCGCTGCTTTTCATCCGCCTCTGTTCTTCTTTTGTGATTTGACCTTACTTGGTTAGGTCGTTGAGGATTCTTTTGACCTGGTTGTCCAGTTTCTGTATGGGATTGGTGTTTACTGGGGAGTAGACTCTTCCAGATAGGGCACTCTGTAACTGGCTGTGTATCAGGGCTTTGAATATCCATCATACTGTAGCAGAATCCTTCACTGTTTGACATTTATTTTGGTTCAAAATAAGGTTCAAAGGTATACAAAATGAAAGAAAAGCCCCCTAAAGGGCACAGCCCACAACATTAATTATTTTTTTACATAATTTATTTATAAGGTTCTGCGAGTAATTTCTTTTGTATCTCTTAATACAACTGTGTGGGAAATAAATGTTTATATGTGGGTTAAGGCCAATATCTAACATGCCAACTTAAGAACCTTAAGTAAAAATAACTATTATTTCCAAACCCACTTTTCTTTCATCTCACAGGACATGGATTTTCAGGTTTTTAATTCTTCAATACTCGTACGTACTCTATAGCAAACCAAAAACCTCTTAACTTTGTGCAAACTTTTTGTATTTTTATTCTCCTAGTCAGGTCCATCTGGGGAGTTCCTGTTCCAAGTGGAAGCTGAGCATCTTAAATCATTTTTACTATTGCTATGGGTATTTTTTCCTGCTTGGATTTTGTTTTTAATAACTTGTAATAGCAGAAGACTAGCCCTTGGGAATGAAAGGATTACCATCAAATATCTTCCCCTATTTGCTGGTCTTTTAGAGGCTTGATTTATGTTAAAACCTGGAAATGCTGGAGGATTAATTGAGAACTGAAGGAAGGATGTGAATAAGTAGTTTGGGATTTCAAGGACTAGAGACCTAAAAAAAAAAACTTTTGTGATTCAAGATAGCTCCCAAATATCAACCAACTTCAAATAAATTCCCTAATGTGGTGGGGAATGGCTACTGAAATTTAATAAATAATAGGGCTTCCCCTTTCACCCATGTAAGAAACTGCAACTATGCAAATGCTGTACAATATTTTTGTTCTGTTGTTTTGTACAGCTGGACATCGACCGGAGGAAGCCTAGTATCACAGATTTCCCACTGCTTCTTCTCTAACTATAATAGACAGCAAGACTTTAGGGTATGAAAGAGGGGTCCCAGCATATCCTTATTGTGGGCTCCAATTAATTCCAAATTCTCAGCAACATTCTGGACAAGATATAGCTCAGTTTTTCACCCCAAATCCTACAGTGCACTCTACAGAATACTTGCGAGATTTTTCAAAGCTGCTCGGTACATCTTTTAGACACGGAGAACAGTTTGTAAAATGCTATAAAATGCTCCTTCATCCACAGGCGTAGGCTTTAAAGAGCTCCAAGGTCATTCACTGTTGCTCTGCCTTCTTTAGCATACATGGTTAAAACATTAATATATGGATTGGTGTCATAGTGAAATGTCCAGTTAAAGTATATTCAGAAGCTCCTTGGATATCATGGATGAAGGCAGTCACAAGAAGCCTGCCCTAAACCACATCTAGTATAATATACAGTAACATGCTATAGGAGGAAAAATGATTACTTGTTGATTTGGAGAGTATTTATGTGAGTAAAGCATAAGTAAGGCTACTTCAATTTATTCAGCTTCTTCTGATGCCAAGTATGAAGCTGTAGTTTCCAGCTATGGTAAATTAGCAAAATGTGGGATTATCTGTGGCTCCTGGATTTTACATCAGATTAAATAGATTAAATGTGTGAACCTAATTTTGTCTCACTTGTATATTTCTTTCAGTTTCAGCTAGCTCCTCATGAAATCTGGAAATAACCAATGTTTCTCCGATGTTTAGAACTAAAATGCTGGCTGATGAATTTTTTATTCAGTTTCGTAAAATATATTATCTGTAATCTATTTTCTTCCCATGTATTCTCATAGTATTCATCCACTTTCAATAGTTGAAACATCTTTCTAGTACTTAACAGCATTATATCTCCATCTGTATCTCTAGCAATGCCTCTCAGACTTCATGAATTTCTATTTCTGTTTCTTACATTCACTATCTATTCTGCACTCCCCTGTTCCAACTAATCCTCTTCCTCTCAGTTCTTCAATAACTATTCTGCACTCACATATCAGCAGTCTGCAATAGCTAATTGACTCTAGGGAAAAAGGACATTTTTGACAATTTGGAAAATCCTCACCCTTCATTTATTTAAAGACATATAATCAACAAGACATCAGAAATTACCCCCCACTTTCCCTGCTCATGTCTAGTGGCTAATTTGAGAAAGGCCAAATTAAAATCTGTGGAAGAATCTCAATGGAAGGATGAAAAATAGGAGTGGGGGAGCAGTTTGAGCTATGAGAATATACTTCTATTCTTTGTCTTAGAATTTTAAGACAACTGATGGAGACATATATACTGTATTAAAAAGTGATAGCTGGATGCACTGCAATATTTCTGACAATTTCTGTCCCTACTTTAGGAGATAGAATCTCATATGGCATTACTATACTTGTTTGTTTGGTTGGTTGTTACTTTGGTGGTCTCAGCAAATGGAATGTTGATTTGGTCAATTTTTATTGGTAAATAAACCACAGAATGATTAACACACACTAATTAACAGGATAATCCTTTCAAAGCTTACAGTTTTCTTCACCAGTAGTTAGGTAAGGCATTCTCTCTGTTTCATATCTATAGAACAGATGGTTGTATCCAAAAAATACAATTTCACAATATGGTGAAATTTCACATATAGTATGCTTCTGTTAATTGGGGTGGATGGAAATACTCAGTCTCTTACTGTTTTTGCCACACTCCCCCAAATCTGTTGTGGAGGGTTAGGGCGTGGGAGAACAGAATAGCATGGGAGGTGCTGCAGGAATCTGCAGAGGGGAGTTGGCAAAAATGGTTTCCTTCCCCTTTAATTGTTGAGAGATTTTGCTGGAATCTTTCCAGTATTTGTAGAAGGGCCATTCTGGATCAAAACCATTATCTGGGAATATCCATATTCAGTTCCAAAAGTGGCAACAGGGATATGCAAGCCATGTGTTTTCTGGTGCCCAGAACAATCCAGGATCTTGTTGTTGAAGTTGGATAGTAACTTCCTGCCACTTTCTAGTGGGGGAAAAGTGGGAGGCTTATTATGACTTAAATACAATCCACCCCCAGCAAAGCCCTGAAAAAGCCTAGACCCTGCTCCTTTACGTAATGGTATAATATCATGCCCATCAGCCTTTGATTAATGAAATGCACACCAAGGCTCTAGGTTAGCTTAGCGACGTTTTGTGTGCAAACTGCAAGTCTTCTCCGTAGTGGTTTCAAAAACACTGCACCTCAGGCTTCATGCTCTCAAAGGTGATAAACAGTGGCATATTAAAGAGTTAGGAATTAACTATGCACCCATGGAGCAACTTCCATGGATGTGTGTGCGTTAAATCAGGTTAGTTGGTGGTTGCCACACTATACATTTATGCATGTATGGGGGGATGGGGGTGGAGGGGTGGGAAGTGCACTGCAGAGCCAGTTTGGTCTAGTGGTTAAGGTGCTGGGTTAGAAACCAGGAGACTGAGAGTTCTAGTCCCGCCTTAGGCATGAAAGCCGGCTGGGTGACCTTGGGCCAGTCACTCTCTCTCAGCCCAACTCACCTCACAGGGTGGTTGTTGTGGGGAAAATAGGAGGAGGAAGGAGTATTAGGTATGTTCGCCGCCTTGAGTTATTTGTAAAAAATAATAAAGGCGGGATAAAAAATCTAACCCCCCCCCCCATCTTGCCTGTTTTGATTTGCCTGCACATATAACCTATCCACAAGAAAGGTGTGCCTTCAGGGACAGAAAACATACAGGCACACTATAATCTGCACTTTTCTCAGACACTATCCTCATTGCAGTCAATGCTTGGAAACCAAAGAATCCCATCCTTTACTGTAGTCACCCCCTTTCCCAAAAGGTTTCCCAGCTTTTGGGAACCAATGTTTGAATGAAGAAACGAAGGGCAGCAATTATGTGGATGGGAAGGGAGTAGGGAATATGAGCAAGACACATCCTGTAAGTGAGCAAAAGTAGCTGCTTTAGATACAAGCTATTGTCCACTGCTCTAGGTGAACAACTAATGATTTAAGTGCAGCCCAGCAAAATCCCAGCTCCAATTAATATAGTTCAGATCCATCTCTCTCTGTGGGAATTGTTTTGCCTTGAGCATCGCCATTACAAATGCATCCTCTCCATTCTCCCTAGCTACCAATCAGACAATACATTCTCAAAGGTGATCTGGGGCCTTTGGCAATCCCACCTACTACTCTTTCCTTTACATTTCTTTTCTGAGCTAATTGGAATGCAGACAATAGGAATGCAGATGGCCCAGGTTGTTCTGTGTGGAAGTCTTCCTCTGCCTTGTTCTTTGTTGTTGTTGTTCAGTCGTTCAGTCGTGTCCGACTCTTCGTGACCTCATGGACCATAGCACGCCAGGCCTTCCTGTCCTCCACTGTCTCTCGGAGTTTACTCAAATTCATGTTCATTACATCGGTGATGCTATCTAACCATCTCATCCTCTGCCGTCCCCTGCCACCTCTTCTTAATCTCTTCTGCTTCTGTTAGGTCCCTGCCTTTTTTGTCCTTTATCATGCCCATCTTTGCACAAGTATTTGAGCTTCAGCTTCAGCATCTGTCCTTCCAATGAGCAGTCAGGGTTGATTTCCTTTAGGATTGACTGGTTTGACCTCCTTGCAGTCCAAGGGACTCTCAAGAGTCTTCTCCAGCACCACAGCTCGAAAGCATCAATTCTTCGGCGCTCAGCCTTCCTTATGGTCCAACTCTCACAGCCATACATTGCTACTGGAAAAACCATAGCTTTAACTATACGGACCTTTGTCGGCAAGGTGATGTCTCTGCTTTTTAATACGCTGTCTAGGTTTGCCATAGCTTTCCTTCCAAGGAGCAAGCGTCTTTTAATTTCATGGCTGCAGTCACCGTCTGCGGTGATCTTGGAGCCCAAGAAAATAAAATCTGTCACTGCTTCCATTTCTTCCCCTTCTATTTGCCAGGAAGTGATGGGACCAGATGCCATGATCTGGGTTTTTTTAATGTTGAGTTTCAAGCCAGCTTTTGCACTCTCCTCTTTCACCCTCATCAAGAGGCTCTTTAGTTCCTCTTCACTTTCTGCCATTAGGGTGGTATCGTCTGCATATCTGAGGTTGTTGATATTTTTCCCGGCAATCTTAACTCCGGCTTGTGATTCATCCAGCCCGGCATTTCTCATGATGTACTCTGCATATA
The DNA here is from genome assembly GCA_023362775.1 of Charina bottae. NCBI lineage: Eukaryota > Metazoa > Chordata > Lepidosauria > Squamata > Charinaidae > Charina > Charina bottae. The sequence continues at coordinate 3,556,021 of JALMGJ010000022.1, forward strand.
AGTTAAATAAGCAGGGTGATAATATACAGCCTTGTCGTACTCCTTTCCCAATTTTGAACCAGTCGGTTGTTCCATGTCCGGTTCTAACTGTTGCTTCTTGACCCACATACAGGTTTCTCAGGAGACAGGTAAGGTGGTCTGGTACTCCCATCTCTTTAAGAATTTGCCACAGTTTGTTGTGATCCACACAATCAAAGGCTTTAGCGTAGTCAATGAAGCAGAAGTAGATGTTTTTCTGGAACTCTCTTGCTTTTTCCATGATCCAGCGAATGTTGGCAATCTGATCTCTAGTTCCTCTGCCTCTTCGAAACCCAGCTTGCACTTCTGGTAGTTCTCGGTTCACATGCTGCTGAAGCCTAGCTTGTAGGATTTTGAGCATAACCTTGCTGGCATGTGAAATGAGCGCAATTGTACGGTAGTTTGAACATTCTTTGGCATTGCCTTTCTTTGGAATTGGAACGTAAACTGACCTTTTCCAATCCTGTGGCCACTGTTGAGTTTTCCAAATTTGTTGGCATATTGAGTGCAGCACTTTAACAGCATCATCTTTTAGGATTTTAAATAGCTCAGCTGGGATACTGTCTTCTCCGCTAGCTTTGTTGTTAGTAATGCTTCCTAAGGCCCACTTGACTTCACTCTCTAGGATGTCCGGCTCAAGGTCAGTGACCACACCATCGTATTTATCAGGGATATTAAGATCTTTCTTGTATAGTTCTTCTGTGTATTCTTGCCACCTCTTCTTAATCTCTTCTGCTTCTGTTAGGTCCCTGCCTTTTTTGTCCTTTATCATGCCCATCTTTGCACAAAACGTTCCCTTGATATCTCCGATTTTCTTGAAGAGATCTCTAGTCTTCCCCATTCTATTGTTTTCCTCGATTTCTTTGCATTGTTCATTTAAGAAGGCCTTCTTATCTCTCCTTGCTATTCTCTGGAATTCTGCATTCAGTTGTTTATATCTTTCCCTTTCTCCCTTGCCTTTTGCTTCCCTTCTTTTCTCAGCTATTTGTAAAGCCTCATCAGTCAGCCACTTTGCTTTCTTGCATTTCTTTTTCTTTGGGATGGTTTTAGTTGCTGCCTCCTGTACAATGTTACGAACCTCCATCCATAGTTCTTCAGGCACTCTGTCTACCAGATCTAATCCTTTAAATCTATTCCTCACTTCCACTGTATATTCATAAGGGATATGATTTAGGTCATACCTGATTGGTCTAGTGGTTTTCTCTACATTCTTCAATTTAAGCCTAAATTTTGCAATAAGAAGCTCATGATCTGAGCCACAGTCAGCTCCAGGTCTTGTTTTTGCTGATTGTATAGAGCTTCTCCATCTTTGGCTGCAAAGTATATAATCAATCTGATTTCGGTATTGACCATCTGGTGATGTCCATGTGTAGAGTCGTCTCTTGTGTTGTTGGAAAAGAGTGTTTGCTATGACCAGCGTGTTCTCTTGACAAAACTCTATTAGCCTTTGCCCTGCTTCATTTTGTACTCCGAGGCCAAACTTGCCTGTTATTCCGGTTATTTTTTTGACTTCCTACCTTAGCATTCCAGTCCCCTATGATGAAAAGGACATCTTTTTTTTGGTGTTAGTTCTAGAAGGTGTTGTAGGTCTTCATAGAACCGGTCAACTTCAGCTTCTTTGGCATCAGTGGTTGGGGCATAGACTTGGATCACTGTGATGTTGAATGGTTTGCCTTGGATTCGAACTGAAAGCATTCTGTCGTTTTTGAGGTTGTACCCCAGTACTGCCTTTCCCACTCTTTTATTGACTATGAGAGCTACTCCATTTCTTCTAAGGGATTCTTGCCCACAGTAGTATATATAATGGTCTCCTGAATTAAATTCGCCCATTCCTGTCCATTTTAGTTCGCTGATTCCCAATATGTCGATGTTCAATCTTGTCATCTCATGTTTGACCACATCCAGCTTACCTTGATTCATAGTTCTTACATTCCAGGTTCCTATGCAATATTGTTCTTTACAGCATCGGACTTTCCTTCCACTTCCAGACACATCCACAACTGAGCGTCCTTTCGGCTTTGGCCCAGCCGTTTCACACTTTCTGGAGCTACTCGGAATTGCCCTCCGCTCTTCTCCAGTAGCATTTTGGACACCTTCCGACCTGAGGGGCTCATCTTCCGGCGTCATATCTTTTAGCCTTTTGATACTGTCCATGGGTTTTCTTGGCAAGGATACTGGAGTGGTTTGCCATTTCCTCCTCCAGAAACAGAAAGTTACCTTGGTTTTTTTTCTTCTTTCTTTGGCTTAACCTAAGTACAGATAAGGTGGCTCAGCGGGTAAGACGCCAGGCTTGTCGATCGCAAGTTCGGAGGTTCGAATCCCTAGTCCTGTGTGACGGAGTGAGCTCCCGCACCAGCCCCAGCTCTTGCCAACCGGGCCGGCACCGGGTTGTTCTGTGTGGAAGTCTTCCTCTGCCTTGTTCTAGATATTGTAAATCCTAGATCTGCAACAATAGGAATTGGCAATGACTGCTCATTAATTGCCTCGAGAGAGAGGTGCATAGCTACAACTAGAGATTCTCAGACATGGAAAGCTCCTAGTGTTATGAATCAAAGCTCACTGTGGAGCAATTCCACCTTTTCCTTCTTAACACATATATTTTTGGTAAGAAGAAAGACAAAGGGCAATTTACACAACACGCTAGATTAGACTAAAATAGGATGGATAGTTGGTGATTCAGCGCATTGTAGGAACTCAGCCGTTGGGTGAACACCACAGTTTTGTTTTCTTAACCTGGATTTAGAGCTAGAGTGTTATGTGATCCCTGTCAAGAAGTGGTAGGTAAACATAGGAGGGTTATGTATGGGAAAAGAGCCAGTTTGGTCTAGTGGTTAAGGCACCAGGCTAGAAACCGGGAGGCTGTGAGTTCTAGTCCTGCCTTAGGCACAAAGCCAGCTGGGTGACCTTGAGTGGGTCACTCTCTCTCAGCCTTGGGAAGTTTGAATTCTGATATCTTGTCATGAAAACTGCCATCCTGGCTGTCACCAGGAGTCAACACTGACTCAGAGGCACAAAAATATTATATATATATATATATATATATATATATATATATATATATATATATACATACATACATACATATATATATATATATATATACATATATATATATATATATATATATATACATACATACATACACACACACACACACACACACACACACACACACACACACACGCATGGGAAGCAACTTTGTCTGAGTCAAGGTGATTGTATTGTATTGTATGTGATTGTAAATGGAGCATCATCTCAAAAACATATCTTACTCTTCAGCTAGAATAAGAGTTACTCACAGTACTTTAAATTAGCCAGATGTTTAAAATAATGCTGCCTAATGTATGTGTATATGAATGTATAGTACACTATAAATGAGTATTTCAGAAGTGAAGGGAAAATGCTTCAGATAACAAATTCCAAATTTCCCAAGATTTTTTGTTCAATCCAGCAAAAGTATTAGGTCCCACTCTTCCCCCTTCATATTGGCAAACATTAAACAGCAGGTTTCATCACAGGTACCTTCCAATTTAAGTTCAAACTTATATATACAGTATATATCTATATATAAATAAATAAATAAAAATAAATCTGTATCTACAGACTCTAATGGAAAAACTGCTGCTGCTAGAAAGGCTACATGCATAGTTATGATAATCAGGAATCCTCTTCTGTCCTGGACAGTTCACATTTTAATTATTGTTTTGGATTAATTGGCATCCCAAACCTGTCCTCTAAAAGGCTGGTATTCCAAAATGATTTGGCACATGTGAAATATCATAGGTTTATTTTTCTTTATCTCTAAAGCATTTTTATATCTATAGATTTAAAATAAAGTTGGCGCAGACTGCCCTACATTCGGTGCGTTGCTCTTTTTATCAAACTACACTTTCCAGCAACCTTCCACTAACTCCGTTTTTGGAAAGGAGGGGAAAAGATGCAGAGGCAGCGGCTTGTGTTCTTGCTGAAGTGGAGTTGGTGGTTCATCCTGCCTAAACTTCCTGGGCTGCTACCATCAACCCAGCTGGGTTCCCAGAACGGGAGTGTATTGGCGCATTGCTTCTTTGCCTGGGGACTGAGTGAGGGAGGGAACAGGGAAGCCATTTATCTTGACTGGCCCTTTACACCTTTTTAAATGTTTCACACAAGAGTATGCAATCCATTGGTGAAACTGAACTCTGATATACTTAAATATATCCTATCTACTGGCAATATTTGAGAAAGGGCAGAGAAAATGTTTTGCCCTGGGTTTTCTCTGCAGCCCTGACGTCAGTTTCCATTTTCTCTTTCTATCTGCCCCATCACCTCATCATACTGCTTGTTAGATTTTCTGATGTAACACTATTTGTCAAAAAATAGTGTTTCCCTTTCTTAATTTTTGAATTTGCTCTGTTTCCTTGCCATTCTTCTGAACTCGAGCATCAAAATAATTGTTGCTCTGTAATTGCACCTGGATTATTTGTTTTTCCTACAAAGCAGGCTTTTTTCCCTTTTGGAAAGAAATTTAACTTTTTGAAATTGACAGTGCTAAGAGAGATACAAAGGTTCCTTTTTAAAATCTCAATCCAATTGTAATAATATTTTAGCCCCTATCCTTCCTCCTCCTTATCCATCAATAAGTGGTGATCTGCATGCAAGCATGTTTGATCCAAATATGGAAGAAAATACAAGATTACAAGGAATCCCAACCAGAGAAAGGAAGGGAAGGGAAGGGTGATAAACAAATGGACTAAAACATAAATTGCCATATGTTCTCACCATTTTCAAGGAGTTATATGAATAGTTATAGATTAATGCAATGATATCAAGTTTTTTACAGTTAGTAACAAAGCCAACATTCTATATTTTTGTTATTCAGTACATCATTGGATGGGTTTGGCATGTTTTTCTGTTTAAGTATTCCACAGACATTTTCACTGAATATGCAACATACAATCTGGATTTTTGCAGAAGTATGTATAATTTGAATTAGAAAAACATTTAGCATCAAGAAATCTTCCATTCTGCACTTCAGTTATTCAAATTGGGATATGCCTAACAATTTCCAGGGAGGTCCAGGTTTGGCGGGGTGTGTGTGTGAAGGTATGGGGTCGGTGTTTTTAGAATATGTTTTTTAGAATATGTTTGTTTGTGTGTTTGTTTTTGGGCAAGGATGCTTGGTGGAATGATGTAGTGAAAGAGACTATGGATAGGGAATAAAATGCACTTAAGGGAATGATTTCTGCAAACAATAAGACTGAGAGAAAGATGCTATACAACATGTACAGTATATAGAGAAAAATATAATTGCAAATAATAGAGCCAAAGAGCAGGTCACAATTACGGTTCAAAGAGGCAAAGAAAATACAAAGCAATTTTGTTAGAAATCAAAAAATTTTTTTTGGAAGTGGCTGAAAAGGCCTCAAGCAGAATGAGTGGCATTAAAAATAAAAATGATGATTTGGGATTACATGGAGCTAAAAGAATGCTTGAAGGAGTATTTAGAGATTGTATAGGAATGAGAGTGATACTGTATGTTGAAAAGAGTAATTGAAATGGATAGTATAAATGTTAGTGCACAAGGGAAAAAATGGTAAGATGGAAGTTGTAAATGTTATGAGAACACTGAGAAATAATATGGCTGCAAGTGTAATGATGTAATAGGAGAAATATTTAAATATGGATGTGTTTGAATTAATATATATGAAGACTACCTAATATTCACTACAAATCATTGATAGATTGTTATGATACCGTAAGAAGGTTGTGGCTGGATACACTGATGAGATCCTCAAAAAGAGGGAGATGAGAATATTAAAAAACCAGATGCAATGCATGAAATATTGTATGGTTGTGGAGGAGGTAAGGATGCTTTGCAAAGATAGGATGGTACAGAGAGATACAGTGGATGGTATTAGTGTAAGGATTTAACTATATAACTTTTTATTTTTCTTATTTAATGTCTTTAATGTCTTGCTATTTTTTACTACTTTTCGGCACTTTGCATAACCAGGAATAACAGGATGGATGGATGGATGGATACTCTCTAATGGACCTGTAACATATTTTCAGTTTTAATATCTATCCCGTGTACAGGTTCTTGTTTTTATGTTAATTTAAATTGTGTTTTTTAACGGTTTTTTAATGTACTCTGTTTTATTGTGTATGCCGCCCAGAGTCACTGTGGGATGGCTATACAAATGTGATAGATAGATAGATAGATAGATAGATAGATAGATAGATAGATATTGCTTTCTAAAGATAATATATCATTTCCTTAATTTTAATTGTGCAATAAGTAACAATATTTCAATAAAGGAGTTTCAATGAAATTCTTATCTAAATTAGTTCCAGTGTTTTTTGTGATCAGTGATAGCTCAATACTCTTGGATAGGTTTTATCTCCCTCCTTTGTGAAGGGATTTTTCAGCCACAGTGAAATTAATTAATTAGAATGTGATACTTAATTAAATAATCTTGGGAACTGCAGCAAAAGGAACCATCCTTCCAACTTCAGACCTTCAGTAGTCTATGCAAAGCCCCCCTTGCATCCCGCCTTTCCTACATCCCTCTGGAGACAACGTAAGTAGCAATGCATCTTCTTGATACAAGAAGAAAGCTCCTACGTTCTTTAATTAAGGGGAGTTAGTTTTTGAAATACAGTTTTGACTGCCAAAAAACTGAGATGGGCTGGCAACAAGACACCTTTCTTAATGAAATCAGAGCTGGTTGAAGTAAGCATTCAGTCCAGGACACCTGTGCAGAGTTGAATGGCCTTTGTGAAAGCATCTGACAAATGTTAACAACACTTCTGCTATGGCAGATAATTCCCATACCTCCTTTCTCATCTTCAGATTACTGATGGCAAACAAAGGCATTAATCACCAAATCCTATGCAGCTTGCTAGGACAATGCCTTTCAAGCTAGCTCTTCAGAGTCTAGGGACTGCTTCTAAATACACATTGCCAGTTTTCACAACAGTGGGAACCCACGTCCTCAGTCCTAATGACCAGTGTTCCTCATTGCTGTTCTGTCTGGCTCTGTGACACAACAGGCATCTTTGACTGAAGCATCTAAAGTTTATAGCTATGGGATTGCCACTCTCCAGGGCTTCCTTCTGTATGCGCCTGCTATATTTATCTTGTGATGAGATTAATGAAAGCGGTCAACTGAACAGAAGGCCTAACCCCTGGCTGAATATAATCTGTTGCATGTGGGCTGTCTTTGAATATTGAAACTGGGACCATACTGTATGTGATGGGCCGTCTGTCACTGTCACGAGCTTTCAATTTATTTTCACAGCCAATTAAAGGTGCTGTTTTGCACCAATAAAACTCCATGAGGAATAGGATTTCAGTACCTCCTCTCATATGCCTTAAAATTAAATTCACAGACACTTCTCTGTGATTCCTCTGTGTATTTCCTTAATTTCGGGGAGTGTCTTTAAAGTGACTGACACATTTCTTGTCAGTGGTCTCTCTTCATCCCAGTAATAGCACATTAAGCATTTCAGCAGTTGTAGTCTTAATTATCTTTGTACAATCTTGTATTTTTGTATTTTGAAAATTCTGGTTAGCAAAGTTAAATGCTATAAAAATACAAACACTGGATGTTGATTGATTGATTGATTGATTGATTAAATAAATAGATAAATAAAATGCTATTCCTAGAGAGGCTTCTTGACAACTATTGTCAGTTTGGCAACAGGTTAAGTTTTAAAAGAAATTGTTTCTGTAATGTCAAGTTAAGTATTTTAATATCTACTGAATTTCTAAGATGAAGTTAGAATTATCTCTTTCATAAAGGTTTAGTCCCAGCAGTACCACTGATAGTTTTAGTGCTGCTGTTATTTGTTTCTGTGGTTTTAGCACATGTGACTTGTTTGTTAACTGTTGTGCAAGTTTCTGAGCTGGGTTCTAGGTTTCAAACAAGATTTATACATTAGACTTCATTGTGTTATGTTTTATTAGCATTTGCAGTTTATACAACACATGGAGAATCTGCTTTATGAGGTGCCAAAGAAAGCAAAGACTAACCAAAAACATTAAATAAATAGTTATTTGAGGAGAAATGGAAGCAAATGTGTGTGTTTAGCCTAAAGAACAGAAGACTGAAAAGGGGCTGACAGCATAGCTCAAATACCTGAAGAGCTGTTATACTGTATACAGTAAAAGGTAAAGGTTCCCCCCGCACATTTGTGCAGTCATGTCCGACTCTAGGGGCCGGAGCTCATCTCTGTTTGTTAGCCGAAGAGCCAGCGCTGTCCGAAGACGCTTCTGCAGTCATGTGGCTGCATGATGCACGCGGAACGCTGTTACCTACCCACCAAAGTGGTATAGATGAGGGGAAATACTTGTTAGCTGTCCAGAGTTCAGGACTTCATCTAATTGACTTAAGTAATGGGGCATACCTTGAAGTTATTATCCCATATGATATTTCACTGATAACCATTAAAATATGAATAAAATGTATAAGGAATTCTCTTTGGATCTTTATAGTTGGAGGTCTTTACTCTTTGGGGCAAGGTTAATACTCTTAATATGTATGTATTTCCTAGAATATTATACATTTTTGTATGCAAACAACTTTCAAAAGTTAATACAATGATTTATGAATTTCTGTGGGGGATTTCAGTTCAAAATGTATGTTTTAAAAAGATGCAGCTGTGTCTTAAAAATGAAGGATTTGGTTTTCCAAATCTTGAATTGCATCATTTTGTATATCTATCGCCTAGCATCAAATTTTGGATGACTCCTCTTAGTGGAAATTCTTATTATTATTTTATCCCTTTTAGAATATTCATACCTTACATCTTGGGATCAAAATATAATAGTTCTTCCTACTATTACATTGACTCAAAACTAATACATTATTTCTAGGAATTGACCCTTTGATCCTTTTTCTCATGCTAAGTTGACACTCTGAGATAATTCAGGTCTCAAAATCAAATTAAAAAACTATTATATATAAAATTTGGATGGAACCTGAGATTTATACTTTGGGCCAATTAAGACAAAAACAATGAATGTTTTTCTTTAAAGGACAAATACTTTCTGCCTAACATCTATTGACATCTCAGTTTGGACCTGCGGCATTTCCAGCCTTGGAAACTCCTAATCTGCTACAAGTGTCTATTGAATCCTATGATACAAACAAATTCTTACAATTGCTCATTTTAAAATTCTGATGGTGATTAATCAATTCAATATGCAAATGTTAATAGTTGAATAAAATAAGGAATTAGAGATTCCTATTTTGCTTAGACAATGGAAAAAGATATTAATAATACTACAAACTTCAATAATTCTTAAGATTATATCTTATTCAATAAAAATAGTATTTTGGGCTTACTGGAGATGTGTTTATATAGAAAAAGCTTCAGTAAATTGTCATGTTGTTGGAGATGCAATAAGATCGTTGCTTCATTTAAACAGATGATCTTACTGTGCCTTATAATTGTTTCATTTTGGGAGGAAGGTATTACATGTATTAACTCAAGTTTGAGAAAAGATTTAATATTCTCAGCTGTTCACATTCTTTTGAACTATATTCCTATCTGGAAATGTACACTTGAAAAAAGAAAGTGGATTCTCTGTGCCCTACTTATAGCTAAAGGACTTACATGGTCCCAACTCCTCAACAATCTGCAGAGTGGACGTTATTAGTAATTTATGAGCAAATCCCTTATTGATGTACATTAGCTATGGATGATTATAATGAAATATAGCTAATATTCACTGAAATGTTTATATACAGTAGAACTTTCATATGTGTGTGTATTTATGAATACATATATGTGAATATATGCTCTTTATGATTTGGTTTTCTTTCTTTCTTTCTTTCTTTCTCTTTCTCTTTCTCTTTCTCTTTCTCTTTCTCTTTCTCTTTCTCTTTCTCTTTCTCTCTCTCTCTTAACCAAAGCAAAAAAAAAAATACAGGAGGATAGATTGTGTTTTTAACTATAGGAGAAACATCTTAATAGTTATTTTAACTATGGAACCAACTACACAGAGAGATTGTCTGTAGTTTGAATCATGTCAACTGGATTTCTATTTTTTCAGTGGAAACGTTTCGCTCCTTATCCAAGAAGCTTCTTCAGTCTGAGCAAAGTTTGTAAGGGAATCCTTAAATATGTTTCTAGGGTGGCTGTGGGACCTTGCACCTGGGGCTAGGTCATGGTTATTTGAGATGTTAATTTCTAAGTCCCTTTATCATCCAAAGGAGGATCGTTAAGATTACCTTGCTGGTGTTGAGATTGCGAAATGGTCATCGCTTCCGGGTGCTGAAGACGCCGGTGCGCTGAACCGAGCGCTCCTGGCTCGGCTCCGCTGTTTGCCTGCTTGCAGCGGTTTTTAAAGAAATAAAACTGCTGAAATCTCCCCTTTGAAGAAAAGGGGATCAGAAGATAAACCACAAGGGTCGCCGGAACCGTCGCTCTTTCCCAATTCCCATTTTTCCACCACGGGAAAAAGGAAATTGAAGCGACGAAAGCGACTGGAAGGACCATCGTTATTGCTCTGCAGGAAACAGCGAAATCTTTTCAGATAAGTAGCACCTAAATTCAGCACTTTTAGTCACTGTTTTATATTTGTGTTTATTTTAATTTACATATTATCTGCTAAGATCCTTCTATGGACATGATCGATGCTGCTGGTGCTTGTGTAACTTTCTTGCTAAAGAAGACTTGAGAAATGGTGGGAGCTTAAAGAACAATGACTTTACTTGGAAGTGAAATGGAGTGACATTGACTATTGACGAATGGCTTATTTATTGAAGTGGGACTAATCTATTTTCCTCTCTGGATTTTGAATTCAAATGGGTTAACGGTCTGCCTTTTATCTTATTTTTTTGCTTTTCTGCTTTTCATCTTGAGATGGTATTTTTTTCCCTTTTTTTTTCCGTAATGTGTTTGGAAATTATTTGGACTATAATGGGTATTTTTGGAATATTTTTGTTTTGAACAGTTTTGGGAATTTCCTTATTATATGGGATTTTAGTGGACTTTCTTGTTGCTTTTTGTCTTGGAGAGTGAAGACATTTGGAGTTGGGGTTTTCTCCCCCCCCCCCTTCTCTTTTTTTTTCTTCTCTCTCTCCTCTTTGGGACTTGTGATTATAAGCTTGCCTGAGAACTGGATTGTTATTACATTTTCAAGGATATTTTGACTACAGCTAAAGGACTTACCCGTTGTACTCTTATCTTTTATTTTTTTTTATGTGAGAATCGTTGATTTTACCAAAGTACATTTTGCCCTTTCTTTTATGCAACATCTATTAAGAAAAAGCAGTATTATTTTTATTTTTTAATTTTTTTTTATTGTATCTGGATTTCCCCCCCCCTCTCTTCCCCCTTTTTTTTCTTTTGAATCTTTAATAATTTTTTATCCCTCTTCTTTCCTTTTTCTTTTTTTTTTTTATTGTTTATAGTGGTTCTCTTTTGTCTTTTGTTATTTTTCTTTTCTCTTTACAAGAATATTATATACAACCTGGTTACTGCGGTTGCAAGAGTGAAGAGGGATAGAGATAAGGAAATGGAGTCCATGGCTGCACCTTCAGAAGTACCAACATCAGATATGGAAAAAATATTGGATGCGATTACAGCACTGAATCAAAAAATAGATGATTCAACTACTGCCTTGGAGGAAAAGATGGATATTTTAACTGTTACCTTGGAGAAAAAGATGGATGACTTAATTACTTCTTTAGATATAAAAATAGACAAAAAATGGACAATATTCTAGATCAACAAGTAGAAGAGAAAATGGAAGTGATGAAGGAAGACTCAAAAAAAGAATTTAGAAATGAAATACAGATTGTCAAAGAAATTGCAAATATTTTTCCAGGGGATTTTAAAGAGACACAAGGCCAAGTTAAGAAATTGGAGATTAAATCAGATTCTATTGCTATGGAATATAATTTAGATGCTATTGTATTAGCAGAAATGAGAGAAGAAGAATTTATTTTGAGTCAGAGGAGCCCTGGAAAAATTAGATGAGAATATGAGAAAATATATAGTTGATACTTTAGTTCAATATTTAGAGATAGAAGAAGAAGACATGGACTCTGAGATAGATAAAATTTTCAGAGTTGACTCACGTTACGTTAGAGATAAGAAATTGTCAAGTTATTTTGTGAGAAAAGTTACAAAAGAGCAAAATCTGAAGAAATATTATAGTGAGAGATCAAAAACAGTAGGGTTGGATATAACTTAAAAGAATTAAATCAGAATTTTTTCTTTTTTGTTTGGAATCTGGGTTGTATAAATAGAAAAATTCTTTTCTTTTTATTTCTATATGCATAGTATAATAGTATCGTTGGGTATAAATTAAAAGACTCAAATTAGAATTTTTTCTTTTTATCTGGAATTTGGGATGCACAAATAGAAATTTTTTTTTCTCTTTACTTACATATGTATAGTTTTGGAAAAATTAAAGTGTACCAACAATACAGGAATGGATGTTGAAACTACTAGAAATGGCAGGAAATGACAAATTGATTTGCCTACTAAAAGAAAATTTTAATTATTACTCTTTAATGAGTGGAAATTTTTGATGGACTATTTGCAAAAAGCAGGAGGAGTAAAGCTAAATATGGGGTTTTGATGATTAGATTATAGATAAATAGTATATAATAGACAAGGAAAAATATATGAATGTTATATGAATAGCCAGCATGTTAAAACAAACTATCTACTTTATTCTTATGACCATAGACGGATCGGAGGTTATCCAATTTCTATGTATGTCTTTTTCTTTACTTTTTTTTTTCTTTTTCTTTACTGCACTTTTCCTTTCCTTTTCTTTTAATTTGTATTTCTTTTTCCGTTTCATCTTTAACTTTTAGCTTTGTATATTTAAAAACCTAATAAAACTTATGTAAAAAAAAGAGATTGCGAAATGGTCTTAATCTTCCTAGGCACAGAAGACAAAGCAGGAAGGAAAATAGGGGAAAGATTGTGCCTATTCAAAGAAGGATTTTCCAAGTTGGCATAAATGGATTCCTTGACCCCTCTTTCAAACCACTTATCTTCCCTGTCTAAAATGTGAACATTAATGTCCTCAACTGAGTGTCCTTTTTCCTTTAGATGAAGGTAAACTGCTGACTCTGGTCCTGTGGTGTTGCTCCTCCTGTGTTGGGCCATCCTCCTGTACAAAGATTGTTTGGTTTCTCCAATGTAGAGCTCAGAGCACTCCCCACTGCACTGGATTGCATACACTACATTGCTTTTCTTGTGTTTTGGAGTTTGATCTTTGGGGTGTACAAGCCTGGTCTGTGAAGGCCTGTACTTCCTGGGCCTTGATTTTAACCCAGGTGTCATCCACATACCTGAACCACTGGGTGAGCGCTGTTCCCTGGAATGTGTTAAGTGCGTATAAATTGGCCACAATGGGTGACACAGGAGAACCCATGGCACAGCCGTGTTTTTGTCTGTAAAACTTGGAAAATCCTTCTTTGAATAGAGGTGGGGGCCTCAGGCACAATCTTTCCCCTATTTTCCTTCCTGCTTTGTCTTCTGTGCCTAGGAAGATTAAGACCATTTTGCAATCTCAACAGCAGCAAGGTAATCTTAACGATCCTCCTTTGGATGATAAAGGGACTTAGAAATTAACACCTCAAATAACCATGACCTAGCCCCAGGTGCAAGGTCACACAGCCACCCTAGAAACATATTTAAGGATTCCCTTACAAACTTTGCTCAGACTGAAGAAGCTTCTTGGATAAGGGGCGAATCATTTCCACTGAGAAAATAGAAATCCAGTTGACATGATTCAAACTACAGACAATTCCACCTGGATGACTGAGAACCTTCATCGACACACAGAGAGATTGGACAGTCATTTGCTGGAATATGTTGGGTGGATATCCTGCCTTAAATGGGACTTACAAGATAGAATCCTACAAGACTTCCTCCAATCTATGACTAGTCCTAAGAGAGAATAAAATCAATGTGCATGGCTGAGAGCCCTTGTTGCTAGACACTGTTAATTCAGGAATAAAATGCTGTCCAGCTTATTCCAGAAAGTCAAACAGTTCAGAAGGAATCATTGAGGAATTTCTCTAAAGCAAATTTCTTAAAAGCTATCACAAAAAAGAAATATAGATTAGATTAAAACATCTTGCTGAGCTATGGTTTGTTCATTCATTGTTATTTAAATAAGCTACTATTGGCTAGATTCAATCACAATAAACCATAAATCATGGCGTCTAAAACATGGCTGGTTCACAACAGGCAAACGCACTACATTATGGCTTAATGCACTGTATGACTGTAGTGATAAACAGTTTTTAATCAAATTCGTGGTGTTCAACAAGCATGAGATGGCAAGATGCCTCATGGCCACATAGGTATTGTGCATTCGTGCAATCTGAGGTCAGGGATTAAACTTAACTAAAGTAATTTAAAGAGTTTTCTCTACTTGGGAAAAAAAGAGAGATCTTTCTGGGCCTTAATCCATCACTAGGGTTGCTACTATATTTCATGTTTCATATTTCTAGTTTTCTGAAAAAAGAACTGTCCATATGGGAAAGCAAAATGCCTTGCTCAACAGGGCCATCAGGTGTCATTGTAATGTGCGTTGCTATTGGCAATACAGCAGAATTAATCAAGGTTGTGTACTGCCTATATGTGATTCTGCAGTTAAAAAGGTATGCTAGAAAATTGAGTCATGATGATTTCCAATTCTTCCTACCAAGCTGTTTCTTCTCTTTGTTTCCTTGCCCTGCCATGGCTTCCAATCCAATAAGATGAAAATTGGCTCTTTTTCCTGGCTTTTGGAATAAAAAGTAGTAATTAAGAAAATTAATTACAAAAAAGTTAATCATCTTTTAGTGTCTTGGGTCTAACAAACCATCTAAGCATGAAAAGTGTTTGGGAGCCACAGAAGCCCTTAATTAAAACTGCCCTTCTTTGTTATTTGGCAAAGCAGACACTGCCTTCCTCATCAAGGATATGAATCAGATTTTCTTTCCCACAAGCATGAATTCTATCTAATTTTTTTGACAAGACTTCGCAACAATGAGAATTTGCAGCTGTTTTTTTACAACCACCCTACCTGCTTTGTTAAAAATTAACACCAATGAGGAGTTTAATTTTTTTTTAAAAAAGTAGTAGATGCTGCATTCAAATGTTTTGATCAGTGACTGGGGAAAGGGCCTGAAACTCACGGAAAGGTATGGAAAGTGGAGAATTGATCTGAAAGGAAGGGAAAAGAAAACTGAGGCTATAGGAAAGAACTAAAAGTTGCCTTCTCTGAAGGCTTTTTCCCCCATGACCAGTCTAGTCCAATTGAACATGTTTATTTTGTTGCGTTTTAGCAAAACTCCTTTAAATAAAAATAAATCTATTTCTGTTTCCTCACTTGCAAGTCAAGAATAACATTTCAGTATTCTATCACATTATACATTAGAGAATACAGACTGTTCTGCCATCTCACATGCATGCACAAAGCTGGTATTAGGCACAAAACTCAGCATCTGAGAATGTTTGGGTTTCCACAGCACAAAAGATAAATTCTCCATCAAATTAAGCTTGAATTGCAATCACTATATTAGAACACAACCATGTAGTTCTGTTGGCAACAATGTATTGCCTTCTTCCATGATGCTTTTTCATATTTCCAGCTAACCTACAGTCCCCAAATTTCCTGGTGGTTCACCACCTATATATTCAAGTCCCCCATACTAACTAGGTCCTCGCTTAGCTTCAGTATTAGTCAAGTTTGGCCTCATGGAGAAAATCTATGTATGTGGTCACTAAGAATCAACAATGACTTGATGGCACATAATCAATCAGGTTTGGCTAAGTGCTGCTACCCAGCAATGCTTCCACAGTATACCAAAGCTAGTTTCTTCTTCTTTTCCTTTCTATATTCTTGAGTTCTTTAAACACAATATTGCTTTAAAACTGTAATTCTATTCCTTTTAGAATGGCAGAAGAGACAATATATTCAGTATTTTTGCAGGGAAGAGAACCAACTGACAGACTGTATCAAGAGCTGCAGGCTGAATTGATATTAACAAAATTGGCCAGCTCGTTATGTCTGCTTTGTAAAATTGAGATCATTTTTCAAAATCAGAGACTTGCACTTTCAAACCCAAAGATTAATTTGCCACCTGTGCTTCTGTTTTGTTTATATTTGTGGTCTGTTTTGAAGTCTGGAGCAAAAACAAGAGAAGTGCTGCTGACTGCAGGATTCCTTTTCCAAAGTGGTGACAAACTGTCAGGAAAACACACATTGAAGCGTGCTACCATCTTCTCAGGAAGCAGAAGAGGAATCCAGGTGACAAAAAAAAAACAAAAAAAAACAGGGTTTGAGGACGTGCTAATGAGAGACTAACGACAATATGGTTCCACTTTCCATTTCAGTTCCAAATATGGAAGTAGACTGAAATATAGCAGATGAATCCTACTTCAAGAATTGTGATTGGACAACATCCTCCCTGTTAAGCCTGTGCACCGAAAACTGGCTGAGATTGACGGGGGGCTGCAGCGGGCAGAGGTGGTCATGGGCAATGCCTCAGTGACTCAGGGGTTAGACGAGGAGTGGAGAGACCCCAGGTCACGTTCGCGTCAGCCACAGAAGCCCACTCAGCAACTCTGAGCCAGTCACTCTCTCCCAGCCCAACACCCTCACAGGGTTGTAGTTGTGAGGATAAAAAAATGAGGGAGATTCCCATGGAAGCTGCTTTGAGCTCCTGGTAGAAAAGCAGAATATAAATATATAAGAATAAATATATGGTAAAAATATGTCACATATATGAGAGGACTAAGATTTTCTTTTCTGTTTTTTGGGGGGAGGGCAAAGTTGTCCTCCTGCTGCCCCTGTATTTCAGGTGATGTGTATCAAGACTGCAGGCTGCCCCTTCTTGCCATATAAAAGCAGGCTTTCTCTGTCATGGCACCTGCCCAATGGAACACCATTCCCCCTCAGATTTCTACAGCCCCCCCCCCACTATTTAAATGAGCCCTTAAAACCTGGCCCCGAGCTAGAGTGGGCAACGGACTACTTGTGTGGTGCTGGTGCTGCTGCTGCTGCTGCTCTTCCTCCTCCTCCTCCTCCTCAAACAGCCCTTGAAGCTTCTCCGTATCTGTTACTGAAACGTCATTCTGTCATTGAACACTGAAGTTTCACCAGTTTATCATGGTTAACAAATATTGATTACAGGTTTGCCTGTCCTTTGAAAAGTCCTATAAATAAATGTGTAGTGATGGCAATGACTTCTACACATGTAATGATGTGTTGTGTAATTAAGTATTTTCAGCAATGGGAAATGAAATTATGACATCTTAACAATGAAGGCAGCATTTTCCCCACAGGCATTGGGTAAGGACATTATGTGAATCTGCTGTTTAAGATGAAACTGATTGAGCATTTCCCGCCTGGCATGGCTAATTTCCCTTCTTTGTTTGCTATTTTTTATTGTTATTAGCTTTTTAAAAAAATACTCTCGAAGCTGCTCAAAGTTGTTGGTGAGTGGGCCGACTTAGAAATGGAAATTATATGTATAAATAAGATTGTATAAACATTCCTGAGCCTCAGATTGAGGAAAATAGAATAAAACCTGGCCGTGGACGCTGAAAGAGGGTGATCTTAGGAAAACTCTTCACCCAAAGGACCCTCAAAGAGAAATATAGTGTGGTGTATGCTTATAGTGTTTGAATCATGTCAACTGGATTTCTATTTTCTCAGTGGAAACGTTTTGCTCCTTATCCAAGGAGCTTCTTCAGTCTGAGCAAAGTTGGCAAGGGAATCCTTACCAACTTTAAGGGATTCCCTTGCCAACTTTGCTCAGACTGAAGAAGCTCCTTGGATAAGGAGTGAAACGTTTCCACTGAGAAAATAGAAATCCAGTTGACGTGATTCAAGCTACAGACTGTTCCACCTGGATGACTGAGAACCTTCATAGGCTTATAGTGTTGGATTGGGGCTGGGACAGGCCACTGAGGAACTGTGGCCCAGTTGTACTCAGCCTAATCACTGACCTACTCAGGTCAGTGGTGGGGGAAAAATGGAGGGTGGAGTGCCAACTAGACTCTTTCAGCCTCAGATGCAGGACATAAATCAATACATACACCTCAGATGTAGGGAACTGGAATATTTAATGCTAAAAGAGGACATAGTTACATTGACAGAACAGTTAGAATCAGTGTCAGTATATGTAATTTACTGAAAACATGGGGAAATATGGATTGGATGTCCCTTTACATAACCAAGACTACACAGGGCTAATAAATGAGAAATGAGAGGAACAAACTATATTCATGTAACAAATGTTGGTGAAATTATCAGAATACTAGTCCCCAAAATTAATATATTAATATAGTAAAAACTTATTTTAATGGACTAACTGGTAGGAGAGGGTCCCATTTTTAACAAATTAACTTATCTTTGGTGATTTGCATAATTTGCATCATGATGCAAATGATGCAAGTGACATCATTTACATAAATTTATGTAATTTGTGTAATGATATCATTACCCAAATGATATTAATCAATGCAGAAAATTGGTCTTTTCCCTGCAAGTCTGTTGCATGAAGGTCTGGTCAATTGAGGGTACACTGTACTTTAATTTACTAGAAGCATTTTCATGTTAATGTTTTGCAGCAAAAATCGCCAAGAATCCTGTGGCAACTTAAATACTAACATTTATTATTGTATAAGCTTCCATGGATCATAGCTCACTTTATTAGATGTATGGAGTAGGCTTCTGCAAAAGAAGTATTATATGTGCATACAATCTATTTTCTGGGAAAGGAAATGGAAGAATAATGAAAGAAGAAGTGAGACAGAATTGGTTTAGAAGTGACCAGGGAACAGAGTAGCTTTTCCCCCAGCCACAAAAAGAGAGAAAAGATACAGGCAGGGAGAATATAATCAGGAAGGCGGGCAGCTAGCCAAAGAAGAAATGTTATCATCTTGGGTGACTTCAATTACTCTCACACTGATTGCATAGATTTATACTCAGGTCTCAATAAAGACTCAATTTTATTATATATAGGAGACATGACTGCGCCTTAGATCAGCTAATTATGGAACAATCAGCGGAGTCAGCATGGGGGCTGAGAAAATGGGACAAAGGTTCATGCGAATGAGAAGGACCATGGATGAGAAGGACCATAGACAGCTCCAAATAAAGTTGAGGGTAGGGGAAAATAAGCAAAATGTAGGTCCTGTTCCCATTTGCACTTTCCTCTGACAACCCACATTTCCCCCCTTGGATGCACAACATTTCCTTTTTCTCATCCTGAGACCAGGAGTGAAACGGCCTTAAGTTGTCATTAAGTGAAGTAGTAGTACTGCCCCCTTAAGCTGATGCTTCGAGGTATGTAAAATATGTTAACATTTTGTCACCCACTACCTTGGAAGGACCTAAAGAGATGCCCTGATGGGGATGTGATTAGATATGTATTTTGGGAGTGTTGAGAGGTATGGGCATGTCCCCTCCCCTTTAGTCACTAGCTAGCCTTCCTGGCAGCCATTGTTTTTCTAGATTTTGCCATCTCCACTAGCATGTTCTTTCCTTGGTTCCTTTCATGCCTGTTACTTCCCCTTTCTCTATTTCTGAAACACAGTCATGGAAGAGCTACAGACTAGGATATTACTCCTGCAACAGTTTGAAGTCAGTTGGGGGCATAAGTAGGCTAGCCCTACATTCTCTCCTTAGATGGAGAAGACAGTGACAGTATAGGCTAGGGATGTGTTAAACTTATTTATTTAAAATAATTGTAAACTTCTCCAACCAATTTAACCTCTGGGCAATGAACAACAAAGCACTTTGTTCTGAGTTCAAAACAACCCATTTTGAACTTGAGGCAATGTTTTGCATGTAAAATGAGTTGTTTGCAAAATTTGAAACATTTCCAATGGAAACATTTTGCATACACTTCCAATATTTGCATATTTTGGGGTTTATGTATGTTCTTGAACTACGTTCCCACCCTCAAAGCCTTTTCTGGGGCATGAGGAGGGAGTCCAATCTCTAGTTCACAACAAAAGCTTACTAGCAACAAAGCTAAATGAAGAGATTACACCTTAGCAAGATGCTGGAACCCAATAATAGACCCAGAGCTCCAATATGATTTTGTTGATCTTAAAATAAAATCATACAACTTCAGTTACTAAAATCACCATTCTTATAAGGTAGCCATTATAATACTATCCCCTCCCCCCCAGTGGAATCTCAGTGTGAGAATTAGAAAATTATCAACCTTCTAGTCCAATATCTTATCCCCCAAAATTGTATTGGAGGTCTTTATAATTTAAGGTAAAATTTTAAAATGTAAAGAGACTTTCCGAGTATTTGGGGTGTGTCCATGTAGCTAGGTTTGACCCGATAAACATTTCATACCTGGACTTGCCAAAAGCTTTTAACAAAAATTCATCATCATAAAACCCTGAATAAACAGCTGTCTTGGAATAAAGAGTAATCTCTTTTATTGGTAACAGATTAAAGGACAGGAAATAGACAATTCTGTGCAGTCTAGGGAAGTATGTGAAAAGAGCCTTCAAATATCTGGATTCAGGCATAAGCACTAAGGTAGCAAGTTTATGAAGCACTTAGGTGAGACATCCAAGGCAGACTGTGAAGGCTGAGTGGACAACATGCTGGAAATTAAATTCAGCATGGTTTGCCTGTTGAGCAAAACAAAACATAATTTTACATAAATGATGATGGGAGCTGAATTGGCTTAGACCATTTAGGAAAGAAAGGACTTCAGGGAAGTGAGCAGTTTACGAAGAAAAACAAATTTAGTGTAGAGCAGAAGTGAAAAAAATAACTCCTCGGAAATTATTGGAAAAGAAATTGAAAGTAATGCTGTCAGTATCATAGCATCTATACTGTACAGTGTAACATACGACAATATTTTAAAAACTGTGCAATCTTCTAATTGCTAAATCACCCACACAAAACAAACAAGCGCAGTAAGGGGCAACCAATATAATCAGAGACTGGATCACTTTTTGTTCAAGAAAAGATCTGTTTAAGAATCTTCAGGAGTTGATGATGAAAGAAGGATAAAGCTTAATAAAATTACGCATGCATGCTAAAAAAAAGAGAGGACAGACAAAGTCTGCAATTCTAAATTTATTTAGCAGTGAATATGGTCAATTAAACACAGTGAACTCACATAGGATTGTGCTGGAAATATCTTTTTACGTATCACCAAATTAAGGTACTGTAAGCATTTTGTTGCAACAGAACATTATGTTGGCCTTTAAAGAGGAACTTGCAAGACCATACAGAAGATCTGTCAGTAGCTATGGTATTGGCCATCGCAACCCAATGGCCTCTTAATTTTCAGAAATGTTTGAATCCTGGATGCCAGTGGGCCACTTTCTAGGGCAGAGCTTTCCAAACTTTTCATGTTGGTGACACACTTTTTAGACATGCATCATTTTACGACACACTCTTACAGCAGGGCACAAGGCAGGCACTAGGACCTGCGCGGAATCCTGGCAGGGCTCGGAGGCAGCAGCAGCCGCGACACACCCAGACACTGCAGCCAACACACTAACGTGTCGCGACACACAGTTTGGAAAGCTCTGTTCTAGGGATTCTGGCTTCTCACTGTGATAAACAGGATACTGGTCTAATTGACCTTTTAGCCTGCTCAGTCTTTCTCAAGTCTTTCTTGGTTCAATCAATGATAATGATAATTTCCACCTTTCTTCTACCCATCGCTGCATAGATTTTGTTTGTGATCCCCATAATCATCCTTGCATCTGGGAAACTTGTTCTTAAGGCAACACTGTGTTTCCATGCAACAAAGGTAAAAGAGGATGCTAGACAGTAAAATTTGCGCTGCTTCTTGTGTGGCCAAAGGGCTTCTCTTCTTATGCCAGTCTCAGTGGCATTTCTCCTGAGGCGGAGAAAAAGCAAGGGCTGAACACCATCAATTAGTCTGGACCTCAAAAGAGGACTGGCACAGAATCTGCAGTTCTCTTTCAAGATCAGTGTGGAAATGGCTGGTGGGAGAGAAGAAGAAAAAGGAACTGATTATGGTTATGAGGGCATCGGAAGCCTTTTTATCTGGGCTCCCCAGAACCTCTTGTCTCTCAAACTCAGAATACTTCTGCTCTCCTTGTCAGCTTTAGTCAATTACTTTGGCTGGATGTCATGCCGGGAACTATAAAGAACCCTACTGAATTGCCAAGTTTGGGAAAATTTATGTACAGTGGTTTATGCGCAGCTGTAATGAATTAATCAATCACTATACAGTGATATTATCCTAATTCATTGGAGAAACATATGTAGTCCAAGGAAAGCAAAAGAGAACAAGACTGTTAAGGAAGCTGGAGGGCTTGGAGATGTTCCAGAGATTAGTGTTGAAACAAGTCATAATCTAAGGATACAAAGCCAAAATATGGGATATAGCTGAAGGTGCTGAAATTCAAGATCTCTAAGCCAGAAAGAAAGAGGCTGAGAAAATGAGTATTTACATAACAAAGAAAGAAAGATAATATGATTTACTCTCTACTTACAACCACAATAGGGACCGTAAAATCCATAATTAAGCGGTGCGGTCATTAAGCGAGGCATCACACGCCTGCACTGGTGGCAGCCTTTAAGTGAATCACGCAGTTCCCCATTCATTTTACTTGTCAGAAGCTGGCTGGGAAGGTCGCAAATGGCAATCACATGACACTTTGTAAGTGCATGTTGGTTGCCAAGCACCCAAATTTTGATCACGTGACCGTGGGGATGTTGTGACGGTCTTAAGTATGAGGACTGGTCATAAGTCACTTTTTTCAGCACTGTCGTAACTTTGAATGGTTACTAAACAAATGATCATATGTTGAGAACTACCTGTAGTGAGCATCCAACTCATGCTCCTTAGTTCCCCTTTCTCCATCATTTGCTCACAGGCCACATTTTTATATTTCCTATGAGTGAATGAATGAATGAATGAATGGATGGATGGATGGATGGATGGATGGATGGATGGATGAATGAATATATATCTATACACACATACACAAGTCAAAAACAGGTGTATCCTGGTGTTTTATTAATTTGTAATGAAATTAAAATTAAATCATTAAAAACAAAAATAAGAATACACAGTTTTAAATACTTGCTGTAGTATTCTTATGTCTTAATCATAATGCACTTAATTGTCACTGATATTCCAAAAGTCGTAAGTTCCTAAATATAATTTTAAAAATTGGCTATGACTTACAATATGTGTTTTGGATTGTTCATAATACAGATGCAGGAAGCAAGCTTCCATAGTACATATTGGGAGTAGAAGCTACATTTAGCTGAAAAAGCTAAAGCTTAAATTTAGTTTGATATAATAGGAATGATTTCCCCCCTCTTTCCTTACCTTCATGATCTCTTTCTAACCTGAAGATACTAATTGACCAAAATCCCTGGCTGAAGACATTCTGTACTGCTCCCTTTCAAAGGAACTGGTGACTAGAGATTTTCAGTAAGGCCAATTGTTATTATGATTATGATCATTTTTATTTATACAGGGCTATAACTAGATTCAGAGCTTTTTAATGAACATACTGTGGCAAATGATTATTGCTTGCTACCGCAGAGCATTTACAGATTAACACAAAGCATGTTTTTCCAAGCATATTTTTCCTTCCTCCCACAGATAACATATAAACACCATAAATTACTCAAGTGGAATGGTAACTAGGTAGAAGAGGGTTCCAAATTAGAATCAAAACAAATCCTTATTGTGGTCACAGGTCAGTATAGCAAATTAGATATGGAGGAACAGGGAGCTGGAAAGAAAGCAAAGTGCATGGCTCCAAGGCAAGTGTGATTTCTGCTGGGTAGGTACAGAACCAGGAGTCATCATCCAGCAAGTTATATACAGGCTGCACTCAAAGACTGCGCTATCCAGCCAAAGGGGGAGTTATCTGTAAGCACTTTGAATCCAAAAATAATGCTAAGAACACAAGAGGTAGACAGAAATAAAGCTGAAAAGCACGGTGAGAAGTGAATTGATACTTCCAATTGCCCAGGACTTCCTGTGCAAAAGCATTTATATGGCAGCAGGATAAAAGATTGAGCAAATTATTCTCCTAACTTCTCTAGGATGACCAATATGCCAAATTAGAGAGATACTGAACCATGGTGGCAACAGGTGCCACTATACTTCATCTCCCTCAAAACCCATTTTTCTTTTTCAGATCTGCCAAAGAGAAATCCAGGCATCGCTTGAAATCTGCTACAAAACCCACATAAAACTCTTTTTTTCTTTGCATTTCATAGAAAAAACAAACAAGAAGCAGAAGTATGTCACTTATCATTCAAATATGTAAGACAAGTTGATCAGGACATAATTGTATTCATACTTAGATAGTTGGATTAAAAAAAAGAATGCTTGCCAACCCAACCATATTCTTATCTAGTTCATTCCATCCTTCAATCAGTCATTCATCGAAGGTATGCTTCTCCAATGCAGCATCCTTCAGATGTGTTGCAATTGCAACTTCCAGAGTTGATCATGATGGTCTGCTTGTGATTTATAGACCAAACACATCTGTTTAGCGCCAGGTAGGGCTGGCTGGTTAAAACCATGCTACAGAAAAATGTCAGACCTGTAACAAATCATGGAAAACCTGTTATTCAACTGTGGTTAAAATGCTCTAGGCCACTCATTGATGTGCACTTATGTCAGTTTTGAAGAACTACCTTGAAAATGTTAAATGTTAAACTTTTTTTACAAGAGTTTTTTCCCCCTTCCCCTTTTTTCTCATTATTTTTCCCAGAGTAGGCCAAAATACTATAATGAAATGTTATGGGTGGGTGGGTTACCTTATTTCAGTAGCAAAGAATATGTTTCTAATAATTTGGGAAGAATGATATAGGTTACCTAAGGAACCGCCTCATCCCCAGAACGTCGACCCGCCCCACCCGGTTATGCAGAGAGGGCTTGCTACGGATCCAGTCTATAAAAGAATTCCATCTGGCGGGGTCCAGGAGGCGGGCCTTCTCGGCAGTGGCACCCGCCCTTTGGAACATACTCCCCCTGGAGGTGAGGCAGGCCCCCACACTCCTGACCTTCCAAAAGCAATTGAAGACCTGGCTCTGCCACCTCGCTTGGGATGGGAGGGGTAATAGATCCTCTTGGGGGTGGCTGGCACCATAGAGTTCCTTTAAACAACAACATAGCCTCTTGGAGTTTATATATTTATATCTAATTTATTTAGAATGATGTATTGTATTTTATCTCCAGCAAAGGAGATCGTTACCTTGTCGTGGTGCTGGAGCTTGAGCACCTCAGTGAAACCATGAGCTAAACCGTGAAGGGACACCCAAGACGGGAAGGTCGTGGCAGAGAGGTCAGACTAAATACGATCCCTGGGGAAGGTAATGGCAACCCACCCCAGTATTCTTGTCATGAAAACTAAATGGATCAGTACAACCAAAGATATGTCGGTATACCATCGGAAGATGGGACTCCCAGGTCGGAGGATGGTCAAAATGCTACTGGGGAGGAACAGAGGATACGTTCAACTAGCCCCAGATGTGATGACGCAGCTAGCTCAAAGCCGAAAGGACGGCTAGCGGCCGATGGTGCTGGTGGTGAACGACGAATCCGATGTTCTAAAGATCAACACACCATAGGAACCTGGAATGTAAGATCTATGAGCCAGGGCAAATTGGATGTGGTTATTGGTGAGATGTCAAGATTAAATATAGACATTTTAGGTGTCAGTGAACTGAAATGGACTGGGATGGGCCACTTCACATCAGATGACCACCAGATCTACTACTGTGGACAAGAGGACCACAGAAGAAATGGAGTAGCCTTCATAATTAATAATAAAGTGGCTAAAGCAGTGCTTGGATACAATCCAAAAAACGATAGAATGATCTCAATTCGAATTCAGGGTAAGCCATTTAACATCACAGTAATCCAAATATACGCGCCAACCACAGATGCTGAAGAAGCAGAAGTAGATCAGTTCTATGAGGATCTGCAGCACCTACTAGATAATACACCAAAAAGAGATGTTATTTTCATTACAGGAGACTGGAATGCTAAGGTGGGTAGTCAGACGACACCTGGAATTACAGGCAAGCATGGTCTGGGAGAACAAAATGAAGCAGGACATAGGCTGATAGAATTTTGCCAAGACAACTCGCTGTGCATAACAAACACTCTCTTCCAACAACCTAAAAGACGACTTTATACATGGACTTCACCAGATGGTCGACACCGAAATCAGATTGACTACATCCTTTGCAGCCAAAGGTGGCGGACATCTATACAGTCGGTAAAAACAAGACCTGGAGCTGACTGTAGTTCAGATCACGAACTTCTTATTGCAAAATTTAGAATCAGACTAAAGAGAATAGGGAAGACCCACAGATCAGTTAGATATGAGCGCACTAATATTCCTAAGGAATATGCAGTGGAGGTGAAGAATAGATTTAAGGGACTAGATTTAGTAGATAGGGTCCCGGAAGAACTATGGACAGAAGTTCGCAACATTGTTCAGGAGGCGGCAACAAAAAACGTCCCAAAGGAAAAGAAAAAGAAAACCAAGAAGGCAAGATGGCTGTCTGCTGAAACACTGGAAGTAGCCCAAGAAAGAAGGAAAGCAAAAGGCAACAGTGATAGGGGGAGATATGCCCAATTAAATGCAAAATTCCAGAGGTTAGCCAGAAGAGATAAAGAATTATTTTTAAACAAGCAATGTGCGGAAGTGGAAGAAGACAATAGAATAGGAAGGACAAGAGACCTCTTCCAGAAAATTAGAAACATCGGAGGTAAATTCCAGGCAAAAATGGGTATGATCAAAAACAAAGATGGTAAGGACCTAACAGAAGCAGAAGAGATCAAGAAAAGGTGGCAAGAATATACGGAAGATCTGTATAGGAAGGATAATAATATTGGAGATAGCTTTGACGGTGTGGTCAGTGAGTTAGAGCCAGACATCCTGAAGAGTGAGGTTGAATGGGCCTTAGGAAGCATTGCTAATAACAAGGCAGCAGGAGACGACGGTATCCCAGCTGAACTGTTTAAAATCTTGCAAGATGATGCTGTCAAGGTGATGCATGCCATATGCCAGCAAATTTGGAAAACACAAGAATGGCCATCAGATTGGAAAAAATCAACTTATATCCCCATACCTAAAAAGGGAAGCACTAAAGAATGTTCAAACTATCGAACAGTGGCACTTATTTCACATGCCAGTAAGGTAATGCTCAAGATCTTGCAAGGTAGACTCCAGCAATTCATGGAGCAAGAATTGCCAGATGTACAAGCTGGGTTTAGAAAAGGCAGAGGAACTAGAGACCAAATTGCCAATATCCGCTGGATAATGGAGAAAGCCAGGGAATTTCAGAAAAACATCTATTTCTGTTTTATTGACTATTCTAAAGCCTTTGACTGTGTGGATCATAACAAATTGTGGCAAGTTCTTGGTGGTATGGGGATACCAAGTCATCTTGTCTGCCTCCTGAGGAATCTGTATAACGACCAAGTAGCAACGGTAAGAACAGAGCATGGAACAACGGACTGGTTTAAGATTGGGAAAGGAGTACGGCAGGGCTGTATACTCTCACCCTACCTATTCAACCTGTACGCAGAACACATCATGCGACATGCTGGGCTTGAGGAATCCAAGGCTGGAGTTAAAATCGCTGGAAGAAACATTAACAATCTCAGATATGCAGATGATACCACTTTGATGGCTGAAAGCGAGGAGGAATTGAGGAGCCTTATGACGAAGGTGAAAGAAGAAAGTGCAAAAGCTGGGTTGCAGTTAAACCTCAAAAAAACCAAGATTATGGCAACGAGCTTGATTGATGACTGGCAAATAGAGGGAGAAAAAGTGGAGGCAGTGACAGACTTTGTATTTCTAGGCGCAAAGATTACTGCAGACGCTGACTGCAGCCAGGAAATCAGAAGACGTCTACTTCTTGGGAGGAGAGCAATGGCAAATCTTGATAAAATAGTTAAGAGCAGAGACATCACACTGACAACAAAGGTCCGCATAGTTAAAGCAATGGTATTCCCTGTAGTAACCTATGGCTGTGAGAGCTGGACCATAAGGAAGGCTGAGCGAAGGAAGATAGATGCTTTTGAACTGTGGTGTTGGAGGAAAATTCTCAGAGTGCCTTGGACTGCAAGAAGATCAAACCAGTCCATCCTCCAGGAAATAAAGCCAGACTGCTCACTTGAGGGAATGATATTAAAGGCAAAACTCAAGTACTTTGGCCACATAATGAGAAGACAGGATACCTTGGAGAAGAAGCTGATGCTAGGGAAAGTGGAAGGCAAAAGGAAGAGGGGCCGACCAAGGGCAAGATGGATGGATGATATTCTGGAGGTGACAGACTCAACCATTGGGGAGCTGGGGATGGTGACGGCCGACAGAAAGCTCTGGCGTGGACTGGTCCATGAAGTCACGAAGAGTCGGAAACGACTGAACGAATAAACAACAAATTGTATTTTATATGTTTTTAATTAGTCAATTTTGTTGTAAACCGCCCAGAGTCCCCTTGTGGAGGGAGATGGGCGGTGATATAAATTGAACAATAAATAAATAAATAAAGAAAGAAAGAAAGAAAGAAAGAAAGAAGCAAACAAACAAACAAACAAACAAACAAACAAACCCAGTGCTTGCTAGAATGTAAGCCTTACTGATCATAATGGGAATTACTTTTAAGTAATTATGCATAGAATTGTGCTATATATCAGACTGAATCAATGGCAACAAGTGAATCTAGACCCCTTTCAGTCAGGTTTCAGGCCCGGATATGGGACGGAAACAGCATTGGTCACACTTATGGATGATCTCTGGCGAGAGCGGGATGGAGGCAGTGCATCCATCCTGGCTCTTCTTGACCTCTCAGCGGCTTTCGATAGCATCAACCATGGTATCCTTTTGGGGTGGCTCAGGGAATTGGGGGTGGGCGGTGTGGTTCTGCGCTAGTTTACCTCCTTCCTTTGGGGCCATTCCCAATTGGTGGTGATAGGCTCGGTACTCTCTCCGCTTCTTTTCAACATCTACATGAAACTGCTGGGCGACATCATCCGTCACCATGGGATGAGGTATCATCAATATGCCGATGATACCCAATTATACACCTCTGTCCCAGGTGAAATAAGTGATGCTGTGACCGCCCTCTCTTGGTGCCTGGGGGCTGTGGGGGTCTGGTAAGATGGAGTGGCTGTGGGTGAGGGGCTCCTCGGTATCTGGGAATTTAACATCTTTGGTGCTGGATGGGGTTGCACTGCTCCAGACAGACCCGGTGTGGAACCTGGGGGTCTTCCTGGACTCACGACTCCTGCTCGAAGAAACTTCATGTTGTGCGCCAGTTACGCACTTTCCTGGACTGTGAGGCCCTTCACACGGTCACTCATGCCCTGGTCATCTCCTATATAGACTACTGTAATGCGCTCTACATGGGGTTACCCTTGAAGAGAGTTGCCGCCGGGCCTGGGACGACAGAGGCGGCAGTGCCTCCTGGGATTGGCTGGCCCCGTAGTAATACGATCCATCCTGCGGTCCCCAATCCATCTTGGATTTTATGTAATTATTATTATTATTGGATGTATTTTAAATATTGTTTTTGTATAGTTTTTAAACTTTCAATTGTTGTAACCCGCCCAGAGTCCCTTGCAAAGGAGATGGGCGGGGAATAAATTGAAATAATAAAATAAATAAATAATAAATAAAAAAGAGTATCCGGAAGCTACAGCTGGTCCAAAATGCAGCCGCGCGGGCAATTCTTGGTGCCCCAATATCAGCACACGTAACACTGTTGCTTCGCGAGCTGCACTGGGTACCAGTTTGCTTCCGGGTCCAATTCAAGGGGTTGGTTATCACCTTTAAAGCCCTACGTAGCATGGGTCCAGGCTACCTGAGGGACTGTCTCGTCCCCATTACATTGACCTGTCCCACCCGATCATGCAGAGAGGGGATGTTGCGAGCCCCATCTGTAAGAGAATTTCACCTGGCGGGGTCCAGGAAGCGGGCCTTCTCTGCAGCAGCTCCTGCCCTCTGGAATATCCTTCCCCCAGAGATATGGCAGGCCCCATCTCTTGTGGCCTTCCGAAAATAACTGAAGACCTGGTTTTGCCAGCTCGCTTGGGGCGGGGAGGGAAAGCAGCCACTCCTGGGGATGGCTGGCGCCCTAAGATGGCCTTAGATATACAGTACATGAGCAGCATTAAACTGTCATTGCCATCTGGATTTTATTTTAACTTTTCTACTCTATATTTATATTTATATTTATATTTGTATTTGATATTTATTTATGTATTACCATATTTTAATGTTTTATTTTTATTGTAAACCGCCCAGAGTCCTCCCTTGGGGAGGAGATGGGCGGTGGCAAAATTTGACAAACAAACAAACAAATAAATCATAACTTGGGCCTCGTTATGTACAATAGAGCTTAACTACTTAACTACAGCTAGATCAGAAACACAGACATTAAAATATAACTGCATAGTAAAGAATAGTATATTCTAAAGCAAAATGGGAGATTCACATGGGATACCTTGATAATAGATTAACTTGTTTGATGGTTTGAGCTAGTCAAATATGCTCTCCTCCAATTTTTCTGTAAAAAGGTACAATCAGGTAATCCAATAGTAACAGAATAAGAATATTTATTTATTTATTTATTTATTTATTTATTTATTATTTAAATTTATATGACAGCCCATCTCCCCCAGCCGGGAGGGAGAATCAAAATGTTGTATTTGGATGCAATCACTGTCATCACGCCATGCATGAACCCAAAAATGATATAAAAAACTGAATCTCTTTCTCAAAAAAGTTGCTTCCCTTCCTCTCCTTATAGAACTCAAAACTGGTCATCCCCAACTGGATCTGGACACTTTTTGAGGTTATCCAAGGAGGCCCCTGGATGTATCCACTTCTTGACTTATTTATTTATTTAAAAGTTTTGTATGGCTACCCATGTTAAACAACTCTGGGCAGCTCACAACAGCAGTAAAACCAGTAACTATAAAACATAATCATAAAACAATAAAACAGTAAAACAATAAAAAAATCAAACAAAAACAGAAACCCTGCCCCCCAGCAAGTTCCAATTATCCTCATTCCATTCTTTCTATTCCATTCTACCCTATCCCAGCGCCTGGGTAAAAAGCCAGGTCTTAATGACTTTCTGAAAGACTAAAAGGTGGGGGCCTGTCGAATTGCCATGGAAAAGGCATGCTTCCGAGGTCCCACTAGGTGGCAGGATTTCAGGGAAGGGATCTGGAGCATGTCTACTCTATCCAATCTTGTGCGATGGGCAGATATTCTTAGGGAGAGGCGGTCCCGCAAATAACCAGGTCCCGTGCCATGTAAGGCTTTAAAGGGGATAACCAGCACCTTGAATTGCACCTGTAAGGAAACTGGGAGCCAGTGCAGCTTATGCAATAGAGGTGTAATGTGGGCGAACCTATGAATACCCAATACTGTGTGCGCCATTGCATTCTGGACCAGTTGTAACTTCCGAGTGGTCTTCAAGGGCAGCCCCATGTAAAGCTCATTGCAGTAGCCCAAATGGGAAGTGACTAAGGCATGAGTGACTGTGAGCAAGGCCTCCTGGCCAAGAAAGGGCGCAAGTGGCGCACAAGATGGATCTGTGCAAAGGACCCCTTACCCCGGCTGCCATCTGCTCATCAAGCAGGAGCCATGAGTCTACTGTAGGAGGAACCCCAAATTGCACACCAGCTCGGTCTGGGGGAGTGCAACCCCATCCAGAGTCAAAGATGACAAGTCACCAGACCCTGGGGGGCCAAAAACCCAGAGCCACTCCATCTTGCCAAGGTTGAGCCGAAGTCAGTTCCTCCCCATCCAGACCCTTACAGCCTCCAGGCACTTGGACAGCAACGCAACAGCATCACCTGCCTGGTCAGGGTAGAGATGTATAGCTGGGGACCATCAGTGTACTGATGATACTGTACCCTGTGCTGTTGGATGAGCTCACCCAGCGGTTTCATGTAGGTGTTAAAGAGGAGAGGGGAGAGACCGGAGCCCTGAGGCACTCCACACTGCAGGGGCCTAGGGCTCAACCTCTCCTCACCCACCAACACCAACTGGAACTGGCCACAGAGAAAGGAGGAGAACCACTGCAAAATGGTGCCTCCCACTCCCAAACCCCGGAGCCAGTCCAGAAGGATACCATGGTTGATGGTATTGAAAGCCGCTGAGAGAACCAGGAGAGCCAGGACAGTTGCACCACCCCCATCCCGAGCCCTCCAAAGTTCATCAGCAAGCACAACCAATGCTGTCTCAGTGCTATCCCCCAGCCTGAACCCAGACTGAAAAGGGTCCAGATAATCTGCTTCATCCAGGGCCCTTAGAAGCTGCGTGCCAACCACCCTGTCAACAACCTTCCCCAAAAAGGGAAGATTGGAGAATGGACGAAAGTTGTCTAACACGGCTGGGTCCAAGGATGGCCTCTTGAGAAGGGGGTGCACTACCACCTCCTTCAAGGCAGGAGGTACCACCCACTCCCACAAAGAGGCAATAACCACTGCCTGGACCCAGCCACATGCCACCTCCCGGTAGGGCTTAACCTGTCCACCTCTTCAGGATCAACCGGCTCAAACTTCGCCCAGATAACAGGGCTCAGACATGTCTTCGTCACTTCCAAAGGGTCTGCCCAGCCAGAGTCCAACTCCGAGTGAAGTTGAGTGGCTTTATCTGACAGATGCCGAGAATATTCTTCGCAGCAGCCCTGTAGGACCTGCCCAGGCTTCTCCTTACCCAGGTGGGACCTGGTCACCTGAAACAGGACCGCTGGACGGCTATCTGCAGATGCAATAAGGGCGGAGAAGTAAGTACGCTTTGCCGCCCTTATTGCCACAAGGTAAGTCCCAATATAGGGTCTTATCTGTGCTCAGTTGGCTTCACTCTTCACTCAGTTGACTTAGAATATCCATCTGTTGACTTGTACCGCCTGAGGTCCTAGGGCTGCAAGCTAGTCTATAGATTTCTGCTCAAAGTTGCTACCATATTGTAATTTTTATGGGGAAGTAATTAAACACATAGGGGAAATGATACATTTTTGTTTAATTTCTGCCCTGGGTCAAACTGTTTTTTAATTCTTGTTTTTGTCCTGGATCAACTTCCTATGGCCACTTCCTAGAGGATGTTTCCAACGCTGAATGACATGTAAAAGCCAAGTGTGACCCTGAGTCTGAAAAAGCTGCACAACCCTGAGTTAAATGGAAAGTAGTTGACGAGCAGCTCTTTTCTCCTGTGGTGCTCTGCAATACCTTCCTGTTTCATGTGTCTGGCATTTGGTGTGCTACACTACCTCTGAAGCTGGAGATTGTTAAATACCACCTCTACATGCAGAGACAGTATGAGATGAGTAGCATCTTCTGGGAACATTAATAGAAGAAGTTATTGCCTTTGTGGTCTCTGGAATCCCCACAAGCAGCTGCTTTTGTAACGTGGAAGAGTAGGTACAAGGTTAGATGAACCATTAGTCTGATGTGGAAAGCTGCTCCTTCAGATGAATAATAGTAGCCAACTTTACACAACATGTTCAAGCCATAAGTGCGCATATGTGTGTGTGTGGGTGGGAGGGTGGGTGGGTGGCAGGATGGATTCTCTGAACTGTACATCATTCAAATGAGTAAACTGGATGCATAGATAATAACTTTTGTGCTATAACCACCATGGTAAAATAAGATATGATGCTTTTTTATATCTACAGATGGCATTCATTTTAACATCAGCCAAACCCTGGCACAGAGTGATGTGAATTCACCTGCAGTTTTGTGGAGTGGGTGTAGACATTGCTGCTGCCACCTGCTTAACACTTATTTTGCAAGAATGATTGCAATGAGCTTGGCAGCAAAACTTTATGCTGAAATGCCAAGGAGGGGGGACCCACAAAAATACATGTACAGGTGTTTCAGAAGCGAAATCCCATGCTAGGATGAAAGAGCAAAAGGAACAGATTGTTACAGAATTTAGAAATATACTTAATGGAAAAGTTTATGTTTTGCCAGTCAGAAATCTTGTCAAAGTCACAAATACACCTTCTGTGGGAAAGTTAGTTCTCAAAGAATCTGCCTGTTCCAAACAGATATTCTCTATCGTGATTTAACAACTCGCTCTAGTACTTGGTGCTGTATAGATAGATTTTCTGAAATACCAACTACTGTATTGGAACAGCAGCTGTCTTCACACTAAATCTTGCACAAAGGCTTATCTGCTGAAATCTATGGTCTTGCTCAAAATGAAACCCAAAGCGGCTAAACTTTTGACCCCCGTGAAGGCATCTCCGTGAGAAACCTAAACTCCTCAATTCCCTCTCCTGAATCAGGAGGATCACAGCACGATGTTGAGGCTCATGGCCAAACCGTGTCATCATGGCATGGAAAAGGTCACCCATAGGTTAGTGCCCGAGATCAAACGTGTTGCCTCTTCCACTCCCCCTCCTCACTTCTTCTTCCCTATCTGTCACTAATCAAATATCATACCAGGATGTGTCACCAAACCTTACTGAGAAATTAATTTCAAAAGGTTTCGATAAGAGCTCTGTCATGCGGACTGAGACAAAGTTAAGAGGCTGTGAACACAGGGCAATGATAAATGGTGGCTTTCTTCGGAACTGAGAAAAAGCGTCCAGAGGGAAATCACAGTGATAAGAATTAAGATTCGTTTTCCTCAACATCTCCATTAATGATTCAGGAGAGGAATTAAATAGCACTGTAATAAAATTCCCACATGAATCTAACTGAAGAGTTGCACTTTCCAAGGAGGAAATAAATTAATGCAAAGCAGGTCTAGAAAATGATGGGTACATGCCTTGAGATTAATCTTGGAAAAATATAGGCTAAGAACAATGCTAAAATAGGTTGTTTGGACAACAGTTCTGAAAAGAAACATTTATAAGGAAGTATATACCTGCAATTCATCAAAGTGATTTTAAATTAATCTCTCTTATCTTATGATTTAGAACACCTTATCATAAAGGGAGCCTATTATCTATATTAGGTATACATCAGATTTCCCCAATTAAGTGACTGCAAGATGTGTTGGACTGGGACGTCAGCATTTGAAATACAGTATATCAGGAAAACATCAGGTTGGAGAAGGCTGATTTATGAAGAAATAAAATAAAAATGAATAAACAGTGGGGGGGAAAACAAGACAAACATAGCTATAACTTTCCTGTCAGTAAGATCGAGGGAAGCAACCTCTATTACAGAGAACTGTGTTAAGAAAGCGATGCCGCAAAGATGGGGAACCCTCTAGATGCTGGCTGGGGTGTTCTGGGTGTTGAAGTCCAAACATCTTAAAGTTGCCAAGTTTGAGAACCACTGCTCTAGTTGTTGATAGACTCCAACTAATGACAGCCTCAGGCAGCATCTAATGGGTATGGAAGTTAGAGTCTAGCAGCATCTGACCACAGGTCTCTCAAGCTGCTGTTAATGTGTATCACATCTGGAGAAATTAAGGAATCCAAATGATTGAGCAGTTGCAATCCCTTTCTGCTTCCTTTCCTTCTATGATCCTGCAACCTGAATACAGCACTCCTTGTTCTCCCAGCCTTGGATCTGGCTTTGCTAAGTTTTGCCTTCTTTCTTATGGTAGGTATGTGATGAATCCTCCAAGATAATTACATTTTGCTGAACCATTCCTGCTTTAAAACATCAGATAAAGAAAGCTACAATGGTTAGAATGATACAGTACTTGATATATCCCACCTAAGTCTTCCCTGGAAAGGAGATATTAGCATAAAGTCTGCTTGAAAATTATCCAGATGAGCACGAACAGAGGGGGAGAAAAAATATTCCAAATGACAGTGTGTTTTGCCTCAAACAGTTATTTAAAATTATTCTGTCACCTTTATAATCTTTGTTCCATTGCAACTTGTTCCAAATGTAGATAAAACTGCATTATTTATGGGAAATATAAGGTTCAGGAGTTCAGGACTTCACAATATATACTCAGCACATCCCAGCTTTCAGGAACTCTCTCCACCATCCCTCCATAGGACCTGAATGGGAATTGCATGAATTACATGGTAGCTGTCTGGGAATGATGGGATTATAATCTAATATGTAGACAGGATGAGATCTTGGAGAAGGCTGTCCTGTAAAACTTCAAATAGTTTTAAATTCCTTTGATTTAATGTTAAATTTTGATATTTATACTGTATATGCAAAATAATTAAATGTTAATAAAATGTTGCCTGAGACCCGTTTTGGAGTAGTGGTTAAGGCATCAGGCTAGAAACTAGGAGACCGGGAATTCTAGTCCTGTCTTAGGCACAAAGCCAGCTGGGTGTCCTTGGGCCAGTCACTTTCTCTCAGCCCTAGGAAGAAGGCAATGGCAAACCGCTTCTGAAATCTTGCCAGGAAAACTGCAGGGACTTGTCCAGGCAGTTGCCAGGAGTCAACAGTGACTTGGAGGGGGGGAAAAGTTGCCCAGTTTTCTGACTTATTAGCATCCCTGGTATGAAGAACCTTCAATTTCTCCTGGTTTTGAAATGCCATGATAGAGGTTAGTGTTGCAAAGGCCCATGGAGATTATGAGAGCAGTTCTTCTCCTTTACTTGCTTAGAGAATTAGCAGGCAAGAAAGGAAATAAGTTTCAGTAGTGAGAAACAGCCTCTGCTACTGCCCGCCGTCTTATTGATATTGAGTAGGGATGACATTTGGATTTTCTGAACTCAATCCTCACTGCCATATTGCTTGTATTAGTAAACTAAGTAAACCAATTTCCCAAAACATCTGAGTATACTTCTCTTTCAGCTTCTCCTAAAATGTCTCAGCAGGGAGCAGCACTTGTCTAGGCTCAGGAGCTAAGTGGGGTTGAGTCTGAGTAGTACCTGGATACTGAGTCTGAGTAGTACCTGAATACTGAGTAGTTCTTTGTATTGCTGATTAGAAAACTTTTTCAGTTTCACAGAATTTTTGGCCCTAGACATTTCTGCATCTTATTCTCCAAACGTGAGTATTTATTCTTGCAGATATATTATTTAACATTTAGCTGTGCCTCATTATAATTGTCTTTACACATTTTAATTTATAGTAAACTGTTGTATTTTCATTTTGAAAATAAAAGACGTATCTGTGAGATGACTGGAGTCCCAGCTGTTTCTGCTGCATTTGTCTTTTCTGTATTGTTGTTATTCATATTCAATACTTGCAGCCATACTCACTGAATTCAAATATATTCAAACTTAAATATATGATAATTGCACCTTTCTTTTGTTGATGTGGAGGTAAGCCTAGCAGTTTCTAATTAATTGAGAAATCTTGTAGGTATTTCATTTCTTCACCAATTTCTTCTAAAAATATTCTATTCCCACAGTAATAGGTCCTGCTGGGAATCTTATGTTTTTATAAAGATGGTGTGATTGACTGACAGCAAATTCATTTTGGGCACAAACATGGATTGTGCAAATATACACTCTTCTGAGAAACATGTATCTTTCTCCCTTCCACCCACACTGCCATGGCATTATCTAGGGATGATTCCTCAGAGAAAAAAGATGGGTCAGATAATCTTATCAAGCCCTTATCCAGTCAGGCTCAGCTGAGTCAGGCAGAGAACATCCAGGGAATTAAGGTTTACTCAAGAATAACCAAGAATGTGTGCATGGTATTGTGGCTAGATCAGGCTTAACAAGGGGGAACTACAGCTTCTAGCATGGCCTTCCCCAACCCATCAGCCTTCCAAATATATAGACATCAGCTACTAGAATCCCCAGCTGGCCTGGCCATTGCTGACAAATTTCTATAGAGCCCAGGTTGGGAAGGGCTATAAAATTCTACTATTTTAGAAGAAAGCTATTGCTATTTTTGCATAATAAGGCGAAGAAAGGGAGGATTTAATGTGTAACCATCAGGTGGTTATATATTCATACCCTCAAGAGATTAGATGCCTGATAAAGCTACAGGTATGAAAGCAACAGAAATTATGGCTGTATGTGAAAATCTGGCAAGGGAAACACTAAACTTTTGTTTATAACTGAGAAAGAAATAAAGGATGTATTTTTATGCAGAAACACTTCCAGCTTCTAGCACTGCTCTTTCATTCTCAGTGTCATAGGAATTAGGAAGAAGAACAATCAGTTAGATACAAGAACTGTCTCTGCCGAAGCTCATCCCAATTCTCTACCACCAGAGAGGCTGATATCAACAGCCTGTATAAGGCAGCAGACCAGTGCCTCTCTGGAAATAACGACTGCCCTAGAGCAGCAGTAGGGGCAGCTTTGGATCTTGCTGGATAGGTTTGCTCTGTACCTTGTTAACAGCAACATCATCCATGATTCAGAAGGCAGTTGCTGTTTTAGTGCCCGTAAAAGCAAGCAACTGAGTGGAAGCTACAAGAAATAGCTGTTGCCCTATCATGTCACTTGAGGACAAAGACAACTGACTTCACTGCACAATCCTGAGATGTTTCCAAAGGATGCTTATATTATGCAATTCCTCTAGCTTATTCATAGAATTCTATATGGGGTCCAGATAAACTGTGCATATATAACTTTCTCACATTCCTAATTTTTATTTACATTTATAAATTCATTCAGACATTACTGTAAAATGCCCCCAGATTGGTAATGCTTGTAGATTAAGATGGTAGAGTTGTAAGAGATAGACTATCCTACATCAGAGAATCTCATTTTTAATGCTCCTGTTTTAAAAAAACAGTGATATTTGCTGCACTTGTCCATTCAGCTGCTTCATAACTTAGTGATCTCTCATCTCGTTTAGGGATAGATGGGAGCCAAGACACATAAGCAAAGCAAATGGAATCTAGAGACACCATTCAAGTACGACTCCCTACATGCCATGGGAAATAACAGTCCTAATGGCCACATCTATTTCCCAAATAAATCCCTTGACATACTGTAGATCCCATCGAGCTATTATTATTACATAGGGATTGGCATCTTTGCCCAAGCTATGGTCAGTGCCTTTAAAAGGACACTGGGTTCACATACTTCCTTTCTTAATCACTTCTGGAAATTGCTTGTTAACGGTTTTTTGGATATTAAGAACCTTCAGAACAGCAAGTTTCATTACACCAGGTAAATCTCCTTCAATCCTTGGCGAAATAAGTTTTATGCAAGTTTAAGGACTTTAAAAATTCTTATTTTGGAATAAACAGCAAAAGGTTGATTAGAACATTGATTTTGGAAAGTTATAAACAGACTAAGGGACCAGATTGATTTGAAGTAAGATTTGGAAATTAATTACAAGAATCCTTCCTGTGGGTTGTTCAGAATTTTATAAAAAAATATATGAAGATTGGAAAAAACATGGTAAGATGGGACTTTGAAGGCTGGACACTAGAGGGAACCAGAAAGAACTAAATATTATAATTAAAGGAGAAGAGTCCCACTAATACAGAATGGAGCAAATTCAAGGATATTTGGGAGCAATGCACTCAGAAGTTACTTTTAAGATTGTCTGCTATCATAAAAATGGATTTGAAAGAGGTTATAAAAGAGGAACAGTTTCACTGGACAGGACTGAGACTGATTCAAATGTGGATTTAAAAATGATAGGTTACAAGAATGATATGGAAAAAGATGTTACACTGGATTTACAAATGAAACCGGCTGATGTCTTAATAATTAAAAGGGATATACAAATAACAAACCAGAAGAGTGACTTGGATAAATTTCTTATTTTGGATTTACAAAAGAGATGTGTTAAAGTTTTGAAGGAGTTTCTGAGAAGAGGCAAAGAGAAAATGAAAAGAAATCAAGTTTTGGGACACTACTTAAAGGGATTAAAAATCAAGATGGTTAAAAGCAAAGGGAAGGAATATAAAGTTGGTTTATTTGATCAAGGTTAAAATATATATGTTGTTGTTTCTGGTAACTCTTAATGGATTTTTGTTGACCAGGCCTGAATGACGAGGCTTTAAAGATTTGTTTATAGAAAAGAGGTGAGATGGGAAGAAGAGATCTTTTGTTGTATTTTCAGAGAAAGTGATAAGTTATTGTGTTAAAAGGGAAAAAAAGGAATATAAAGTTGGTTTATTTGATTAAGCTTAAAATATATGTGTTGTTATTTCTAGTAACTCTTAATGGACTTTTCCTGATTAGGACTGAATGACGAGGTTTTAAGAATTTGTGTATAGATGAGAGATGAGATATGACTGAACAACAACAAAAATGGGAAGAAGAGAACTTTTGTGTAGTATCAGAGAAGGTGATAAGTTACTGAAATCATTTGTACTTGTCCTGATGAAGGGGGAAATCATTTCTTTATATGACTCTTTTCTTTTTTCTTTACTATATTATTTTTTCTTTAATTTTTTTAAAAAATTCTCTGCACTTTTTCTTTTTATACTTTTCTTAGTTTGTATTAGTTTTTTATCTTTGTATTTGTAAACTTTAATAAAAAATATTATTAAAAAAAAGATGTGTGGACTTCAACTCCCCATGCTGGCTAGGGAATTCTGGGAGTTGAAGTCCACACATCTTTTTTTTAATAATATTTTTTATTAAAGTTTACAAATTCTGGGAGTTGAAGTCCACACATCTTAAAGTTGCCAAGTTTGAGAAACACTGTACTAGAGCAAAAGATTAGATAACCTGAGTTTACTGAATTGTTGAAGATAGAGCCTGTCTACTGCCCAATGTTCATTATTCTCTTTCTTGCCTTCATACAGGCAATGAAGCAATCTTCCTACAAACACAAAGGCAGGACTGTTCTCTATGCTCTACAGATCAGTTGTGAAGCTTACAATGACTACAGCCCATATTACAGACCAGAAAAAGATTACCTGATATAGTTGCCCCCTTTGTCTTTCTAGGCAGGTACTAACAATTAGCCAACTGATTGGGATGGAAATAATGGGATAGGATGATCAAGTTTAGGCAGAAGGTACAGCATTTTTACTTGTCACCTCTCTGTTTATTGTCTAGCATACATGGTTGTCTTGCACACATGTTATGTTACTCATATTTCTGATTTTGTTATTGATGGCTTTGCTATATCAACATGAACATTTGCCATTATGTTTAATAAAGGTAAAGGTAAAGGTTCCCCCCGCACATTTGTGCAGTCGTGTCCGACTCTAGGGGCCGGTGCTCATCTCCGTTTGTTAGCCGAAGAGCCAGCGTTGTCCGAAGACGCTTCCACGGTCATGTGGCCGCATGATGTGCGCGGAACGCTGTTACCTACCCACCGAAGTGGTACCTATTCATCTACTTGCATTTGCATGCTTTCGAATTGCTAGGTTGGCAAGAGCTGGAGCTAAGTGCGGGAGCTCACTCCGCACGCAGGGCTAGGGATTCGAACCTCCGAACTTGCGATCTTCCGATCGACAAGCCTGGCGTCTTACCCGCTGAGCCACCACGCCCCTTTATGTTTAATAATCACTGTCTAAATACTCCATCTTTGTTCCAATGCTGTGTTTGAATACCAGACATCTACCATTTTCCTTTTCTACTCCCATCTTCCATTCTGGATGCCACTATAGTTATTTAACTTATACATCTTTACTCTGGCAAATATTCAAGGTGACTAATAAAATGTTAAAAACAAAATCAGAATAAGAGGAGGAAAAACAAAAATTAAAAATAACACTAAAATAGGTACTAAAATAATCTATTAAAAGTGTGGTAAAGATATGTATCCTTACATATTTTGTAAATACTGAGAAAATAGAGATCAAATGCAACCTCTAAGGCATCTGATAGCCCAGGAATAATGCAGAGGGCCCCCTCCCACATGCCAGAAAGACAGGCATCAGACAGCAGGGGCATTGCCTGTAGATGTTTTCATCTATGCAGGTACATAATGGGAGAGCCAATTTCTTGGCTTAGGGCCATATAAATAAAAATGGGCACTAGATGGCAACAAAGAGAGCCCTTGGTATTTCTTTGCTGCCATCTAATGGCATGAAATTGTCAAGCTGTTTAGAACCTTAAGGGATGGCAGCGTCTGGGAGGAATGCACAGCCAGGACTCGCTACTACTTGGATGGGAGACCTCCAGAGAATACCAGGGCTGTAGATCAGACTGGGATGCCAAAAAACATCCCAGAAGAAGGCATGGGAAACCACTTCTGTACAGTGGTCAATAAAATTGTATGGAGGTGTCCGTGAAGTCACCAGGAATCAAACTCAACTCAAATGAGTCTTTACTACACATGCCATCACCTTAAATTATGCCCAGTAAGCAAAAGTGGCAACCAGTGCAGATCTTTCAGTATAGGCAGCATATAATTCCTGGACCTTGAGCTGATTAACAGTCTAGCCATCACATTTTACATTAACTGTAATTTCTGGTCAAATTGTTGAGGGTAACCATACAACATGCATTGCAGGAGCCAAGATGGGATGTAACGAAGGAATGGATATTTACTGCCAAATCAAGTGGCTCAGGAAGGATTGCAGCTGGCACACTAGTTATGCTTGCACAAGGGTATTCCTTGACATAGCAGCCGCCTGTGAACTCAGTGACAAGGAGCATTCCCAGACTGCAAAACTGTTTTTTCAGGGACAGTGAAGAACAGGTTTCTGAAAGCAGAAACCTCAATCCCTCAGTTCAACTTCCTGTTTATCTATAGGAACTCCATCTTATCTGGATTCAATTTCAGGCTGTATAATTCCTTTTCCTTGAAGACGAATATTTGTAAATTTCAGTTCACCCATTGGTAGATTGCATCTTCTCTGACACATCATTTTGGCAATGTGCACAATGGCAAATCAACCAATACACTTAGAAAGTAGAACTAGAATTGCTCTCATTGTATATTCTTTTGACACATGTGGTAACAGCACGTGTGAAATCAGCATGAATCTATCAGAAGAGCTGTCAGCTGTTGTCTGTTATGCTTAAAAGTCTTCTGCTTTCTAACCAAGCCAACTATTTAAACATAGTCTGCACATATTCATTTATTTCATAAAGTACTTCCTGAATTACCTAGTAAAGTAGTAGTAGTTACCATTTAGTTTGTATCTGCTGCCAGGAGTCAGACTCAACAATTTGAGGGACAAGAAGAAAGATTGTAGCTCTGTTTCAAGGCAAACTACACAGGACACTATTCATATTTACCAATTGTGTGAATAGCATGTTTAAATAGCAGGTATCGGGGTGGGGGAAGGAATCTAGACTTTGACTCTGACATGGGCTCAGCCAACCAGCATTCACACATGATGCAGCATACAGATGCACTGGATTCATTTTGTGAAAATGTTAGGAAAGAATAAGCCATACTCTTGATTTCTCCTCAGAATCAAATGATCAGTCACAGGCTATGCTCATCTGCAATGATCCTACATGACATTACTCATGAACCTTTAAATTTTAATTTTAAATTGCAAGGTTTTTTGATGTCTTAATAAACTATGCTATGGAAGCCACTGTCGCACTATGTTCTGTATTACTGTATTCAGGTCTGTTCATGTGAGGGAGGACGGCTAATTATTATGTTAAATGTGGAGTGGAAGAACCTCTGGAAAAGCATCCTGCTATGCTGGAATCATAACCACTATCAGATTTTCATACAGTCATGGTAGAAAACAGAAATTAATTAAACAATCAGCAGCGACTCATTCACATTATGATTACAGAAAATGCACCACTGTGTCAGACTCAGAGGAAATAAGTTCTCTATGCCACAGCTAC
This sequence comes from Charina bottae, assembly GCA_023362775.1. Classification (NCBI taxonomy): domain Eukaryota; kingdom Metazoa; phylum Chordata; class Lepidosauria; order Squamata; family Charinaidae; genus Charina; species Charina bottae. The sequence continues at coordinate 3,599,585 of JALMGJ010000022.1, forward strand.
CAAAAGACAGATTATCAAGTCCCATTAATGCAGCTAAATGGTACGTCTAGATTATTAATACTGCACTCATTACTATCCATGAGAAAGGGAAGATCCCCAATGATCTCCAAATGGTCTGCCTTCTTATCCTCTTTCGTGAACTTGTACTTCAGGCGCTAATGCTGGAGTTGGGATTTCTAAGCCCCTTTCTTGACTGCAGCCCCAGTCTTCCCAGACTACTGGCCAGGTTGGCTCAAGGTGATGAGAGTTTAGACCCTCATCCCAGATTTAAGTGAATTGATTTTTTATTTATCCAACACATGCAGGCACAAACACACATGCTCTGTTGTCACAAATAAAAACTTATTTGTGGAGGATAAAGTAAAATATTTGGGAGTATATCTAACATCCAAAAATGTTAAACTGTTTAAGAATAATTATATTCCACTGTGGATGGATACCAAGAAAGACTTAGATCGATGGGAAAAATTGCAATTATCATTATTAGGTAGAATATCAGTGATCAAAATGAATATTTTGCCACAAATTTTATATCTTTTCCAAATATTACCTATATTGGCATCAGAGGTACCTTTTAAACAATGGCAGCGGGATATTTCTAAGTTTATTTGGCAAGGAAAAAAACCAAGAATAAAATAAAAAGTCTTACAAGATTCAAAAGAAAGGGGTGTCCTAGGTCTTCCGGATTTGAAATTATATTATGCAGCATGCTGTTTGGTATGGCTTAAAGAATGGATTGTTTTGAAAAATGAAAAATTATTGAATTTGGAGGGTCATGAATTAAGATTTGGATGGCATGGATATCTGTGGTATGACAAAGCTAAAGTTAATGTGGACTTTAAAAATCATTATATTAGAATATCTTTGTTGAGGATTTGGAATAAATATAAGCCAACTTTATGTTATAAGAGACCCTTATGGATTTCTACGCAAGAAGCATTTCATAGAACAGAAGTGAGAAAAGGATAAATGGCTGACTTATAAGGACCTTTTAAAAAAGGAGCAAGGGCATTATGTAACTAAATCAAAAGAAGAACTTGCTCAAGAAGGATATACTTTTCAATGGCTTTCTTATATGCAACTTATAGAGAAATTTAAATTAGATTAAAAATCTTGAATTTGAACAAACTAAATTGGAATTCGAGATACAACTATGTGAAACAGTCGACCACTTAATTGCTAAAATGTACAAATTATTGTTAAAAGGAGAAATGGTGGAGGAACAAGTTAAGGATTGTATGATTCAATGGGCAAAAAATGTTGGCCACAATATACAAATGCAACAATGGGAAGATATGTGGAATAAAGGATTAAAATTTACTTTGTGCTACAACTTGAAGGAAAACTTTTATAAGATGATGTACCAATGGTATATGACCCCACAAAAACTTTTACCATATGTGGTGGACATGTAAAGTGGCAAAGAAATTTTGGACTGAAATACACTCACTGATGCAAAATATATTACAAATATGAATTCCATTTAAACCAGAATTATTTCTACTTGGAATATTGGATGTACAAATAGAAAAACATTTCATCAGAATTATACAGTATATGATTACAGCAGCAAGACTTCTCTATGCACAAAATTGGAAAAATCAAATTTTACCAACGATACAAGAATGGATGTTAAAATTAATAGATATGGCAGAAAATGATAAATTGACATGTTTATTAAAAGAAAACTCAAATCGCTATTATCTTAAAGAGTGGAAACCATTGATAGACTATTTGCAAAAAGCAGGCGGAGCAAAGCTTGCATGGGGTTTTGACGATTAGACTATATAGAAGCAAAATATATTAGACAAGAAATGTATATGAATACTATATCTAAAGCTAGCATGTAAAAAAAAATCTTTTTTTATTCCTATGACCATAGATAGATCGGAAGTTGACTAATTTCTATGTCTTTTTCTTTTTCTTTTTCTTTCTTTCTTTCTTTCTTTATTTATTATTCAAATTTATTCCCCGCCCATCTCCCATGCAAGGGACTCTGGGCGGGTTACAATAAATAAAAATTTAAAACTATACAAAATATCTAAAAACACAAACAAAACATAATAAAATAAAATCCAGGATGGGCTTGGACCCGCAGAATAGATAGTAGAGCTATGGGGCAAGCCAACCCCAGGAGGCACTACCACCTCCGTCGTCCCAGGCCAGGTGGCAAAGCCAGGTCTTAAGGGCCTTCCGAAAGGCCAGGAGGGAGGGGGCCAGTCTCACCTCCGGGGGCAGAATATTCCACAAGGCGGGCGCTATCGCAGAGAAGGCACGCCTCCTGGACCCCGCTAGATGGAATTCTCTTGTTGAGGGGGTCCGAAGCATGCCCTCCCTGCATGTACGGGTGGGGCGGGTCGACGTTATCGGGACGAGACGGTCCCTCAGGTACCCTGGTCCTATGCCATGTAGGGCTTTAAAGGTAATCACCAACACCTTGAATTGGACCCGGAAGCAAACTGGCACCCAATGCAGCTCGCGAAGCAGAGGTGTTACATGTGCTGATCTTCTGGCACTCATAACTGCTCGCGCCGCTGCATTCTGCACCAGCTGAAGCTTCCGGATACTCTTCAAGGGTAGCCCCATGTAGAGCGCATTACAATAGTCTATATTGTATTTTCTTTCTTTTTCTTTCTTTCTTTGATTTGTATTTCCACTTCTGTTCTATTTCTAACTTTTAACTTTGTATATTTCAAAACTTTAATAAAATTTGGGGAAAAAAACAAATAACAACTTATTTGGAGCAGGAGGTTATTTCCCATTCTTTCTAAGACCTCTTTCCAGCAAGCAATATTGCCCAAACAGAGTATGCACATCCATCCTCTTATATTATTTCTTTTCTGAGCTATTCTTGGAGCAAAAATGTATTTCCCCTGTCCCCACCCAGGGATAGTCTAGTGCAGAGCTTTCCAAACTTTTCATGTTGGTGACACACTTTTTAGACATGCATCATTTCACGACACACTCTTACAGCAGGGCATCATTTCGCAACACACTCTTACAGCAGGGTACAAGGCAGGCACTAGGACCTGTGCGGAATCCTGGCAGGGCAGGTTTGGAGGCAGCAAGGTACAAGGCGGGCACTAGGACCTGCGCGGAATCACAGCAGGTTTGGAGGCAGCAAGGCACAAGGCAGGCACTAGGACCTGCATGGAATCCTGGCAGGGCAGGTTTGGAGGCAGCCAGGCACAAGGCAGGCACTAGGACCTGTGCGGAATCCTGGCAGGGCAGGTTTGGAGGCAGTCAGGCACAAGGCAGGCACTAGGACCTGTGCGGAATCCTGGCAGGGCAGGTTTGGAGGCAGTCAGGCACAAGGCAGGCACTAGGACCTGTGTGGAATCCTGGCAGGGCAGGTTTGGAGGCAGTCAGGCACAAGGCAGGCACTAGGACCTGCGCGGAATCCTGGAAGGTTTGGAGGCAGCCAGGCACAAGGCAGGCACTAGGACCAGTGCGGAATCCTGGCAGGGCAGGTTTGGAGGCAGTCAGGCACAAGGCAGGCACTAGGACCTGCGTGGAATCACAGCAGGTTTGGAGACAGCAAGGCACAAGGCAGGCACTAGGACCTGCGCGGAATCACAGCAGGTTTGGAGGCAGCCAGGCACAAGGCAGGCACTAGGACCTGTGCGGAATCCTGGCAGGGCAGGTTTGGAGGCAGTCAGGTACAAGGCAGGCACTAGGACCTGCGTGGAATCACAGCAGGTTTGGAGACAGCAAGGCACAAGGCAGGCACTAGGACCTGCGTGGAATCACAGCAGGTTTGGAGGCAGCAAGGCACAAGGCAGGCACTAGGACCTGTGTGGAATTACAGCAGGTTTGGAGGCAGCCAGGCACAAGGCAGGAACTAGGACCTGCGTGGAATCCTGGCAGGGCTCGGAGGCAGCAAGGCACAAGGCAGGCACTAGGACCTGCGTGGAATCACAGCAGGTTTGGAGGCAGCAAGGCACAAGGCAGGCACTAGGACCTGCGCGGAATCCTGGCAGGGCTCGGAGGCAGCAGCAGCAGCCGGGACACACCCAGACACTGCAGCCGACACACTAACGTGTCCCGACACACAGTTCGGAAAGCTCTGGTCTAGTGAGATGAGATGCCTTACTTAGTGAGAATGTCCCTGACAGGTGAGCACTACTTCTCATCTCATAATCCTGCACACTTTCACTCAAGCATAGAGTTCCATGATCTGCAGCCTGGAAATTTTTTAAACCAACCTGAGGCAGAAAATGTGAACAAAGAAATTGTTTTAAACCTGCATTTCCATTTGTTTTTCAGTTCAAGAATACCACCCCAATCTTCTCTTCCATTCATAATGGAAAAGATAATAGGATCAAGGAATCTTCCCTTGATTTCAATCATGTCAGTTTTCTTGTTATGGAAGGCCACTCAGGAGCAGATGTTTTCCTGTTTTAAAGTGCTAATTTACATGGAGTTTTTTTTTATTTTCCACAGAAACATTATGATTCTTTTGTTCTTGAACACACACACCCCCTCTTCCCCCTTCCTATGCCCTATTTATCACATTCAGAAAAGTCAGCTGCAGTGGGCTGATCAGAGGCAGTCTTCGTTCTTGCTGCAACTGGACTAAGGACCCTGAGCTGGAGCTGCAAGGAAGAGAAGCAGGGAGAAAGATCCAAGATTGTTATGAAGCGATAGGACAATTCAGAAAAGACCAGTGTAAAGATTCCAGTTCACCACAGATCCCTCCTTCTGGGGAAATGATTGTATTCCTTGTTGTCCTGAAGAATTCAGGTGAAGATATACGGATACTTTTGAGAAATCATAGTAACTCCTTGGAGTTTACAGAATGGGGCAACCGTAAGCTGCTTTGCTATTTTGTTGCCTACTGCAGCCTCTTTTAATCCATACTTGCTAACAAATGGTGGTTTAAAAGATGAAACTGGGAACAGGGAACAGGGAATAATATTTTAGAAAATACACAGAAGCAGAATTTGCCTGGAAAGAAATACATCTCCTTTGTTGTATCATTACTGCCAAATTGCACCCCTCAGCATTTCCCATTCTGTTCATAACCTAGGTAGGATGATTAATGCTTCTTTAATTTTTATAGTTATACAACCATTTTTCCATATAAACATTGGGTATTTTTGACTGGCCATCATCCTACTCTATGTTCAGTACCAAGTTACCCATTTGAATAACCTGGAATAACTCCAGCTTCATTCTTTAGGGATAATTTGTCCCTAATCAGATATGCCCCAGGTACTCTTATTCCCCCAATCAGTTTAAATGTTAGTATATTATATTTTAATATTAAGTGTTCATTTTTAGTATAATTGGAAAATCTGTTTATGCAAACTTTTATTCTAAAACGAGTCCAAAACCTCCACACATCTACACACTGAGATCTCTCAGTTCTGCCTGTCTAGTTAAACCTACAGGTAATGCCGATACTGGAAATCCTAGATTTAGTAGCCTACCTAGCAACCTCAGTTTTGCTTCCATGAACGTGTAACATTTTCTAATGCCATTGATACCAGCGTGGACCATGACCTCTGCTTTCTTCCTGTATTATTTTCTAAGCTATAAAAGCAATGCATGTTCCCAATTCCTAAACTTTTGGGCAGTATGACCACCATAAACTCATCTTCTGTATCAGTAACAATTTGGCAATCTACTACTACTAGGATCCACCTGCTCCTCACTTCCCAGAATGTATCCTTGGTGGAAGAGGGTATCAGTTCATGAATCTCTTCCACAGAAATGCTTTTCTCATCTTTAAAATGATGTCTTATTACCCCACAATATCATTTCCTATCACAGTCAAGGAGCCACTAACTCTGGAATGAGATACTTTACCACATCCCTGGAGATCTTGCATCTGTGTGTCCCTTTCAAAGAAAGTTACAGTAGTTGAAATTTTCATCAAATGGATGCATTTTCCTTTAGATATATTGAGGCAGCTTAGCTGCTGTTCATTACCCTTTTCATTATTTCTGATTCCACTTTTGATCAAAAAGCTTTAGGAACACAAAGCTAGTTTCAGAGCAACATAGATTTCTTTGCTATGAAAAGTGCTCTTCAAATGAGGTTCTATGTAAAAGACATTTTTGCTTATTTCTGTGAATGCCAAGCTGGAATATGAGCAAACTGTTTTTCAAAATGAATCTGGCAATAAACCTGGTGGCCCCTCTTCAGAATAATCAAGTGCCAAAAGTAACCACTTGCTTTTTGAATGTTTCTTTTTATTGGATATGCCGAAACTAGAAGTGTACTAAGCACATACAACCTGACATAGAATGAATCCAATCCATCCACAAAGCTTTCTAATTTACAATGCCAGTCTCCAAACCAATTTCTATCACCTTTCAAAAGAATTCATGAAGCTAATTCAAAAGTCTGCATCTCCACTCCCTGCCAATTTTTGTTCATTTAGTTTAGTTTAATTTAGTTTAATTTTTGCTCATTTAGTTCTATTGCAGCCTAACATGATCAGAAGTTGTCTCCCTGCCCTTGTAAAATTCTATTTTAAGAATTTTCTTGGGAAAGAGAATTATTATTAAACCTGATAAAGACCTTACTGATGATATTCCCTGATTAGATATTATCAAGATATATTTAAGCTGTGCCATCATAGCCAGAATTATAGTCTGAGTTTATATAGTATTAATGCATAATTAGACCCAGTTTGGTGTAGTGGTTAAGGCACTGGGCTAGAAACTGGGAGACTGTGAGTTCTAAACCCGCCTTAGGCACAAAGCCAGCTGGGTGACCTTGGGCCAGTCACTCTCTCTCAGCCTTAGAAGGGAGGCAATGGCAAGCCACTCCTGAAAAACCTTGCCAAGAAAACTGCAGGGACTTGTCCAGGCAGTCTCTGAGAATCGGACATGATTAAACGGATTTTAAAAAATGCATAATTAACTTATACTATACTTTAAACATGCAGTGATGTACATTGGCCACAAAGCCTATATCACAAACCAATTATATGCATGGTATGGTTGCTTTGTTGGGATTAGAAATATGGTATTGCAATTAGAAATATGTTAAAATGGCAATATTCTTGCCAAGTGCATAGCATTGGAACCAACTGTGTCTCTCTGGCTGAATTTCTATCAAAGCTGCCCTTTGAAATGGAAGAGAAGGAAATGGGCTTTAACTGAATTTCCCTTCAAATGTTGTCTGACTACTTGATTTAAAAATGAATGCACTGTGAATATAATCCAATGAATGCCCCATCCAGGTTGTTGAAAGAACATTAAACCTCTCCAGAGAACTGGAATGAAGAATTTTGCTTGCTTCTTTTGAGCAAAGAGCAGTTTAGTGTTGAGAAAAAAAGTATTAATCCCTCTCTTCATTCATTCACACATTTACTGTGTGCAGGATCACTCGGGACTACTTTTTGTAGTCTAGTAAAAGGCCAAGGAAAACTAGCTACACACCTGTCTCCACCTCAGTTACAATAGCAAGTGAAACACAATGAACTCTATAGAGCTTCATGGATTAGTAAGAGGATCAGACACTGGCACATTAAAGGCAACGCTCTCAGGTGGCTTCAGAATGGCAGTCAAGGGCCATTAAGAGGGGCCTTTCTGTTATGTTTAGAGAAAAGATGCATAGAAAAATATGATGACCTGTCATTCTTCTCTTTATGCATCAGTTGTGAATTACATCTCCCTGAGCAGCACTGGCTACACATTGTAAACCACAATGCAATAATATTATTTCATTTCATCTATTTATTTAATGGTTTAAGAACATCCACAAATGGGAGAGATGTTCTGTTTTTTAAAAGTAACTTCCATAATTTAGAGCTTTCAACCAAACTCAATTATCCCTACTTTTTTTTATCTAGCTAGTATATACACAAACACACACACACACACAAATATATTACCTGATAGTAACCAAATGAAATAATAGCCTTTTCCACACTGTACTAAAGTTTTATATCACATAGATGACTAGAAGCAGCTATCCTTTATAGCTGTATACAATCTTGTCAAAGGAGTGCATGATCAAATTATACTTGCTAAACTTACATATAGCTATGGAATGCTAGATATCGTTTTTCTGAATTAAATAATACTGAGCAGAAGGTCCTGAATGTGAATTCAAGATGCCCCTTTCATAAACATATTTATTTCCAATACATGCACAAATGTACAGTATATCAGAGTCTGCTTTTACTATCCAGATCATTTCACCATTCCTGTTTTTGTTTTGATTATGCGATACAGAACGGATTTTGTTATTTGGCCATTGTACAATTCTTGGGATGCTCTTGTCCTAACTTAATTTTTGTTAAATGACAGGAGAATTGACCGGGTATTAAAATGATGAAAGATATTATACATCAGAAAATAATTCGGCATGGTTTCATCCAAATGGACATTTTCTGCAACTTTAAAAAAATGGAATCAAATAAGGTGATTAAATATAGGTGTACTGAATTGGAGGAGTTTCAAGAACATTACTTTTTTGTTGTTGGTCTTGAAATGAAGTAGATGAAATGAGGTCATATCATGAGAAAAGTGGGTTATCAAAATACAGACCCACAATGAGACTAAAACATACTGATCTCAACCATCTGCTTCAACTCAGAATTGGAAAACAAAGATGTCCTTGCATGCTGCATAGACAGAGACAGAATTTATTTATTTATTTTATTTATCACATTTGTATAGAATGGATGGCACAAACGCCCTTTTGCAACTGTTAGCTATCACCTTTTGGATTTGGTGTTGCTTACTCATCTCAATCTGCAAATGAACAATAATTGATAGAAGTATCTTGCATATTACAAGAGTCTTGGTGTCTAGCTCTATGAGGAATTGTAATAATACTTTAAGCACAGAAAAGGTTACTCCCAATATTTATATTTTTTAAAGAAGAATTCTTAGTGATCAGTACTCTTCTTTTATATTATGACAGGGGGTCCTTTTTCAAAGGTATGTGAACTATACTGTACGGTTGGAAGAAAACTAGCACATACCACCTGGAAAAAAGACTTTATGAAAGAATCAATCACAATAATATAAAATCTAATGTACTTAACAATCCAGAGAGCAAATCATTGCTGAACTACAGTCATTAACGCAGCTTCTCTAAGCTGGTACCTATCAGATGTATGGACTTCAACACCTGCATTTTGCAGCAGCCCCCATGGTAACTGGGGAAATCTGATAGATCATATGCACACATCCATAAGGTACATACTGTAGAGCAGGGGTGGGCAACGTCAGGCCCGCAGGCTGTATAAGGCCCGCGGGGCTCCTGCCTAAGGCCTGCGGGGCTCCCGCCCGCAAACCCCGCCCCTTCCACGTGATTGGCTCCCGCCTGCAAACCCCGCCCCCCAGTGCTTGTGTTTGGCTCCCGCCCGCAAACTCTGGCCCCCGGTCTGCGGAAATCCCAGAAATCCCGTCCCCCACCCACCCCGGTCCCCGGTTATAAATACCCAAATGGCCCTTGGCAGAAAAAAGGTTCCCCACCCCTGCTGTAGAGGAAAAGCCTGCACATATGTGTTCTAGTGGATATAAACCATATCATTTTACTTGTTAAATGTTTGGTAAACATAATGGCTTACTGGTGATGCAGTTTGGAAGACATTTTTCATCCAGTTACTGTAGATAACTAACTGAGGAGGAATAGCTAGGCAGTTTCACAAAACTTCAAAACAATGACCTGGATTTTGAAAGAGAGGAGGAGGAGGAGGAGGAGGAGGAGGAGGAGGAGGAGGAGGAGGAGGAGGAGGAGGAGGAGGAGGAGGAGGAGGAGGAAAATGAAAGTAAAGGCTACAGGAACTGTGGAATAATACAATGATGCTGAAATTTAAAAGTAGAAAAGATATGACTAATACAAACTATAGCAGTTCCACTAAGCAACTTATGGTATCAAAATAAGCCAAGGGAGATGTTCTTGTTTTTGAAACTGGACCTGCCTCTGTGTTTGGGTGGGCACATGCATGTTGGAATATGGGTGTCAAATCAGAGGGCTGCAGGGAGCTGACCTGAATCTACAAAAGGAAGGAAATCACTGCCAGGAAAACAGGCATGAAAATGCCTCTGGCTGCAAAAAGTTGTCCTAGACTGGTCTAATGCACATGGAATGAAGTGAGTTCTGCAGTGAGAACATTTACAGTACTCCCAAGCCTCACGCTCTATAGCACGCAACAGCAAATATTTTAGAATGTTCAACTATAGTTACAGCAATAAATCAAAAACGGAGAAGGAAAATAGTTTTTCCAATAAAAGATATAGAAAGTGTTAATGGAAGGAGGCTGAAAAGAATCAGGGTGTTAACTGTTGGGAACTGGCACCACTGTGGGAATACTGGGTTCCTAATTAGTATACAAATGAATGAAGATGAGAGAGAGTATCTGAAATATATTTAGTTTCAAGTTGGAGTAAAGCATTCTCTGAATTAGTACAATGAGCACAATTTAGGATCTTTGCTGTGTAATTTGCTCTGTTGTCCTTTCTTCATCCCCATCTCTGTCTTGAAAGAGCTGTGGGGGAATATTTAAAATTCTTGGGAAAATATGGTTGAAACTAAAAAGCATTAATCTTCTGTACAGATTCTATCATGCCCTGCTACTTTCAACTCATTCTGCTGGAAGATATAGCATCAGCGGGCATTTTGATGCTTTCATATTATAGCCCATGATTTTTTAAAAACAAAATATCTCAGATCTCCAAATTGCTTGAATCAAATAAATTTGCCTTTGAATTTCAAAGTGCAGACTCAAACCAAACTCTACCTCCTTTGAATTTTGAACCTCCAATTTAAATCAACTCACGGATTATTCACATGGATCTACTGAAGAGTAAGATATGTGAGCTATGATATTGCAGGTCAATCAGCACCTCCTCATGGCATTCTTAAACGTGACAGTGCTATTTTATCTAATCTACACTGGCAAATCCAAAGATGAGCCCGCCATCACAAGTGTGTGATGCTGCATTTTGGTTTTGCCACTTCTGCTTATAAATGGAATGGAGATTCTGCTGAACAAGATGAGCAGCAAAGGGCACAGCAAGAACAAGAGGCAGAAGTCAGCAACCATTATTAGCTTTTGGCATTATCCCTCTAAAGATAACTTTTGAATTATAATTTTAATTGAACTATAATTTTGTCAGTAGTGTGATGCATTCGTTCCTTATTGAGGGACACAGCCTTTCACCAGCATTTTAAGTCTGTTTCTTTGCTTTTCTACAAAACCAGATATAGGTAATAGTAGTCATATGAAAGCCCACATGTACTTTTTCACATTCTCATCTATGCCTTAAAAAAGAATATTTACATTTTGTTGCAGTAAAATCTCCTCCATAGATTCTACTATCCCTGCTAAATTCAAGTCATTCTGCCAGAAAATGTAGCATGAGCAGGCATTTTGATGCCTATAACATGAAAATTATAAGCAGGTACAAAAACATGAAAAGTTCTATATTTTCTCCCCTGCAATGAAAAACATTTGAGCTCAACTAGACAAGCTTAACTAAACTAGCAAGTACCTATATTTGTATGCCTGTCTCCATGTGTGCCTGTTGTTCTCAACAGGGAATCCTGCTGGCTGTAAGTTGAACAGTCTAAGAATATTAGAAGATGAGAGTTTTCAAACAATGGATCATAGTAATGATGATCTTTTGATGTTTGTCCCTTGTAAACACTAATCTATCACTGCAGCTGTTAAGCTTGAAGTCTCCTGAGCAATAGCTGAAGCTTTTAAAAGCAGCTATGTTTCAGTAAAATCATAGCATCACACTTTTTGCGGGCTATATATTTGAATAAATTGAGAATTATTAAAATTTTCAGTGCTGATGATGTGGGGAGGGTGATTTTCTTACAAAAATAGAGGTTCCAAAATTATGTGTAAGTTTTTATTTTTAGCTGTGATATGCTGGAGAGTATAATAGCCTGCACAAACCTACTGTATTAGTGAAAGAGGAAGAGAAATCACAGCACTTCCATGTCAATCTATATAGTTTCCTAGCAGTAAGGCACTTATACTTCTGAATAATCATGTATAGGCTTGCATTGTAGGTCACTCTTCGCATAACTTTGGTTATTCATAAATCATGTTCTGTAGAATCGCTATTCAGTCAACATATGCTGATGGTTTTTGCCTGAATGAGTTTTATGAACTGAGACCATCTTAGACTCTCTTCCTCTCTCTCTGAAAATATTTAATTTTTTAAAAAAGACAAAAGAACAATTGTCTGGTGTATCCCAACATCTTGTCTCCAACAATTATGGCTACATTCTAATGAAGTACTTTATTCTTTAATGGAAATGTTTCAGGTAACACGAGATCCAGCCTTTTTATGGCTGGAAGTGGAAATGTATCTTTCTTCTCTAAGACTGAACTTTGAAGAAGCCAGTTCTGCAATCATAACCTGACCTGTTTATCTGTTCCCCTGTGATGTCACCAAAAATACTTCTGCTCTATTATTGGAACACTTGAATCATTTATTTTATTCCTTTAAAAAAGTTGGGGAAAAGTGACAAATTAAAGGATAGTCCTTGTACCATTTTTTAAAAAGCAAATAACTAGAATCAAAGGAAGGGGGAAGCAAAATTTAACTCTCTAGTATGCACTCCTATAACTTGAGTTCCAAAAATGGGAAAAGGCTTGGCTTGCGCTGTATCAAAAAGATAAGCTATGAACTTTTATATTTTAAATATTCTATTAATATTGCATTTGTCTTTACCCATGGGTACTTGTGCCTTAGGACAGATGCAGTGAGCTTTCTGACTAATAGCTGTTATATAATGACTGTAAAAGCACTCAATATTCCCATCTTCCATGCATTTCCCTGTGTGATTTCTGGCCTCATTTATTTCAGTACTAGCTTTTTTTGTTCTGTTACTTTAAATCTTGCCGGCTGCTTTGAAAACCCATGGGTCTAGGAAATTGGTGTAGGCAAATTCTTTGAAAGAGGTGCTTCACAATGTGCAGTAGTGTGTAAGAAGCACCTTTCTTCCAAACCTTAAAGCAGCTGCCTCTTTTCCCCAGCTCTTGCATCTGCTTCAGAACACTTCCAGATTGTCTCTGCTTTCACATGCAGCAGCTTCTGAAGCAGTGTCACAAGGCTGGAAAAAGATATAGCTGCTTTAATGATTTGAAGAAAGATGACTCAAATGTTCTTTTCTGCAGTGAAGTACTTCTTTCAAAAGATTTGCACAGCCATATAAAATAGATTATTAATTCTAAAAGTGGTGAGTTTCACAGATGATAAGTTTCCAAGCTACTAACAATTAATTTAATTGACAACCACAATAACTTGTATTATATGAACAAGCAAATGACCAAACTGTTTTTAAGCTGGAATTGTGATTGAAAATATACTACACACACATAGTAGCCCAAACCATGGAGTACAAGAGTTCTGGAGCTGGCACAAGGAGAAACTGGGGCATTAGCAATGGAACATGATCTCAGCTCCGGCACGGAAACAAAAACAGCTAATTGCACTTTTGCTACATCGAGGCAATTAAAACTGACAAAACAGAGCACTCACTCACTCAGCTGAAGAAGCTACTATGTGTAACATGGATCCTACATAAATCATAGATAGATAGATAGATAGATAGATAGATAGATAGATAGATAGATATTTTCCATCTATCTATATATTTCCTCGCTTACACACATACATACAAACTTGCAAAATCCTCCTGGCAGTTTCTTGTAACAAGTATTGCTTGGGATCCGGCAAATTATGCCAGATGTTAAATTTTGCTGTAAATCATGGTGATGTAAGCTACAGCTTGTGCTGTCAGAATGAAAGTAATTAAACAGAAACAGGATGTTCACTTGTTTCTTGCTGAACAAAAAAGTACCTATCCTTGTAACCTTAATTTGCATGGATGTTTTGCCCTGAAGATTTAGTAGTGATTCTTGGTAATTTTTATATGTTCTATTCCTCTTCAAAGTAGAATATCAATATGATGTAGACTCATCGTTACTTTGTATAGCAACGTTGTGATAGTTTTCTTCCGGTTATCATTGACATTCCGTCTCCCATGTTTTAGTAGCTGCATAATGGATGTTAAGAAGATTAATAATCTCCTCAAGTGCTGGTTATAACCAGTTGGCAGGAATCGCTCATCACACTATGCCATGATTTGCTTAACTATGATAGTTGACTAAAGGCAATTACCCAGGTCCTACACCACACCGAGTAATTAACTATGGTTTACAAACCACAGTGGCTCAGTTCTTACTCCGTGCAACATCACAGTTTTATGATTTAAAGTATAAGCTTAGTAATTTATCCTCTCCCTCAAAATGTTGAATTTATTGAATTATTGAATTTTGAATTTATATTGAATTACATTTGCTGAGACTCTCACCCAGCTGTTGCATTAATTTTATGACAATCGAGTGCAATGCTGTTACAATGGTGTGTTTTCCTGAAATAGTGAAAAGCCACATGGCTCAGTGTAAAGAGGCTACTTCTTTTTGACCCAGACTGCATTTGTTTTTCACAGCAGTTCAACAGGAATTGGTGGGATGGAGGTGAATTTTATTAACTAACGATCTCTTGTTGAGTGTTTGCCAGAATAATTTTTCAACTTTGGAAAGGAAATGGTTCAGTTGGTCAAAATACAATGCCCACTTTGAAAGTAACCTACCACTTAAACAACATTTTGCCTTCATACAACTTTAGTCTGGCCTTCTTCCTTCTCCCAGTCTTCTTCAGGGATTCCAGTCTAAACCTGAGATTCATTTCAATGTGGAATTTCTTTGTTTAGTATAATAAAATGGAATAAGTAGAAACAAACCAAGCAGCTAAATTATTTTAGGATACATACAGATGTATGGCTGGCAGCTTAACCTAGCCATGTTGGACAGCTGCCAAAGGCTCACAACTGTTTCAAGGAACCCTGGGAAAAATTCCAAGCAAATAGCTTCTCTGGTTAGGGCAGACCAAGGATCTTCAGGAGACCAGAAGAGGGGGAAGTTCAAGGACTGAAGAAAGAGTAGAGTATCTGGGGGAGATGTGGTAAATCTTCTGTCCAGACTGAAAGGCAGTGTCTCTTTCAGAGTAAACAAACAAAAATCTTAGAACCATATTAGTGTTCTATAAGTGTCCGCACTGTTAAATGACTGAATGAGCATACCAAAAGGAAACCCTGACACCAGTACCCCTTCCCAAATCTTTTAAAAATAAAAGGACAGACATACCAAGAAAGTAATATTTGAACTCAGATTGTCCAAGTTCTCTGAAATTATGATGTAATAATCAGTTTTCTCCAGAGTCCAACTTATTGCACAGGTCAGCAACGGTTTAAAGCAAGCTCTCTCCTGCCTAGATCTACTGTAAATTGTCTAATAACAATAGAATTAAGGATGGAATTACTGTGACACTGTTTTGAGCTGTGCTCAGTTTTTCCTGCCTAATTCCTTGATGTAGCAAGTTCTTACTAACTCTTTCCCCCGCAATGGACTTACTTTGCAGTGTTGCTCTTGCAGGGATAACTTTTGTTCATTTTTGGTTGGCAATCAGAATTCTGTCGTGTTTGTTTCCTTTATGTTCTTGTTTTTAACATTCCCAGATATGAGTGTATGAGATCTTGGTACAGAATGCCAGATTATCTAAAGTTGTCTTTTAGGCATATAATCTAAAGCCCAACAGTCCAATTCTATCTCTGTTTATTCAGAAATAAGCCCCTGTTCAGTGTGGTTTGCTCTTGGATAAACAAACACAGGATTGTAATCAAGGGCTACATGATTAGTCCATTATTGCTTTGGTTTTTTCATCTGTAAAATGAAAGCAGTAGACATAAAATCACTAAGAATTTTGCCTAAAATATGGATATGATAAAAAAAATTAAAACCTAAAAAAATTGAAGATTTTAACATATTTCTACCAAAAAATAAGTATTTACTGAATCAAAATATTAATTTGGAAAGAAATGGCTCTGTGGAATAAACCGAAGATATCCTTTCATATCAAACCAACATCTTTTAACATATGGATTTTAAAAAATTTGATGCCACTTTCTCACTTTGTAAAGAAGGCAAGCAAAAGAGGGTTTTGCAGCACAGCAGCATCTCAAGGAAGACTTAGGTGGCTTCGAATTATACTTGTAGCCAAAGACATTATTGCTGCACAATAATGTGTAGAGTGAAATCAGAGTAAGAGCCATCTTTCTGTTCTTACCCTGGAGGGTAACAGAACAATTAAAAGGTTATACCCTGCAACTGCAGTAATGCAATTGCTGGTGCAGGAAGGCAAATATTTCATATCTATTCACAGCCCCCGTCCACAAATCACTGAAAGGGAAGCTTCTTTCTCTTGGTAGCAAGGAACTCTTTGGCTAAGTGCGCACATAGACCTACCTTTTGGAAGAAGAACGAGAGAACCTTTGATGCTTCCCATTTCTGAGGACCTTTATGAAACTTCCCAGAGCGGGGTTACTTATTCGTAGTTAGAATTAAAAGGTTGAATGTGAAAGGTAACAGTAAAAAACTTTAACCAAATTTCAAAGTATAAATGTTTGGGTACTAGCTGAAGACAAGGCATGGGAGAACTAGCTCTTAGCATAGTTTTTGGCATCTCAAGAACTATGTCACACAATAGTAGCTATCCCTTTGCAAGCCCTGCTGTGGCTTTAAAGCTATTCAAACACTGACTTTATACGCCAAGGATGGGCATCACTGTACTCCACCCCTCTTCATAACATCTCCATTTCCAAGGAAGCTAATACACTTGCAATGGAGAAAGGAGAGAAAGGGCTAATTAAAATGAACCATGCAACAGATTCTTTGGCCGAGCAAGCATAGGTTAGACAAACCAATTCTGGCAAGAGAAGTGTATGTCAGAAAAAAAAGAGAAAAAAAAGGTTTTAAGCAGATGCAATTATATGCATAGGAGCTAGTGTTGTATATTCACAGATCAAAATTTAACACATCAGAAAAAATAATGAACATGATGTTCAGAATATTAAAATACTATGCAATTCAATATGTGCATCTAGAAGATTATAAAAGGCAAAAAGATTCTGAGAAGAAGGAAGACGTATTAAAGCTTTTAATTGCAAAAGAAAAAGCCTAAAGATAATCTGAGGGCTTCAAAGATGTGTGTTGTATTTCATTTATTAAATAAATTGCAATGTAAATTGGTGGGGAGGAGAGGAGTTAACTTCTCTTGGTAGCATAACCTAGTGGCTGAGAGGATGAACCAACCTTCCCTAAATAGGTGTCCTCCAGTTGGATTATCTTATTTCCTTAACTCACCAGAGAACCTTTAACCTTGCCTTGCCTTGCCTTTCCACCCCACCCCACCCCACCCCAGTGTTCCTCCTTCTTATCTGTAATAGAGACATAATACTCATTTTCTTTGAAAGTTGTTTGTGAGGAGCATAGCAAACTATTTTAAAAGTCTGAACACTAAAAAACGCTGTATGTCTTTGTCATATTTTAGGTGCTAAATTGATTGAATTTTGTAAAGAATAACTTTGTATCTGTATACAATAGTCTAGCATTCCACAACTCACTTGTCCACTTTCCTTAGGTCACACAGAATGCAGAACATTCTGAATACTAGCCACAATTAAATTCACCCACACCCATTTAAAACGGTGAAGCTGATTCCATGGTGTAAACAAGAATAAGCTCTGATGCTAGCTCCAATTGCAGCAAATGCAGACACTGCATCTCCACCAGCAACAGTAGCAAATATTCTGCACAAAAGCTTACTCATCAGGGAGATTTACTGGACTGCTTTTTGTTGGAGTTAGGAGACATATTAACATCCCCATTGCTGATGTTGCAGAGAAGGAATGCAAGTAATATACAATGTAAAAGTTGTGGGGTTGTATGTAAGGTGCCCGTCTACCGTTAACAGATGTAAAATTAAAGAAAACTTATCATAGTACTGATAAAACTAATTAAAAATAAACTATCCAAATTTTCATTGTAGGATATTCCCCTCCAATTGCATCCTTTAATAGATTATTTCTTGATACAATATATGGTTTGCATTTCATCTGTTAAATTGAAATTGTGTTGCTGTAACTTGCTAATGCTGGTATTAAGACTTGATTTCCACAGTAATTGAAAGTGAGCATTTCAAATTGTTCCACATATAGGAAGGTACAATTTTGACTTCAAAGAAAATTGCCTTTTTAAATTAAAGGAAGCATTTAGTTGAGCTTGGTTTTTGTTATTCTAGAAGGGAAAAGTCTTGCTTGCTTTTGACCAGCTTAACATACACTTTTTCTGACCTAGCACTTTTGTGCTATTATGCAGCCGTTTGGATCTAAAACTTAGGACAGGAGTCTGACCTGTCTGCATTCCTTAGTCACTTCTCCTCCCCTGTCCTTTATTTTCCTTCTTTGAGCTATCCCTGAGCAGAGGACTAGACTGCAAGAGAAAGACACCAGGTATTAGCTTGCACAGACAATGAGATGGTATCTCACAAAAGGCTCCCCACAGCAGTGACAGCTCAGCAGCTATACTTGGTACAAAGAAAAAACTAGTCTCTGTTGTTTGGTTTTTTATCTTTAGATTCAATTCTAGTTAAATCCTTTGAAGGCAGTGACTGAAATACTAGTGCCCTTATAATCCAGGATTGATCCCTCCCTCTGCTCCTGTGAATCCAAACTATTCATGGATGACCTAATTGAATATGTGCAGAAGGGGGGAATTGCCAATGATGATATACTTTGGCTTTAATAATAATCTTGGTGTCTAACACAGCATTGCATCTTAATACATGATAAATTAAAAACAAGTAATCATAGCACTAATGAATAATAGATCAGCTATAATATTAAAGGAAAATAATGGTCACTTTTTCCACCATATATACGTGACTAACATTGGCAATCTAGCACATTTGATTTAATTTTGAGAGGCCATGTCTCATTGTGATGACAGAAGATTCATTAAAAACTTATTGATATTCCCAACTCAACCTCTGTATCAGATAAAGTGTAATGATAGAATTACTCATTCGTTCCTCAAGTTAAAAACAAAGACTTATTATCTTGATTCTCAGATTCCATCAGGCTGCTTTCTTACTGAATTATTTGAAGCCACAGTCAGCAGAGAAAAGGAATTTAGCTCCAAAAAGTGTATCTATAACAATCAGTGTGCTATATAAAGGTTAAGAAAGAGCCCAAACAAAACAATTCTTTTTCACATTTTCTGCTCAAGGGGAAATGGGATTCCCTCTTGAGAGTCAATATCCAGGTCAAATTCCTGTACCCATACATCAGTACATGTACAACAAACATCAATACAGAGATACACATACACGCACAATCACAAACTGAGGGTACAAAAATTCTAGATTATTGCTGCAGATATAATGAAAAGGCAGGATAAGCAAGCATATTTATATGAAGGTAGCACAAGATGGTGGGGAGGAAATTAAATAGATTTAGGAATACTAGTTGGGTTTGATTTTTAAGGATGCTAAGCATAAGACTCTGAGGTTACAAAAATTTACACCTTATAACATAAGCAAAGAAGCTCAATCAAGGAGATGAAAATAATGCTGATAAGACATTGACATAGATAAGAACACCAATAAAAGCTTTCAGGCAGCCATATTGAAGCACTAGTGCAAGGACATCAAGTTGGTCCAAATAAAATACTAACACAAACTAAAAATGATCATAGAGGGTATAGCAAGGGAAGCATATCTACCCAAGGCAAACACAGGGCAACATAAAACATACACAGATACTTGGGTTCACTCATTCACTTCCACATTTTTGAAAGCTGCTGGTGGTGCAGCCCTTCATTTGGTTTCCTGTTTTCAGAAAAGCCTAGTTATATTGGGGGGAAGCCATGTTTCTGCTGATAGGAAAACAATTGAAAACTCACTGTTGGTCCTTGCACCAACTTGTAAGTAAGTAAATTGCTTTTCCAAGATTGTTCTCTTTGAAAAAATACTTACCAGAATACTTGGAGAGAAGGGATGTTAAGGGGAGCAAGTTTCCAGCTAAAACAAAGAAGCAAGCCAAAGAGAAAGAAAGTGCAAGTGAGAGACAGAAAGCACTCTTTAGAGGGGAAAAAAGAAAAGGGTGGTATCCAGTGAAACCAATTTTACATGAAGGAGGAGAAAAAGAAGGGCCTGAAAAGTTATAAAAAAGAGATACAAATGTAAGGACCAAGACTATATGGTGACTATACCTCAATGAAAAAGTGATTAGAATCCAGGGAGTTATTGGAGTACAATAGTAAGTTTGTTAAAGTTTGTGTGTAGAACCAATACAGATATTGAATTGAAAGGTATCGGAGAGCAAAGTGCCCTGAAGTGATCAGAATACATATATATTGTTCAGTATTAGAGAAGATACTGAAGTCATAGCAAAGTAATACTCTTAAGATCTTCATATATTTCAGTCACTGAATATTTAAATTGTTATGAAGTGCATGATCCGGTTTATGAATGTCTTACAATTGTCACTGGAAATACTGTACATACTGAGATAAAATACAAGAATAATGGTTCTATTACCTCTAAAGTTCATGTTACCTTGGATTTCTGGGAGCAGAATATTTTTGGGAATTGGTCTTAAGCTGAGAAGATCAAGGTTCCAATTCCCATTCAGCTCCAAGGTTCACTAACTTTCAGGCAAACCTAGTACAAAATTATAGGCTAAATTAACCAGTTGCATAACCCAGAAGAAGGGAGAGGTCTAGGTGATATGCTGATAAAAAATTGCTCCAGAATGTTGATGAAGTTAACATAGGCTTACAAACAGAAACTTTCCTGGTGGACTGCAATGAGTAAGAATCACAACCAGACAAGGAAGAATAGCCGCTTTTTACACATTGGGTTAGCATAATGGGAGGATGTATGTATGTATGTATGTATGTATTTATTTATTTATTTATTTGCAGGTTGGGTCAGCCTAATGGGAAGGCATATTCTGGAAATACTCTGCCCGAAAATGACATCTCGGATTTAAGCTCCTCTAAATCTTATTATGCTCACATTTTAGAGCCAGGCTTGAAATGAACTTGGCTCTTTGCCCCATAACTAATGACATGGGCAGTTTCTCTAAGTAGTATTTAGCCTACACAGAAGACATTATGGGAAAGTAGTATAAAGGCACAATTAAGAAAACAAATAAGAGTAGAGCATATTGTGCTATAAAGTTTGTCTCTAATATGATGAACTTCAGTGAGTATTCCTGAATCCATTTGCTGATTTGCTCTAGTGAAAATACTGCATCCTATTACTGCCAGCAATGCAGAAAACAATGCTTTCTGCTTTATTTTTTATATGCCCGTAAAACAGTGGGGTTGTTTTTCCAAAACATCATAGTCATGCATATAATTGCAGCAGTGCCCATACTGTTTGCTCCCTCTCCAGGCACTGTATACCTCCAACTTTGGTGGTTAGCCATTTGGGGGAAAATGTGATCTGTTCCTTCTTCATGCTTCTAGAACACCCAAATATCAGGGGATATTGTTATGTCTGGTGACCTAATTCAGAGGCTGAACTCTGAGATGCACAGAATACACAATCACTTTTATATAACTATATAATGTGCTATGTCATTTCTTAGAACATGAAAACAATAGTTCATATGTAGATACGTAGATTCCCCCTACCTAAACATAATTTACAGGAATCTCCTGGATCAAGGACAGAACAGTAAAGCATTGAACACTGAGTGTATTCACACCTTGGAATTTGATCCCTTAACATATGCAATCACTCCTACCAGTGATTGTTGAAACACAGAATAGGAGAGATATAAGGTCCTGGCTGCTAGAAAAGAATATCCCCATCTTCTTATAATCTCTTATAAGTTGTTGCATTGTGTTGTTAATGCTGTTATATAGTCTGTGATTTTAATGCAAACACCATTAATGCCTCTGTTAGCGAACAAAGAGCAGCCTATATCTGAACTAGTCACCTTGAATTTATTAAATGAAAAATTATTAAATGTGGATGAATAGGGGAACTGCTCTCGCTTGTTTGCTTGTTTTAGGAGAGAGACAATTTCCTAGGTGCCATTAGCTTCCAACAAGCAACCTTGATACACTCCTTAGTGTGAGTGACTAGCAGGAGGCTCAAGTGGTCAAGCTCTTTTGTTCCTCAGGGATTCTATTTCAAACCAGTCCAAAATCACAAAAATGATTGAGCTCTTTCTCATTCTTACAGGAGTAGAGTAGTCGCCAAGGTGGAACTGAAGTAATATGGTGGCTTGATAAGACAAGCATATACTGTGGCCAAGATAGTCTTTGTTATTACACAGGACAGACAGATATTGCTACTTGCTGTACTTTTCACCCACCAAGAAATAAATGTTCAAATTTTGTTCCTGACATTTTATAAACTATTGGGGCTCAGCATAGGATGCACGGTTTGAAAAAAGGAACTCTACTTCATACGCATGCAGACTGGATCACTCACAAGGGTACTTGTCTAGTAGCATATTGTGATTACTGATAGACTCTTCTGTCTAAATTTTGAAGGACCTAACTACTGCCCACTCCAAATGTTTATTAGGCAGACCTACAGGTTGAATATCAGAGTGGGTACTTTTGCCTATGCATGTTCAAATTCTAACACAAATCCTCATTTGACTATTATCGGGATGTACTCCCAGTCCCTAGAATCAGGGTGGGAAGAAGATGGATTGGAATCTACTGGCAACAAAATGATACCATATCACACATTGAACTGCCAAAAAAAGAAGCAGCAGCCGGGGAACCAGGAATGAGTGTTTTTGTGAAAGAACTGTGAGCTCCACCATGTTCTTATATTAAAGATTCTTGTGTTCAGGTATATAGTGTGGTATATATCTTTTGCATCAGCTTCCAAAAATGGGCATTGCATTTTTTTAAAAAAAATCATAAAAAGTAGATTCCACAAGCCTGAACATTACTCATCTCTAGAACCTGCATGAACTTTCGAAAAACATTAAAAAAAATATGACTTTTAAGCTAGAATTTTATTGTGTTCCAAATTTCAGTTTAGCCTCTTTCCCCTTTATCTTCGAAGTAAACACACTTCTAAGGAAGGAGACTATCATGTCAGTGCTTTCTCTAGCATTGCAAATGTTCCTACAACTTGGAATAGCAAGTGATATGAGTATGTGGGAGCAGATGCTCCTTACTGAAGGTTATGTTCTTTCTTCTAGATAACTTATGAAAACGTACAAAACAGAGAGACACAAACACATACAAAAACAGAGAAAGAGAAATGTTAATATTATTAGCAAATGCTCCGAAAGATATCTTAGACAAAATCTCAATACAGAAAGAAGAAAAGATAGAATTGGTAAGGAAGTGGCCAAATTCTGATTTTAATTACAAAAATTTAGGTCAAAATGACTTGCTTAACATCAAGGATGAAATAGCCATAAAATGCAAACTAAGATCAGAATATGGTCCTTTGACATAAAACCCTCTAAGAACTATTGGAGAGTTTAGGATGCTCCAGATTAGAAAGCATGTTCCGACTGTTTTGTTGTTCAATTATTGCAGTTAATTTGAATTCTGTTTCCAAGTAGCTGATCCAAGGGGAAAAAAATATCAACACCTTCCATCCAAATAAATCAAAACCAGGATCTCCACAGTGAGGTAATCATGCTGTTACCGCCCCTCCCCCGCCCGACACCAAGCTTTCTCCTCCAAGATTGAAGAGGAAGCCCACGGATGCTCCTCGCCTCTCTCGAGGGCACTTTTTGCACACCTTAACATTTTCAGTCTTTTGTGCCTGCATTTATAAAGCAAAAGAAGCACCGGCTGCTATAGGTTTCTGCCCTACTCCGACATGATTTTTACCTTTTTAAAGACCCGACTCAAGCAGAAGGCAACGGGAGAAAAGGGATCCCGCTAGTGAGAGCTTAAGCTCAGGAGAAAGAAAGTTAGTTCGCGATCCAGCATCTCAGAGCTGCTGGTGTGAGCGCGAGCCTCACACTTTCCCCGGATCTTCGCCTACTTTCAACTCTCTGGCTGCCCACCTACACGCGCCTTCCTCCCCCCTTCCTGTGGGGCGCAGAGCCTCCCTTTTCCAACAATGCCCGAGAGATCTCCCGCCGCTCTGCTGTTACCCAGAGCATCTTCCCTCTGGGCCGCGAGTCGGCTTGAGGGAGCGCTTCAGACACACTGCGGATCTCTCTCTCTCTCCCCCTCCCTCACACACCCACCGCCACCTTCTCGTTTGGCCGCTCTCTTAACGTCTTCTCCGCTCTCCTCTCAGCAGGTCTGGCTGCAGCAGCCACTTTCAGAGGCTCCCGGGAAGTCCTCGACACCCGACCTTCGAGGTGAAGCCCCGGAGAAGCCTCGCTCCCGCTCCCCGCTCCCCGCCTCAGCCTTGCCTCGCAAGATCAGTCCCGGCTCCGAAGCGCCAACACGCCCCAAAGAGAGGCTGGTGCTCTCTTCCCGCTAAAGACTTGCTCCTCGGAGGAGAGAATACCCAACATGAGGTCCATGTTTACCGGCTTGGAGCTTTCCGAAAAATGACAGTAATCCCCGTAATAAAGATGCATTTATCTTGCTCTCCCCCGGAGCAGGGAGGTCGCCCTCAGACACCTGGCAAGGCAAACCTCGCCAGAGCGGCAGCCGGTGCGTGAGCGAGCGGGGAGACGCGGACTCCTACCTTGAGCGCCTTTGCGGTCAGTCCCTGGTGCTGCCGCCGCCGCTACTGCCGTCCTGTCCTCTCTGGCAGAGGTGAAGAAGGGACCCGCTCGCCCCCTGGCCGCGCGCTTCCTCTGCCTGCCTCTCCTCCACCCGCCCACCCTCTGCCCGGACGAGCAGCGGGAGGGGTGCTGCCGAGAGAACAGCCTCGCTCTCCCCCCCATCTCATTTTGCAGCCTGCAGTGATGCGCTCGCTCGTTCTGCCTGTCATTCATTCCCTCCTCTCAACTCTCGAACGCGGCGCTTCGCTCGCCCTTTCCAGAGTCGTTGCGCTGCTGCTGCTGCTGCTGCTGCAGAGCCGCGGCCAGCGGGAGGAACGCTCGGTCCGAGAGAACAAAGCGGCCAGTGGCAGGCACCGCCGGCCCGCCGGCCAGCCAATGAGGAGCCGCGAAGGGCATCAAAGGGGACCTTTACCTGCGCTCCATCCTTGTGGAAAGCGCGGAGGGAGGGAGGCAGGGAGGGAGGGAGGACTTTCTCGGGCGGCGGTGGGGGGTGGGGCAAGACCTCTCGGGTCGTTGTCGTCAGTACACAACTCCTGGGCCCCAAATTCTGGAGGGGCGGCCAGGAAAGAACCCCCCGCACTTTCCACCTTCCCTTAGCAGCCTTTATGGGCTCTTCCCCCCTCCTTCGGCTGACTCAGGCAGGGCTCGGGGAGATTGATATGGTAATAAGCGCGGGGTGGCCATACTTTCTCATTACTGTGGAAACCGAGGGGGGTAGGGAGTTCAGGACAAAGGCCGTAAGCGAGGAGAACAAAACCAATGGCTGGCCCTGGAATGTCTGCCATTTCTCTCTCCCTCTCCTCGCGGCCTCCTCCTCCTGTTTTTTTTTTTAATTCAAAGCGCCCATTTGCAAAACATAAAGGGACAAGACCGCTGCGGGAGAGGAAAAAAGAAGAGAGGAGCGGGGAGGACCCTTCTTCCTTCACTCTGTCTTCCCGGAAAGCTTCCCTGTTCGCCAAACCTGCAGTAAATGTTAACGTAGCTGAGCTCGTTAAAGTTACCCCACACGGAGTTTTAAAGGGAGGATTGGGAGAGGGGGGTTGCAGAGGAAGCCCAGGGATTTGCTGACAGAAATGGGCGCCTGGGTCCTATTCTAGAGATTCATCCAAGGGGTAGCTAAGCGCTTCTGAGGAAGTGCCTTACCTTAGTAGAAAATGGCCCTCTCCTTGAATTGTGGTAACTTAAGGTGGCAAAAAAGTGTGGGCAAGGGAAGGAGATAAGGCAGTAGCAGCTTCAGCCCCAAGGATCCTTGCCCCAAACCAGGGGCTGCAGACTTGGAAGCTCACTGCGGCAGGGAGGGTTACAAGGGATCTGCTTCAAACTTCTCAGACTCCTGTGCGCTTTGCCCAGCATCACCAGCTTCGTAAGGTCCGTAAGGTGTTTTTCCACTGGTTTATTGCTGGGACCACATTGCTGTAGATGAAGGAGCCACCAAGGCCAGAACAGAGGAATATTCCAGGATCACTATATATGATGCTCATTTTGTATGGACTTTAGACAGGGAAATTAGGGGGGGGGGGAAATGAAAATTATATAAATTTATTTATTTATTTATTTATTTATTTATTTATTTATTTATTTATTATTTGAATTTATCCCCGCCCATCTCTACCATGGTAGACTCTGGGCGGTTTACAATCACAACATAAAAAAGATTAAAAGACTATACATTTAAAAACTACTATAAAAATAATATTGGCACTGACAGTATAACTCTTGGGGAATATTTGTATTTGTGAAACTTTTTTTTTTTTTTGCAGAGAGTAGATTGCTGCACATATTCTGCTTCATCTCAAAATACAGTTCAAAGGAAAGTGAAGAGAATCTTCCTAGCCTTTCCTGGTTTTGGGTAAACGATACTAGGGGAACCTGGAGCCACTCATTTTGAGTTCATTTCTGAATGCCCCAAACACAATCTTTTGTAGCACAGCCTCCCTGTTTCTCCTCTTATAAGTGTTCAGCTTCCACTGGATATATGTATTTGAGAGAGAGAGGTACCTACATGTGAAAGACACTTTGTATTTTTATATTAACCAAATCACTAAGATGGAGATACTGTGCTGAGATTGGAAAACTTAGTTAAGGGGCAAAGAAACATTGACATCCTAAAGTTACGTCTATTACCAGAACTTCATTGGTGATATATTATTGGCATTCACTTCTCATGCCTGAATTTATGGAGACAATCATGACTCAGTGACATAGCATATAATTTGGAAGTCAATCCCAGCATCTTCAGCAAAATTAGACTCCCAGGAGCAGGGTTACAATATTTGAGCTGCAATAATCTGGGTAAACACTAGATGGTAGCAGAGATACAAACAACTCTAACCCTTTGCTACCATCTTGTGGTTGCCTGGATTTTGCAGCTCATATACCCCAACCCTACCAAAGAGCCACATACAGTATAATCTTTCAGACAATACTGAGTTGGATAGACTAGTCCAAGGGTCGGAAATGGCGGCTCGCGAGCCACATGCGGCTCTTTGGCCCCTTGAGTGTGGCTCTTCCGCAGCTGAACTCACCCCCGCCCCTTCCACGCGATTGGATCCCGCCCCCAAACTCTTACGCTCTTACGCGCGCTCTCGCTCTCCAAGGCTGGGGCCACCCGCAGCCGCCCACACCTCGCGCACAGCCCGCGGGGCTCTCTGCCGCTCCCTTCGGCGGAGGAGGGACCGGCGTGCCTTGGGAGCTGCTGCTGGCGGCATGTCTGGGCGAGGCGCGCGGGCGGAGCTGCCCGTCTGGCACTCTGGCACTTGGGCGCTCCCGAGCCTCTTCCCTTCTCCCTCGCCACGTTCGGGCGTTGAGGCCAGGCAAAGCCGGGCGGTCGCGCAGGGGCGAGGCGAGGAGTCCCGCTACTCTGACTACCGCCACATCCGTCCATTCCCGGCCTCGTGGATCCCTTCGAGGGGCCGCGGGGCTTCCCCGCTTTCCTCCCAAGGAGGCCTTGACGGCGCACCCTCCCGCCCCATCAATCCCCCCACCCCGCCGTTCGGCGTCCTCTCCCCCCGTTAACCCAAGCCCTGCGGTGGCCGGGGGACCCGACCCAGGCTCCGTTCCGGTGGGGCGACTGTAGTGACCGGAGGCGGCCAAGGGGAGAGCAGGCAGCTTCGGAAGGGGGAAAGGAAGAATGGAAAGGCTGAAAGGATGTGGCAGGAATGGCCCTGGAAAGCGGGGCCTGCGGACCGCCACCTTTGGGGAGGAGGGTCCAGCCGGCGAGCAATGGCGGCACCAGAGTTCGCCGGAGCGGCTGGCGCGCTGGCTGGCCGAGGCATCCAGGCGCTGGGCAAGGGCGCGGGCCCGGGACGCGAGCAACCCGCCTTGGCGCTCCTGGAGAATCGGCCGCGGGAGGCCCGCCGGGTGCACCCTCCCGCCCCATCAATCCCCCCACCCCGCCGTTCGGCGTCCTCTCCCCCCGCTAACCCAAGCCCTGCAGCGGCAGATACTCCACAGCGCGGTTGGGGTTTTCGGAACCGGGTACCCCGGGGCCACCCCCTGCTCCCCCGTCCATGGAGAGCGAGAGGAAAAGGGGCGCTCGGGCGCTTTGCGCTGTGCCCGGCGCCTTCGGCTCCCGATTGCTGCAAAGGGCACCACCCCACGCCAGCTACAGACCCGACCCGCGGCCCGCAGAGGGCTGCAGGGCTACGGCCACCATCCTGCCTGCGGGAGTCCGAGCAGGAGAGCAGGGGGAGGGGGAGGGGGAGGAGTCGTCGCCGCTTTTACTGCTGCTGCCGCCTGCCTGCCTGCCTGCTCCAGCCCCAAGCGAGCCGCCCGCTCCTTCGGCTCCTGCCTTCGCTGCAGAGGCACTGCGCACTACGAGTGCACCGCCCGGCAAGCCCCGGGCGAGCCTCAGCCCAGCGGGAGGGGGCAGAACGCAGAGGGAAGGGAGACGGCAGAGAGGGCAAGGAGCGTGAGGCCTGCTGAGCTTTTGCCGGCAGACCCGCGCTGTGGCGAGCTCTCCTCTCCCCCCGCTAACTCGAGCCCTGCGGCGGCCGGGGGAAGCCGAGCCAGGCGGGGGTGCAGCGGGGCCCAGCGGCGCACTGCGGGCGAAGAGCCGCCTGCTCTCCCCTTGGCCGCCTCCGGTCGCTACAGTCGCCCCGCCGGAACGGAGCCTGGCTTGGCTCCCCCGGCCACCGCAGGGCTCGGGTTAGCGGGGGGAGAGGACGCCGAATGGCGGGGTGGGGGGATTGATGGGGTGGGGAGAGCCACAGCGCGGGTCCGCCGGCAAAAGCAGCGAAGGCAGGAGCCGAAGGAGCGGGCGGCTCGCTCGGGGCTGGAGCAGGCAGGCAGGCAGGCAGGCAGGCAGGCGGCGGCGGCAGCAGCAGTAAAAGCGGCTACGACTCCTCCCCCTCCCCCTCTTCCTGCTCTCCTCCTCGGACTCCCGCAGGCAGGATGGTGGCCGTAGCCCTGCAGCCCTCTGCGGGCCGCGGGTCGGGTCTGTAGCTGGCGTGGGGTGGTGCCCTTTGCAGCAATCGGGAGCCGAAGGCGCCGGGCGCCGGGCGCAGCGCAAAGCGCCCGAGCGCCCCTTTTCCTCTCGCTCTCCATGGACGGGGGAGCGGGGGGTGGCCCCGGGGTACCCGGTTCCGAAAACTTCAACCGCGCTGTGGAGTATCTGCCGCCGCAGGGCTTGGGTTAGCGGGGGGAGAGGACGCCGAACGGCGGGGTGGGGGGATTGATGGGGCGGGAGGGTGCGCCATCGAGGCCTCCTTGGGAGGAAAGCGGGGAAGCCCCGCGGCCCCTCGAAGGGATCCACGAGGCCGGGAATGGACGGATGTGGCGGTAGGCGGAGTAGCGGGACTCCTCGCCTCGCCCCTGCGCGACCGCCCGGCTTTGCCTGGCCTCAACGCCCGAACGTGGCGAGGGAGAAGGGAAGAGGCTCGGGAGCGCCCAAGTGCCAGAGTGCCAGACGGGCAGCTCCGCCCGCGCGCCTCGCCCAGACATCCCGCCAGCAGCAGCTCCCAAGGCACGCCAGTCCCTCCTCCGTCGAAGGGAGCGGCAGAGAGCCCCGCGGGCTGTGCGCGAGGTGTGGTTGGCTGCGGGTGGCCCCGGCCTTGGAGAGTGCAACGAGGACCGGCCATGGAAGGTGAGCGAGGGCCGGGGCGGCCGGCCAAGCGCAGCGCAGCCCTTCCACATGATTGGATCCCGCCCCCAAACCCCGCCCCCTTCCACGCGATTGGATCCCGCCCCAAACCCCGCCCCCTTCCACGCGATTGGCTCCTGCCCGCAAACCTCGCCCCCTTCCACGCGATTGGCCCCCGCCCGCAAACCCCGCCCCCTGGCTCTCGAGCACTTAAAAATGTGCACGAGCATACCAAAATGGCTCTCGGCTCAAAAAGTTTGCCGACCCTTGGACTAGTCTAATTTAATATAAGACAACTTTCTCTCTTAATGGAAATCACATTGATGACCCAATATTTTGTATTTATGTAAGTATATGGTACTGAAGAAATTCAACTGCACACTTTGCTTAGTTTGCAGTTTGCTGCTTTTAATGAATCCATCCATGGCCAGGAGACTGTATTAGTGGTGAGTTCATGGGGGAAGGGGTGGGGACTGGTGCAATCTGAACGAAAAGGACATACAGACCTACTTCTGGTAGCAAAGGTAAAGGAGGTGAGCTATGAAGCACTGGGGGTATCACTGACATGCTTTGCCTGAGGGCACCCTAACTTTCCTTATCTAATGATGTTTAGATGACTGCAGGCTCTCCCCTGATTCTGCCTAGCGGCTAAATCTGACCTATATTTTCCGATTTTCACCTATCAGCAACTTCCCTTCTGGAGACTAAGCCAGATAAATGCTACAAGTGTGAACTGTGGTAGGCAGGGAACTATTGCCTACTCTTCTTAACCTAGTAATAACAGTGGCCTGAAAATGTTGAGGAAAGTACTGAAATAATACAGGAGTTTTCAAAGGACTGCAAAGAAATGGCTTTGGCTGGGATGTTGGAGAACTCTGGCTTGGCCTAGCGTCATGTTTTCTGGCTAGCTGAATAATTGGGAATAATCTTTGGTCCGCATTTCCACTGTCTTTGCCCCCCTTCTTCCTTCCTTATTTCAGCACAGTCTTCCATGTGCTGAGCTTGATTATCTTTTCCAATTAGATCTGAATGTCAGCTTTAACTGTACTGTAACTGTGGGAATATGCTATAAAAAGAGAACTAGAATTTAAACAAGGAATGATGTATCTTTGGCCTCTTGATGTGGCAGAATTACAACCCCCAAGAGCCCCAGCCAACATGGCTAATGGGGAGAATATTGGGAATTATAATTCAGCCATTTCAGGTGGGCACCGGTTCTCCTTCTCTGATTTGAACTAATCAGGATCATTGTGTCAAAGCCAGAGTAAAAAGGGAAGAGAAGAGGCAAGAAAGCGGAAGGGCGCACCTTGGCTTGTGAACATATTTTATTTATTTATTTGTTTAAATAAATAAACATATTTTATTTATTTATTTATTTATTTGTGTTTGTTTGTTTGTTTGTTTATTATTTATTTATTTATTTATTTATTTATTATTTAAATTTATATGACCTTTAAATTTATATGGCTTAGTAGGCTGGAAAATGTACTGGGCCATGGGCCATCTACATGCTGGAGTTGCAAAACTGGAAACTAGGTGCTCCTGGTTTAAAAACATACATTTTACTGTTCTAAAGCTTGATGATAGTGTAACTATGCCATATGGGGCAAAAGAGAATGAACAGAAACTAGTTTTTTAAGGCTAAACTATATGCTTCCTGTGGAGTCCATGGTGCTCTCTGAGTATATGCTTACTTTTTTTTAAAATGTATTTGATTCAGAACAGATTTCTAGAACATTTTCCTTACGAAAGAAAAGTATTGGAAACAGATACTGGTATCATGTGTTTGCTGCCGCCGTGTGCGTGTGTGTGTGTCTATCGTGTTTTTATGGTTTTAAATTCTGTAAGCCGCCCAGAGTCACCGTGTGTGAGTTGGGCAGCCTTATAAATCTGTTTAATCAATCAATCAATCAATCAATCAATCAATCATATCTCTTCATTTTTGAAAATATATTCTGAACAAGTGAAAAGACAGTTGGCATTCTCTGCCAGTGAATGCAGTGCCAATCCCATTTTGAGACAGAGAAAGGGGTTGTGAGAAGGAGGGGAAACAGTTCTAAAACTGAAGTATGTGGGGGTTGCTTGTTTTGGCTGATCAAAATTCGTAATATACTGTACATTCAGTTTTTTCTAGAGTTTACCCCGTTAGTAGATGAGATTGTTTGTATCTCCCACAATGGAATGTTTAAGATAATGATTATCTTGAGAGAAATAGTACATCCCAGTATAGACCCATTGTGCAATTTAGAATGTCTGGGAATCTGGATTGCCACTGAGAATCCCAATCCATTGGTATTTTTAAAATAATATACATATATTTTTATCCGTTCAATCTGTCTGTTTCTCTGAGACTGCCTGGATAAGTCCCTGCAATTTTCTTGGCAAGGTTTTTCAGAAGTGGTTTGCCCTTGCCTGCTTCCTAGGGCTGAGAGGGAGTGACTGGCCCAAGGTCACCCAGCCGGCTTTCATGCCTAAGGAAGGACTAGAACTCACAGTCTCCCAGTTTCTAGCCTGGTGCCTTAACCACTACCCCAAACTGGCTCTCGGAAAATATTAAATAATAAATAATAAAACAGTAAATAACAATAATAAATAAACAAATAATAAACATAATAAATAAATAATGAATATTATTATTTAAAATAATAATACAATTTGTATAAATCCCAAATGATTAGGAAGGTGAAACCAATTGGCTACATTGACCAACAACTATTTGTTTAAACAATTTATAGAGCCACCATCTCACTGCAATGACTCTGGGCAGCATACAAAGATTAAAATCATAATAACAATATAAACCTATGATGCCCCAATTAAACAATAACCCCTAAAATAAGAAGCCACATCACCAACAGAGCTCACTTAACTGCCTGGCTCAAGTGCCTGGGGGAAGAGCCATGTCTTCAGACATTACAGACATTACAGACAAAGCTTAAATTACTGCTGACTTAAACTACACCCCATTTCACAAACAGTGGGATGGCTTCCAGTGGCCTCAAATTCCATAAACAGGGTTTCCTAGCTCTGGAGCTGAGCATTCTTAAAAATTCTACCAGAGGAAAACTTTGAGCTATCACAGCAGCTAGGTTGATTTCTTCTGTCCTTGCTAGATCCCAGAAACCATCAAAATCAATAAACTTCAAGCAGCCATGATAATTAAGTTGAAAGTTCAGAGCTGAACAAACTGTACTGAACTTTTGCTAAATCAAAATGACACCCATTAAAAGTTTTTTTGATTCTGTCATTGGGTCACACGTAGCAATAAGCAATACAATTGGCTGGGTTTATACATAATGCTGAACCATAAACTCTGATAAACATTGGGCCTTTCTCCACTTGCACCTAACTCTGTGTGTATGTGTGTGTGTGTGTGTGTATGTGCCTTCGAGTCAGGGTTGACTCCTGGCAACTACCTGGGCAAGTCCCTGCAGCTTTCTTGGCAAGATTTCAGAAGTGGTTTGCCATTGCCTTCTTCCTAGGGCTGAGAGAGAGTGCAGGGCCACAACTCCGGGGGGGGGGCAAACGGGGCCTCTTTGGATGGCCAGCCCTGAGGGAGGCCCGCGCTCCTGTCTCCACCGCCGCCGCCTGTGAAGAGGCCCACCAGGGCGTTGTGCGCCTGGGCTCGTCCGCTCCCCGGGGCTGGCCGTGGGCTCCAGGGTGGCCGCAGGGCCGTGCCCCCCCTGGCACCGCTCCAGACCATCCCGCTTGGGAGCATGGTGGCAGGCAGTTCGCTCTGCCCAGCCCAGATGGGCAGACAGGAGCGCAGCGGGTCCTTCCCCCGGAGCTGGGGGCGCGTGAGAGATCACAGCTAGGAGCGGGGCGCTTGTCCTGGGGAAGCTGCTTCATGGAGGGGGGTCTGCGTTGGGGGTGTGGGAGGGACTTGACCCTGCATGGGGGTGTGGAATCCATGGGGGGGGGGCACGGAATCCATGTTTGCCCCAGGTGACACAGACCCTAGTTGCGGGCCTGAGAGAGTGACTGGCCCTAGGTCACCCAGCTGGTTTCGTGCTCAAGGCAGGACTAGAACTCACGGCCTCCTGATTTCTAGCCCAGTGCCTTAACCCCTACACCAAACTGGCTGTCATAGTCATTCAGAAATTACCCATTTCTCAGGAAGGTAAACTTCTATGGATAAAACTCATGGGTTGTTTCCCCCCCACCCCCCACCCCCAACTAAGACATTACATTTTGTGTTATGCGGGTCAAGAAGCAACAGTTAGAACCGGACATGGAACAACCGACTGGTTCAAAATTGGGAAAGGAGTACGACAAGGCTGTATATTATCACCCTGCTTATTTAACTTATATGCAGAGTACATCATGAGAAATGCCAGGCTGGATGCATCACAAGCCGGAGTTAAGATTGCAGTGAGAAATATCAACAACCTCAGATATGCAGACGATACCACCCTAATGGCAGAAAGTGAAGAGGAACTAAAGAGCCTCTTGATGAGGGTGAAAGAGGAGAGTGCAAAAGCTGGCTTGAAACTCAATATTAAAAAAACCCAGATCATGGCATCTGGTCCCATCACTTCCTGGCAAATAGAAGGGTAAGAAATGGAAGCAGTGACAGATTTTATTTTCTTGGGCTCCAAGATCACCGCAGACAGTGACTGCAGCCATGAAATTAAAAGTCGCTTGCTCCTTGGGAGGAAAGCTATGGCAAACCTAGACAGCATATTAAAAAGCAGAGACATCACCTTGCCGACAAAGGTCCGTATAGTTAAAGCTATGGTTTTTCCAGTAGCAATGTATGGCTGTGAGAGTTGGACCATAAGGAAGGCTGAGCGCCGAAGAATTGATGCTTTCGAACTGTGGTGCTGGAGAAGACTCTTGAGAGTCCCTTGGACTGCAAGGAGGTCAAACCAGTCAATCCTAAAGGAAATCAACCCTGACTGCTCATTGGAAGGACAGATGCTGAAGCTGAAGCTCAAATACTTTGGCCACCTAATGCGAAGAGAGGACTCACTGGAAAAGATGATGCTGATCCTGATGCTGGGAAAGACTGAAGGCAAAAGGAGAAGGGGACGGCAGTGGATGAGATGTTTAGAAAGCATCACCAATGTAATGAACATGAATTTGAGTAAACTCCGGGTGACAGTGGAGGACAGGAAGGCCTGGCGTGCTATGGTCCATGGGGTCACAAAGAGTCAGACACAACTAAACGACTGAACAACAAAAAAGAACTCACGGTCTCCCAGTTTCTAGCCTGATGCTTTAACCATTACACCAAACTGGCTCTCTCCCTAACTGTGGCACAAACATAATCTGGCAACATCTTCTTTTTGCCATGCCACCATTAAATTGCCTTCAACTCATCTCCAGCCCACAAGCAAGACAGATTTAAGTTGTCCTTGGATGTATCAGTGTCAATGTGGTGGTTTCCTTCTTGTTGTGACCACATAAAAGGGCTGATTTGGGGGGGGGGGGGAGATGCTAATACATAGTGTGACTTTGAAGCAATGGAAAGTTAATGTATTGTCGAAGGCTTTCACGGCCGGAGTTCGATGGCTGTTGTGGATCTTCCGGGCTGTGTGGCCGTGTTCTGGAAGTTGTGGTTCCTAACGTTTCACCAGCATCTGTGGCCAGCATCTTCAGAGGGCAGGAGCACAGATAGAAGCAAAATCTCTGTGCCCAGGTAGAGTGGCAATGTTCTATTTATAGAGCTAAATTATAGGAGATTAGGTGGGGTTTTTTGTTGTGTTGAAATGTTAACGAGTGGCTGATGAGCGTGATTAGCATGTTCATTGTGAG
Organism: Charina bottae; assembly: GCA_023362775.1. Taxonomy (NCBI): domain Eukaryota; kingdom Metazoa; phylum Chordata; class Lepidosauria; order Squamata; family Charinaidae; genus Charina; species Charina bottae. The sequence continues at coordinate 3,634,998 of JALMGJ010000022.1, forward strand.
AAGTATTCCCATGACCTGGTGGTTGGACTGAGTTCGTTGACCTTTTGCAGGCTGTGTTTTTCAGGACTGGTAGCCAGGTTTTGCTAATTTTTAAACTTTCTTCTTTTTTATTGTAACTGTGCTGGTGTTTGTGAATTTCAATGGCTTCTCTGTATAATCTGGTGTAGTGGCTTTTGGTGTTGTCCAGTATTTCTGTGTTTTCAAATAGGATTTTGTGTCCTGTTTGCTTGAGAGCATGTTCAGCTACTGAAGATTTTTCCGGTTGCTGTAGTCTGCAGTGTCTTTCATGTTCTTTTATCCTGGTGTGAATGCTTCGTTTTGTGGTTCCGATGTATACTTGTCCGCAGCTGCATGGTATGCGGTATACTCCTGCAGCGGTGCGGGGGTCCCTTTTGTCTTTAGCTGATTTTAGCATTTGTTGTATTTTTCTGGTGGGTCTGAAGACTGTTTGAAAGTTGTGTTTTTCCATCAGTTTTCCCATGCGGTCAGTGACTCCTTTGATGTAGGGCAGGAATACTTTGTTTGTGTGGGGCTGTTTTTCTTCAGTTGGATGTTGTTTTCTTGGTTTGATGGCTCTTTTTATTTCATTCTTGGAATAGCCATTCGCCTGTAGGACCCAATTCAGATGGTTAAGTTCATTGTTGAGAAATTGGGTTTCACAGTTTCGATTAGCACAATCCACCAAGGTTTTGATCATGCCTCTCTTTTGTCGTGGGTGGTGATTGGAACTTTTGTGTAGATACCGGTCTGTATGGGTGGGTTTTCTGTATACTTTGTGTCCTAGTTTGAGGTCCGGTTTGCGTATGACCAGCGTATCTAAAAATGGAAGTTTGCCGTCAGTTTCTTTTTCCATAGTGAATTGTATATTGGGGTGGATGCCATTTAGGTGGTCCAAAAATTTCTCCAGTTCTTCTTCAGTATGACTCCAAATTGCGAAGGTGTCATCCACGAACCGGAACCAGACTGTTGGTGTAATGGGTGCCGATTCCAAAGCCTGTTTTTCAAAGTGTTCCATGTAAAAGTTTGCTATGACTGGGCTCAGGGGGCGAGAGAATTCACACAACCCGCCAAAACCTTGCCATCACAGAAAATTACTGAAGATGCTGGCCTCTGAAGATGCCTGTGCATCTGTGCTCCTGCCCTCTGAAGATGCTGGCCACAGATGCTGGCGAAACGTTAGGAACCACAACTTCCAGAACACGGCCACACAGCCCGGAAGACCCACAACAGCCATCGAACTCCGGCCGTGAAAGCCTTCGACAATACATTGAACGCCTCTACGGGGAGGAAACGTTCCGACAGACACGGAGACTGGAAACACTCCGGAACAGAAAAGCACACCTACTCTGCTCCTTAACCTTCCTAATGCGATGCAGAGATACCAGGACCATTCCAGCCTTTCTCAGAACGAAAAGGACCTTCAAATCGTCACAAGCCAGCCGCATTTACGACCGCCTTGAACAAGCCCTCCTGTGCGAGAGAATTCACACAACCCGCCGAAACCTTGCCATCACAGAAAAAGATCTATTCGACACACATATGAGCCTCAGTCACAAAATGAGAAGCCAGGATTGGGACAAGATTGATACCATATCCTACAGAAAAATGGAAAAGGACATCTTTGACTACACAAACAAAAGCAAAAATTCAACAAATGCCAAAACAGTCAACCAAAACCGGCACTGGATACTTCACGCATTGTCATCAATTTGACAGAACGCCTACTCTCTCCTGAAGAAACCTCCATCCTAAGCAAAGGAGGAAACTTTGCAATTACACCCACCAGAATTCCGGTGGAAGATATCATTGCCAATGTGGAATCAGCCATTCACCAACGTCCAGAGGAAGAAGCAGAAGAAATAAGGGGTGAAGTGGCAAGAATCCTGAGGAAAGCAAAACCCCCCACCAGCAACATTACCAAGAAGGAGAGAAACGCCATAGAGACCCTCAATTCGGACCCAGACATCATCATCCTTCCAGCGGACAAAGGCAACGCCACGGTAATTATGAACATAGATGAATACAAAGACAAAATCAGAGAACTACTAGACCCCACCACATACAGAACAATAAGACGGGATCCGACCAACAAAATCATGAAGCAAACCAACACACTGATAAAGAGCTCCTCCCTGCATCCCAACGTACTACAACGTATTTGCAAGACAGAAGCTCTCTCACCTAGACTATACGGACTCCCCAAAATCCACAAAGACTCTATCCCACTCAGACCCATTGTAAGTGCCATTGGCTCCCCAACATATGAATTATCCAAACATTTGGCTACCCTTTTACAGACCCACATCGGACAGACTCCATCCCACATCAAAGACTCAGGACACTTCATCAACAAAATCAGCACCCTAAAACTCAACCACATGGACAAACTGGTCAGCTTTGACGTGGTCTCCCTGTTTACCAAGGTGCCAGTAAGGGACACCCTGGCACTCATCAAGCAAATCTTCCCAGAAGACATTACAGCTTTATTTCAACACTGCCTAACAACTAGTTACTTTCAATGGGAGAATGAGTTCTATGAACAGATGGATGGCGTTGCCATGGGAAGCCCCCTGAGCCCAGTCATAGCAAACTTTTACATGGAACACTTTGAAAAACAGGCTTTGGAATCGGCACCCATTACACCAACAGTCTGGTTCCGGTTCGTGGATGACACCTTCGCAATTTGGAGTCATACTGAAGAAGAACTGGAGAAATTTTTGGACAAAACGGCATCCACCCCAATATACAATTCACTATGGAAAAAGAAACTGACGGCAAACTTCCATTTTTAGATACGCTGGTCATACGCAAACCGGACCTCAAACTAGGACACAAAGTATACAGAAAACCCACCCATACAGACCGGTATCTACACAAAAGTTCCAATCACCACCCACGACAAAAGAGAGGCATGATCAAAACCTTGGTGGATCGTGCTAATCGAAACTGTGAAACCTAATTTCTCAACAATGAACTTAACCATCTGAATTGGGTCCTACAGGCGAATGGCTATTCCAAGAATGAAATAAAAAGAGCCATCAAACCAAGAAAACAACATCCAACTGAAGAAAAACAGCCCCACACAAAGTATTCCTGCCCTACATCAAAGGAGTCACTGACCGCATGGGAAAACTGATGGAAAAACACAACTTTCAAACAGTCTTCAGACCCACCAGAAAAATACAACAAATGCTAAAATCAGCTAAAGACAAAAGGGACCCCCGCACCGCTGCAGGAGTATACCGCATACCATGCAGCTGTGGACAAGTATACATCGGAACCACAAAACAAAGCATTCACACCAGGATAAAAGAACATGAAAGACACTGCAGACTACAGCAACCGGAAAAACCTTCAGTAGCTGAACATGCTCTCAAGCAAACAGGACACAAAATCCTATTTGAAAACACAGAAATACTGGACAACACCAAAAGCCACTACACCAGATTATACAGAGAAGCCATTGAAATTCACAAACACCAGCACAGTTACAATAAAAAAGAAGAAAGTTTAAAAATTAGCAAAACCTGGCTACCAGTCCTGAAAAACACAGCCTGCAAAAGGTCAACGAACTCAGTCCAACCACCAGGTCATGGGAATACTTCTCACAATGAACATGCTAATCACGCTCATCAGCCACTCGTTAACATTTCAACACAACAAAAAACCCCACCTAATCTCCTATAATTTAGCTCTATAAATAGAACATTGCCACTCTACCTGGGCACAGAGATTTTGCTTCTATCTGTGCTCCTGCCCTCTGAAGATGCTGGCCACAGATGCTGGCGAAACGTTAGGAACCACAACTTCCAGAACATGGCCACACAGCCCGGAAGACCCACAACAGCCATCAATGGAAAGTTAGTTAAAGAAACATTTTAGGGTTAGGGTTAGGTCTACCCATAGCCATGTTTCCAAAGTGAAGGAAATGTAAAACAATGCAAATGAGCAAATAATGACAATATGGGTTCCTGCTTCATCCTATTCAATATAAACATTTCTGGGAAGAGATTTCACACCCATTCCATTCATTTCTCTCTAATTTTCCTCTGTTTTCTTTCACCTTTCTCATCCTTTTTATTTTTTCTTTTCTTGCTTTTCCTTCTTTTTCCTGTTACAGATGAAAGGTTCTATGATCTATGACATGGGTCAGCAAACTTTTTCTGTAACGGACCAGTTGCACCCTGCCTCCACAGGTGTGGCTGGCAGGTCTGCAGACCAAAGGTTGTGGCAGCCATTAGATGGTGCTGGCCCACCCGAAAGGAGGATGTTGATAAGCCACTGCTGCTGCCCAGGACACCCCACCCCAGCTCTTGTCCCCGCCCCTCACCCTGGGAACACAGCTGAGCTCAGGCGGCTTGACGACCTGCCACTCGCTCATCCATCCATCCTTAGTTTGTGGGCTGCACAAAAACAGGAGGGCTGGATTTGGCCTGCAGGCCGTAGTTTGCTGACCTCAGATCAATGACATTGGACTGGCAAATAAGAGCTTTGCATGTAAAAATCCCTAGGGCCTGGAGACCTAAGAGACCGCTTGTCTCCCATTGTTTCTGCCCACTCAGTACGTTCCAGCAGAGTTGGTGCATTCCAGGTTCCCTTCATTAAATGTTGACATCTTGTGGGATCTAGGAAGTGTGCCTCCTCCATTGCAGCCTCCACCCTCTGGAACCAGAGATGGCGCCCTCTCTCCTTGGGTTCCAGAAAACTTTGAAAACCCAGCTTTGGTCCCAGGCCTGGGGTTGATGTTTGTTATTTCTTTAGTGGCCCCTGTTTTGTTTTGTGGATTTTGTTATTAGGGTGTTTTAGTCTGGACTGCCTGTTGGTTTAATATTTTTAGCTCTTCTTATGCCTTTTTTAATTTTGGCACCGCCCAGAGTCCACTTGAGTTTGGTGGCCAATAAATGTAAACAAACAAACAAACAAACAAATAAAATAAAATAAAAATTGTTGAATAGTCCAAAAAATCCTCAAAAACATATGACGTGGAGTGGAAATAGAGTGAGAGGAGGTAAATGATTCAGCAGTTTTACTGAAATTACTTCAGTTGCTTTGTCAATGCAGTTCTAGCACTATTCTTTCAAAAGGTTCATATTATTTTCTAAATATTTGCAATGCTACATCTTTCCAAAGTTCATAAACTTATTTTGGCTATGGACAATTTTTTATCAATAAACTAGTATTAATCAATTATAGTTACTTAGGAGTTCACTTAAGAGTTTATTGAAACATACAATTGGACCGGGGTACCCAAACTTGTTTCTGCAACTGTGTATTTAAATCAGCTTTGGTTTATTCATTTTTATGGTCAACTGTTAATCTGCAAGCACTGGGAAAAAAGAATAGTTACTGTATGCTCCATCCCTTAGTATGTTTGTACGTATTGTAAATCATTAATACAGTTCTTTTTTAAAAATTCCTCTGCTTTGGCTAATCCTTACTTAATTCTCATGATGTACTGTATTTCAGCCTTCCTATTTGTATGCCCTATAGATGTGACTATAGCTTTCATAATCTCAAACCAGCATAGTCCAACAGATCTGGACAGTGCCAGGTTGGGGGAGATTGAGGTAGCTAGTGTTGCTCTCATTTCCTTTTCCATAGGATTTTTAGGAGAACACCTGAAAAGTTAATCTAAATGTTAATCTGTTCCAAACCTGCCACACAAAATTAACAACCTGTTGTGAAAGAAGAACTGTTCCTTCTGTGTCTTAATGCCCATAACAAGTACTTCAGTGGATATCTACAGGCCTGTTATTCCCTTTTACACCAGCAATTATTTGTTCCAGCTTCTAGCTATGCAGGCATTACTACAAGTTGAGGCAGCCTTGTCTTCAAAGCACTCTGCTGGTGTAGGCTCCAGGAAAGGATTAGTTTATAGCCTAGTAGACACTGAGGCAATTATGCCTTCTGTGAGAGCTGGGAGCATCTGGATTTGGATAATTTAAGTTATTAGAGAAATCAGGGAAGCAGAAGACATTTTGGGCAAGGGCAGCTGCTTATTATGCATATATATCTCTGCCAGAAAAAGAGACAGGAAAAAATGTACTCAGGGGGAATAGAGTAGACTTGCTGTGGCTGGCTTTAGGGTAACAGGAAAGCTACATGAGTTTTACAGGAATTTTGATATCATGCAGGAAGGATTTTCAAGCTGATTCTATAATAATGGCCAAAAATCCAAGATTAGACACTCAGAGGGTTTTTTTTACTGCAGTTCATTTGTTGAGCACATAATTTCATGCATAAACTGGAGCAGTCTTAGCCTCTTACACAGTTTCAGGAGTGTCTGCATGAAAAGATGGATACCAGAATGTCAAAGGCCATATGAGGAACCTCTTTGAAGCTGGAGTTAATCTCATATTGATTGCAGGTTGTAGTTAAAGGAGACTGTACTGGTATCCGGGTCATAAATAAACAATGATTTCAATATGTTTTCCTAAAAACCAAACCAAACCAAACCAAACCAAACCAAACCAAACCAAACCAAACCAAACCAATGTTTTTAGAAACTAGTGGGGTGATTTGGTTACATATTTTGTAATCTGCCCTTCCTTTAAGGACCTTGGGATCACCTACAAAATGTGCTAGTTTTCCATTTTAGCCTTGCAAAACCTCTGCCAGCCCTATGTCACTCATCAAGGTTCATGGGTGATCAGCAATCTGGATATGGTTCTTCCTGGTTTGAATCATTACAACACAGTGTCTCCATGATTAGGAATAAGCACAAACACATATAACTCTGTGGAGTCCTTGGTGCTCTCTGAGCTTGGTCGTTTGCTTGCAGATGTTTCATTACCTGACTAGGTAACTTCATCAGTTCCTAGTCGAGTAATGACTCAACCATAGTTTCAACTGGGAAACTGTGAGCACCCTAGACCAAGCTAAATCCAAAAACACTAGGGAATTCCTGGAAGATAAGCAGGGATTAACACCAGACAAACAATCAAGCAGAAAACAATACCCTAATCAAGGAACTACCAAGGAGAAAACCACACCCCCACCGACACTGGCAGGGCAAGCTACTGTATATAAACAGGGAGAAAACCCCACACTCACCAGCACTGATGAAGTTACCTAGTCAGGTAATGAAATGTCTGCAAGCAAACAACCAAGCTCAGAGAGCACCAAGGACTCCACAGTTCAACCCTGAGCTACATATATTCTCTTCTATTGAAACATATAACTCTTTTGCCTGTGGATGTGACTACTTAGAACTACTACCATAATAGTTGCATGTTGGTTGCCTTAAGACAATGAACATTTATTGTTGGTCAGTAAGTGACCATTAATTCACTCACTAATATAAATTAATCTATTAACATTAACAAAAGAGAAATAATTGTGCACAAACTGAAGCAGGCAGTTTAAGTAAGGCATTGAGAACGGAAGGTGGCTATAGACAAACAAGTCATATCTCCCATGAAATAAGGTCTCCCATGAGATCCTAGTGGAGAAGATGGAAATACTGTATATGGGTTGCACTATATTACCATTAGATGGTTGAACAATTGTACCCAAGTGTACATCAGTGGCTGTGCATCAGCATGGAAGTGTTGAGTGGCATATTGCAGGGCTCTATTCTGGGCCCTGTGGTGGTTTACAGATTTATGAATAACCTGGATGAGAGGTCAGAAGACATTGTTATCAAATTTGTCAATGATACCAAGATGGTCGGATAGCAGGCACCTTAGAAGACAGTAAAAAATCAGGAAGATCTTGACAAGTTGAAAGAATGGGGAGAAACCAGCAAGATGAATTTCAACAGAGAAATGCAAAGTCCTACTTTTGAATAGAAAAAAAAAATCAAAGTCATGAATGAATATAGGATGGGGAGAGCAGGGCAGCAGTACATGCAAAAAGGATCTGGGTGTCCCAGTGATGCAGCTGCAGAAAAGCAAATGCAATCTTAGGCCGCATCAGCAGAAATATAGTGTCAGTCAAGAAAAGTTATCATTCCTTTCTATTCTGCATTGGTCAGAGCGCACCTATAATATTGTGTCTAGTTCTGATTACCGCATTTTAGGAAGGAGATTGACAAAGCAGAGTGTGTCCAAAGGAGCTGAACCAATATGATAAAGGGCCTGGAAGGAAAAACTTATAATGAAGAAGGGTTGGAAGTTTGGATATGTTTAGCTTGGAGAAGAGAAGGCTGTGGGGAGACATGATAGCTGTCTTCAAGTGTCTGAAGAGCTGTCTTGTAGAAGATCAGAAAGTTCAGAGTTATTCCAGAAGACAAGAAATGTTTTTAAATTACAAGGAAGAAGATTTGGGTTGGGCATTAGGAAAAATAGCTTAACAGTTAAGAGCTGTTCAACAATGGACAGGCTGCCCTGAGAGGTGATAGATCCTCCTTCACTGGAGATGATAGAGGTTGGATGGCAATCTGTCAAGGATACTGTAGTCGTGGATTCCTGCACGGTGTAGGGGTTTAGAAGGTCCCTTCTACCTCTTACATTTCTATGCTTCTCTCTGCAATTGGTGGTGGTATAGCACAGCTCACTGCAAACTATATCCAGCTAACCAAACACCCTGGGAAAATGCTCCTACTCCATATCCAATGTACTGGATACAATGCTGCATTGTATTTACATGAATAGTCACAGTAGATATTCCAGTGCAACATGGGCAAATCTGCAAAAGGACGATACGCCACATGCTGTATTTGCTCTATGTTCCACCCCAGAAAATTTGCAATTTAGAAGCAGTGACCCTTCTTCCATTATCTGGCTAAAAGCAACCCATAAAATATAAAACCAAACAAGCTTTTTCTTTGGGTCTTTCCACCCAGGTTTGCAGCAAGTATACATTTGATAGGAACTGCAACTAATTCAGGTGGTCTGATGAACGTATACTTTTGTTTCTATTCATCCTTAACTTAGTGAAAGAAAATCAGTTTTCTAATAAAGGCTTTGATCATTTTCACCCATTACAATACAAATGTATTATGCTCCTCTATGTTAATGTCTGCTGAGTTCCATGTAACTAGAATTCATTATTATGGATAAAATTTACAGAACAGTGTTACGAAAAAATCAAATACTGTAACACTTAAAGTTCTTACTGGCTTCACTGATTACAATTAACTACAGGATATGTTTAATGGGAAGTTTGTTAAATCTAAAGTTATCTGAGACGGCATCGGCATAAAGTCCAGCTAGTTGGAATGCTTGGGTATTATAATTTAGCCTAGATTCCTCCCTAGCTCCCCTTCCCCTCCATATTGCTTGTGGGAGACCTTTTGTTGTGCGTTGCCTTAAATATGGGATCTAAATTCCTTATGCTCAATGAGATGAGGAATGCCTCAACAACATGGAGCTGGAAAAGGCGCTCTTCTTCATCAGTGTGAACCCCATCACCTTTGCATGTGACTTCACCTCAGCAGGTGGGATGTTAAACGAAGCAAAAGGTTTTTAATGAGGCATGGAATTGGAACCAGCTTGTTTGCTCAGTAAATTGTGCTGGAGCACTAAGGGGGGACAGTGTTCTTTAGAGCCTCACTTCCTACAGCTGGAAGGCCTACTCTGCACTGGTCCTCAGGGTGACAACCGAGCCCCTGCTACGGCCTGCAATTGTATGTACAAGCAAAAGGTAGAAGCACTAAAAGAACGGGTTGCTCCAGGCATTTCGGTAGGGTGATTTGGTAATGAAGCTGCTGCAAGGTGCAAGTGAGGGTCTGGCAGATTCTGGCTTCCACGAGTTACACTGTTAATTTGATACCCTTTGACAGCATCAGTCATTGCTGGGCTATTAGCACACTGCCCATAATTTTGCTTGTTCTACTCTAACTAGCCACCAAATGTCAGAGGATCTGGACAATAATTACAGAGACATAGGGAAATAACTTTCTGCAAATATCATCAAACATGATCTACAAAATATTTATCTTCATTTTTTTTTTCATCTCACAGTAATTGGGCTCCATCTTCCATTGGCATACTGAATACTAAAGTACAAGAGAGTGAATTGAGAAGCAGAAGTGTGAAGAAAGGACAGGTGGAAAATTACAGATGCTGAAAAGAAGTAGAAGAATAGGAGGAAGAATGGCCAGCAAAAAGAAAAAGAAAAAAAGACTTGCTGTGTGATGTTAGAAAGATGCCAAAAAAGACGCAACAGTCCAAAACCCCAGGCAGACATTCAGTTGGTGAAGACGGCTCCACTTTTTGAATTTCTGTCCTCCTCAAACCATAACTGTTAACCTATTAAAAGCAGAGCAAATTTTAAAAATGGTAACTCGGCTTCAATAAGTGTTGGAAGGGGGACGAACAGAAGACCAGAATTCATTAGCCAAATTTTGGATATACAGTAAGTTATAATTAAAAGCAAAAAAGCCCGTCTTGCTGTACCCAAGTCCATTTGTAAATTACTAAAAAAAACCCTTTCATTCAATCTGAGATGTTAACACAGAACCAAACTGGAAGATATGCAAGAGATATGTAATGTTTTCTAAAGAGACCAAAACAATTGCATCCAAAGCAAAAACAGGAAATATTTGCTTTTAGCTACCTCCCTGTTGTTTATTAGGTGCCATTTAATGCCAGTGATGGAAATGAATGCTTGGTTTGCAATGGGCTTGTAGGTTTACCTTGATGTATATACAGTACAAGATGACCAAAATGTCTTTTGTTAATTTCTTAGGAGAACTCTACAGGGTCATTTTCAAAGGGAAGGGGAGTAAGGCTTCATTTACCCCACCCCCGTGAGGAAGATGAATGGGAATTCTGTGGAGAGGGAGCTTTGGGGCTAGAGAGCAGGTCAAGCTCCATTTTCATTCAAGTCAGCTGATCCTGTTGCCACGGTTGCTGGTTGTGAACAGTGTTGCTTTTGGACAGACATCTGCTCTCTTGGAACAGGGCTAGGTCCACCAGCATATTTTATAGAGGGGCTCAGTGGATGGAAGCAAGCAACTTTCAGTCATCTTTGCCAGCAATTTAGGCAGTTAACTCAGAGGCAAAATCAGTACTGAGTTAAGGAACATGGAAATCCACAGTGGATCATCTACTGGGGCTTCACCTCTTTGGCTCAAGAACTCCTTCTGGCTTTATTTTCACCACATACTAGCCTCAAGAACCCCCCCCCCCCCCGTTTTTGTTCCAGTTAGAGACTGTATTCCTTACAGCAAACTTGCCCCTTAGAGTGTGAACTATTTGCTCCCCAGAATGCTGTATATCCTTGTGACAGTGATAGTAATACATTGCATCTCCTTTCCTGTGATGGTGGCACGAATAGGGGCTTTCCTTAACACCTGGCTGACCTTGTCTTGTCTGGGAAGCTACAGAGAGTTGGCCCTGGTCAGGACTTGGGTGGGAAATCTCCAGGAAATTCCAGGGGTTTAAGTTAGAATGAGACGTCAAAAAGCATCCTGAAAGAAGGCCAGGGCAAATAATCACATCTGTGTTGCTGCCAATAAAGTCACCCAGATGTATAACCAATAAACCAAACATGGCCTGAAGGAGACAAAGGTCCTTAAGGCAAATTCAGTTTAAAAAGGCAGATGAGTACATGAAATAAGAAATGCAACTGCTTTCCATGTTGGAACCACTGCTTGCCATGATGTTCAAGCAGCAGAAATGGAACATAAGGTTGATGAGAGAAGTGTTGTACATCTTTAAGTATTCTGAAGACATCGGAGCTCTAAGAGACTTCTAAATGCTGCAGACCGATTCCTTGCACCAGCTTGGAAAAATATGTGCCTGTCTGATCTCTGCCTGAGAATTCGGTCTAAGTATTTGATGCTGTTAAATCTCCTTTTAATAACTAAAGGGCTTTCCAGTGCCTGCCCACTGATGGAGTACCATCTGCAGTGGTTCCCATTTCTCGCAAATATGGCCGCAAAAGTTCTTCCAGATAGGGAGCTTCCAGTGCTATCGAAGAACTGCTGTCTCGCTGTCAATTGCAGGGAGAATTGTCATTGACTTTCCCTCTCTTGGGGCCCGTTGCTCTTATTTTATATGGATCCCCTCCCTATAGTCTGCACTGTAAGTAAGGTAAAGGTTCCCCCCGCACATTTGTGCAGTCGTGTCCGACTCTAGAGGCCGGTGCTCATCTCCGTTTGTTAGCCGAAGAGCCAGCGTTGTCCGAAGACGCTTCCGCGGTCATGTGGCCGGCATGACGCGCGCGGAACGCTGTTACCTTCCCACCGAAGTGGTACCTATTCATCTACTTGCATTTGCATGCTTTCGAATTGCTAGGTTGGCAAGAGCTGGAGCTAGTGCGGGAGCTCACTCCGCACGCAGGGCTAGGGATTCGAACCTCCGAACTTGCGATCTTCCGATCGACAAGCCTGGCATCTTACCCGCTGAGCCACCACGCCCCCCTCTGTAAGTACCACTGTAAGTACCACCTAACTATTATACCCAGAGAAAGGGAATGTCACTTCATCTGAGCAGTTTTCAAAAGCTCCCTCCTCAATGTAATCCCTTAAAAATGGTTATTTAACATTGTGACTCCCTGATTGTTGTTTGTGAAGTGTCAATAAGCTAAATGTTTAAAGTTTGTTTGGATTGAAAATGCAGATTGAAAGCATTTCACTGGGGAAAAGAATCACATTTCTAAAATGGTGGTGACCAGGAAGGGCAGCTCAAAATCAATTATTTAATTAGCATTATCACCTTCTTTCATTTAAATTCAGTATAATATTTGTAATAAAGCCAGGAAGGCATTTGAGTGCTAATTAAAACAAAACTGATTTAAAGCATTAGTAAATAAGGTGATGAAATGGCATTCCGTTGGAGAGTTATTGTACAAAAGGGGCACATGGTTTCTGAAGTAGAGCTTTTTCCTCTTGGAAAGGTGGTAGCGTATCCCAGGGAAATCTCCACATTAGTAGTCATGGTCCTACACTGTTGTCAGAGACTCGGAAGACATGTGTCAGGCATGCTTTAATCTGAATCCCTGCATCGAGTAGCGGTTAGACGTGAACGCCTAAATAACTCTTTTCAATTCTATGATTCTATGACCATTTATATACTGAAACTTACATATTATTCATTTTGTTTAAAATCCCCAAATAGTTTACAGTAATAAAACCCAATGATATCCTACTATTATAACACGTGCGCGCGCACACACACACACACACACACAAAGCTATGAAGTATCAACCATTTTAGAGGTGGCAAGTCTGGGAAATGGTACAAATAAATTATTAATCTGCAGAATCCCTCCCCCCCCCCGGTTCTTATAAAACCTCATTAGGATGAACCCTTCATAAAGCAGGCATCTGAATAGAGAACAGCCTCTTCTGCACATTGATTTAGGGCCTTTCTCTACTTGGAGTTAAAGTGATTTCCATTCATTCTTGAGTCAGCACAAAACAATGCCAGCATAAAATTTGCTGTCCCCCTTCATTCTTTATCCTGCCTCTGCTGTGTCTATTCGGAGTTCTGTTCTGTGACTCTTTGGCAAGAATGCCAGCCATCATAGGCTAGGTGATTCGTTTCCCTCCTCTGAATTGGCTCCCATCCCTCTTCAACCCTTCACCAGCCATCAGGGAAAACATCTATCAATCAGGGCATTACAGCAAGCGTGGTGTACGTTTCCTTTCAAGACCTCCGTAGGTTGATTTGTCTGTTCCTCCCCCCACACCCCATAACTTGGAAGAAAGAAACTGATGGGATGACACCAGAACAGAAATAGCCTCAGAAAGCAGGAGGCAGACCGTGCTGTAATCATGCAACTACTCTAGTTATGTCCTGAAGAGAAGAAGCACTGAAATTGTCTAGATGCTAGGCAATTACCTCTTAGTTCATGTGTGTGAGCCGGGGTGGGGGTGGTTGTGGGGGTGACAAAGTGACAAATACAGGGAAATGGGCAAATAAACAGAAACACGCCCCCACTTTTTTCCTCAATGGAATAGCAAAGGACAGCTTTGTTCTCTTTGTCCTTGCTGGAAGCTGGAAAGGAAGTGGATGTCAAAACACAGGTATATCTCTGTGTATGCGAGAGAGGGAGGGAGGGAGGGAGAGAGAAAGAGGCATAAAAGAAACTTAGCAAGCAAAGTATTAATGGAGAAGGCAAAAGTTGAGAGAGAAATAACTATGGTAGAGACTAGTTGGTGACTAGACAGGAGAATGTGTCTATTTCTCAGTACAGGTAGTCCTCACTTAATGACCATTCATTTAGTGATGGTTCAGACTTACGATAGTGCTGAAAAAACCAACTTACAACCAGTGCTCACACTTATGACTGTCGCAGCATCCCCGTGGTCATATGATCATGATTTAGGTGCTTGGCAACCAGTTCACATTTATGGCCATTGCAGTATCCCGTGATCAAGTGATCACCATTTTCAACCTTCCCGGCCAGCTTCTGGCAAGGAAAATCAATGGGGAACCATGTGATTCACTTAACAACCATGTGGCTTGCTTAACAACCACAGGATTCGCTTAATGACTGCCGCAAAAAAGGTCATAAAATTGTGTTGGATTCGCTTAATGACCGCTTTGCTTAGCAACTGAAATTCCGGTCTCAATTGTGGTTGTTAAGCAAGGACTACCTGTACTCCCAAAGGACACCTCTGATCAGGTTATCGCACGGAGTGGTTTCTTCCGCTTCACTGGAGGTTTTCAGATGGAGTCTGGATAGTCATCTATCAGGGATGGAGTAGTGAATCCTGCAGTGTGCAGGGGGTTGGACTTGATGACCTTTTAGATCCCTTCCAACTCTATGATTCTGTGATTTTATGATAACACACACAGCAGGCAAGCTGATATCCCTCTAAAGCAGGGGTGGGGAACCTTTTTTCTGCCAAGGGCCATTTGGATATTTATAACATCATTTGCGGACCGGGGGGCGGGGTTTGCGGGCGGGAGCCAATCACGTGGAAGGGGGCGGGGTTTGCGGGCGGGAGCTCCTAGATTTATTGAATTTCGAGTCCCGCCTGTGGTTGCCTTGGCAGGGCGAGACCAAATGATTTCGCGGGCCTTATACGGCCCGCGGGCCAGACGTTCCCCACCCCTGCTCTAAAGGAATAGACAGCCAAGCATAACAGATTTTACATATTGTACTTTAAAGTTGCAATTAGATGGTGGTGGATTAACAAAGAAAGTACTAATTTTATTCTACTACAGTTAATGACCACAAGGCTTTCTCACTCACAGGCTAGAGATGAGATAAGGGCAACATAATGGGACTAAGGAGGGAAATTCAGGTAGGACTGACTACCATGCTGTATTTAAATGCAAGTGTGGACAGCACTATAGGTGACTAAGTTCACCCATTTGCTAAGCCAGAAAAGCCATGGTTCCAAACCGTAATTGTTATGCTTAAAATCAAAGAAATAAAATTATGGCTTAGCATGACGTGTAAATCCGTCATATTAAACTATAATTGTGGTTAAATCATGATCTGTTGAATAAATCAGAAAGAAGACAGGGTTATCCTTGAGCAAAATAATAATGGCTTGTTTGGCCAATTCCTAGGCTATTTTTCTTTCTTTTTAGTGCTCTTGTTTTACACTCCAAATTTGGGTAGGCACAAAAAGAAATCAGGAATAAATCAGGAAATAATAAGAACATTGTGAACCCAATTTACTTATCACATTGAGCGAAAGTTGCATTCGGTAAGTCAGCAACAGACCACGATTTCCAATGGGTTTATTGGACCATGGTTCATTCATTGACCTCCTCATTCTCAAATATGGCTAAATCAAAAACCAACCAACCATATTACAGTTAAGCGTGGATTCAGTCGTTATGTCAATGCCCTGTACAAAGTGACTGTAAAAGATGAATTCATTTAACTCTAAATACTAAGTACTCCATAACTCCAAATACTGAGTTCACCAATTGCATTAAGCCATCAAGTATTTTGTTCGGTTTTGGCTTAGTGTGTTAGGCGAACAGAGCCCCGGTGACTAGTAGATTGTCATTCACAGCTTTGCATTCTCCCTGAAGCAGGCCCTGTTGGGTGAATCCTGGCAAACAGCCCACTACTCTGGTGGAGTCTCGTCTTTCGGGCTGCACAGGCATCCAGAGCAAGTCCCAAAGAGGTCACCTGCGTTGTGATGATGTCACTCAAATGAGGCACGTGATGTCACTTGCTCCCTGCGGACAGCCCTGTTGGGCTGGGCTACGATTTGGCTGGCTTTGGGGGCGCGGCCTGTCCTATGAGCCTGCCGCCAGCTTTTAAGCCTATCTCCCCCTTTCTTTCCATAAGGGGGGAAAAAAATCAAAGGCACAGCAGCTTGCCAATAGGCCGCCACCCTCCCTTGCCTTATTACTGCAACCAGCGTGTGCTGCCACAACAAGATTAAAATGATTGCGCCATCATTTGTTTCATATTTAATAAACAATTGGGAGCAGGTTTCCCAGCAAGCTGAGTCTATCAATCAAACTCATACAAAGTCCCCCTTTGAGCCGCCACTTCCAAAAAGAAAGAAAACAAAATTGGACTAATTTATTATTCATTCGTTCATTAAGTCTGTATTAACCAGATATATTATAAAAGAAAACAGAATTAGGCTTTTTGATCAGGGAACTCTCTTCCATGAATATTCATAGCCTCCACTTTGCCCCCCTTGCTTCTCATCGGCACATGTGGCGTCTATTGTGAGGGGTTAGGGGGTCATTCGAGCACCCCCAACAAAACCAATCTTCAGCCTTAACCCCCTGATGTTGGGGGCTGATGGCACCATCCATGTCGCTGCTGGTTGGCTGCCAGCCCTTCCTGGGGGGGAGGCAGTGAACGCTGCCCACCCGGAGACTGAGCGGCAGCGAGATGGTCTCGGCCCCATCGACAGCCGCACAGGCATGAAAGGCCGTGTTGGGTGTCTCCTTGAGGCCTCAATCCTGGCGGCAGGCTCATAGGACAGGCCGCGCCCCCAAAGCCAGCCAAATCGTAGCCCAGCCCAACAGGGTTGTCCGCAGGGAGCAAGTGACATCACGTGCCTCATTTGAGCGACATCATCACAACGCAGGTGACCTCTTTGGGACTTGCTCTGGATGCCTGTGCAGCCCCAAAGACGAGACTCCACCAGAGTAGTGGGCTGTTTGCCAGGATTGAGGCCTCTCTTTCAGCCTGGAGTTCTTAGAGTAGTGTTTCTCAACCTTGGCAACTTGAAGATGTGTGGACTTCAGCTCCCAGAATTCCCCAGCCAGCATGGCTGGCTGGGGGATTCTGGGAGTTGAAGTCCGCACATCTTCAAGTTGCCAAGGTTGAGAAACAGTCTTAGAGAGTTCATCGGACAGCTGGAAGCTCCCAACTCTAACCATGTGGCTGCCTTTGGAGATTAAGCTGAACCTGGTTACTAAACCTATTTTCTGGACTTTGTGGCTTCCTCTATCACCCAAAGGGTTAGGTTTGCACAATGTAGCATGCCACCAAAAAGCTAACCAAGGTTAAGACAAGACAAGCATAGCATGTGCTGTGAACAATGAAGCCAACTGTGGGAACAGCCTTTGTGAATGTCATTCTCTGTATTTGTGTTTATATTGCAACTCTTAAAAAACAGTTAGACCTAACATGTAACTAATTAGCTCTTTAGTGGGAAAATGGTGCAATCAGTAGGATTCTGTCTGGTGTTTTAAATGCACATTCCTGGATCCACTTCAGTGTGACCCTGAGCAGGTGAAAAAAACGCGTGGCTAAGCCATCCCACACACCCATTGTGGCATTAAAACAGGATGTCTGCGGCATGTGTGTGTGTTAAAAAACTGAAGGTGGCTGCCATGACTGTGCAATTGAAGCTCTGCCCTTTTTAAAGGTGTGTTACACATGCAACACATAAAAAGGGAGTGGGGCTTTGATTGTGTGGTCATGGCCACCATCTTGACTTTTTTGACCTCCCTTTTGGATGCCCCTGCTGGAGTGAAACTCTCTTGTTTTGCTCAGCAGTTATAGGAATTTTGTGCTAATATCTGAATACATAGTAGCTGAGCCCCAGTTCCAATATGGTGGTAATAATGGAAACACTGTAAGGTTGTGTGGGTGGGTGGGTGTGTCTCATGTTGCATTTCAATAAGGCTTTGTCCTAAACAGGGGAATCACATGATGCCTATTTCCATTTCCTCTTCTCTATCCCAGCGTCCCTGAACTTTTTTAAGCTAATAGATACATATAGATCATTAAGTGTCCTGGGCACTGTCACAAAATAGCTACAGAGGGAGATGATTGTTTGGAAAATGTCTGCCATGTTGGGCACAGTCAGCCATTGAGAAATTAACTGTTTCACAGGAAGGTAAACTTGTGTGTGTGCCTTCGAGTCAGTGTTGACTCCTGGCAACTGCCTGGACAGGCCCCTGCAGTTTTCTTGGCAAGATTTTTCAGAAATAGTTTGCCATTGTGTCCTTCCTGGGGCTGAGAGAGAGTGACTGGCCCAAGGTCACCCAGCTGGCTTCATGGTCAACCAGTCTCCTGGTTACTAGCCCAGTGCCTTAACCACTACACTAAACTGGCTGTCACAGTCAGTCATTCAGACATCACCCATTTCAGAGGAAAGTAAACTGCTATGGATAAAACTCAAGGGTTCACACACACCCCATCTCCAACTAAGACACTACATTTTGTGCTAATTATGTCAGCATTAGCCAGGTCAGGGACCAAGAAATTCAATCCTCCTTCTCCGACTGTGATCCTGACTAGATTTGATGCTGCAGTTAGGGTTCATCAAAATCATGGCTGAAGCAATAAGGGTTAAATCTCTTCTCCCTCTGTGCAGTTGTTCTAAAAAGAGCGAAAGAAGGAAGGAAAGACAAGTAAATTAACCCAGTTGTTAATGACACATTTAGTGTTAACAGTTTAGATGGAAAGCTAGAAAAGGGCACCTGATTCTCAACCTAAATATTGCATCTCCCTTCCTCTAGTATGAGATGGTGAATGGATTATAAAACAATCTCACAGCTGCCGGGATGATTATGGGCTATTGTGATAAAATTTTGAAAATGAAATTTGAATAAGTGAGGCTCCAGGGTTTTTGCAACTGATTTATGGAGTTTGATCTGAAATATGTTTACTCACAGCTAAATCAAGTTGGGTTGCCGAGATCATGTTGCTGATATAAATGGGTATTAATCTTTTTTTGGCCCTTCATTAGTTTTATCTTTCCTGATTCAGCATACATGTTAAGCATCATTGCTCGGAAGAAAACAGTTATTGAAGAATACCTGATGGCATTCCCCTAAAAGCACTAGGCTAAGTAAGTCAACTGCCTTACCAGTACATAGGAAATAGTTTTTTCCTCAATTAAGTAGCATTTATTTAATTTTTAATTCATTTATAATATTGCAGTAATTATATCTTCTCTCATTCTGCAACATTCAGGATTGAAATATAATAATTTTTCTGCAGGGCTGCTTTGATTTTAATTATTCAGTATCTACTTCTAAATTCTTTCTGATGGGAAAGAGGATTGGAATGTGTCATATTATGTATCCAAATTCCCTTTTATAATGGTAGTTCAAACACTGCCAGTTTCCTTTACAGAAGGGAAAAAAGAAGTGCCAGGAGGGGAGGTCGTGGCTCTCGACTTCTTTTCCTGCTACGGCCACTAATATTGCTTTGAATGGAAAGGCTGGTTGGAGCTGGCTAGACCCCAGCAGCTGGTTGGTGCTGGCAGTCGAGGGAAGGGCATGGAACAAAGAACGAGCCGCATGGCTAGGTTGAGAACTTTCACTTCATACCTGCGCTGACAAGCAACAGAGCAGCCGCCATGTGCAGGGAAAGGAGTCTGCCAACTTTTACAGCTGTTTCACAGTGACCCGGTTGCCCAACTCAAGTCTGCTGCCTGACACATGCAGGATGGCAGCCTCTCTAGGACGAAGGCCAGGGGAGAGGTTACACTACCCATTCTCTTGCTGAATTGGCTTGGATGTAGAAACAAATGCGATCTCTTTCCAAGACCATCCCTAGTGATTTTGCTTTATTTTATTTTTAAAGGATGTTCTATGAACATATGGAGAGGTGGGGAATGGGATTGTTTATGCCCGCCTTCTGCACATCCATTGCAAATTCCCCCTTGCATACACAGAGAGCTTGCTTCAGCAGTCGGGAATTGTAGAAAATCAGGGATCATGATCCCACGGAGAAGCCTTCTGTGCATCTAACCATATAGCCATAGGCTCACTGAGGTCAGGTGTGTTCAAGTCCCTTCTGTTATTTCATCTAGAATATTTGGGGGTGGGGGGGAGGCTAATTCATGTGCAAATTCTCACTATCCTTGTCTTTCAGACTTTAGCTATGGCTGAGCACTCACTGGTTGCATTCCTAAAACGTGCTGAGCAATACTGTAAACCATGGCTCACTGTCTGTGTTCACACAACACATTATATTACAAACAAATGAACCACACTGTAGTAAGACACAATATGGAAGCCAAACTATTATGTATGCGGGGGTCACCTCCTCCTCTTCCCTTCATCTTTTATTTTTATTCATTTTATTTAAGGAATTTATAATGTCATCCATCTCAGAAAGTATGACTCTGGATGGTTTACATCAGTAAAAATTTAAAAAAATTAAATCAAATAATATTATTGGTACAAGAAAGTGGAAGAACTCTGTTACAACAGCAAAGATGTGGCCGGGGGCTGACTGGAATTGATCACAAATTGCTCATGTGCAACTTGCAAGCCAAACTAAAGCAATAGAACAAAGCCAACCAGTTTTCAGGATTTTAAGCATATGCCCACTGTGGAATGAAATCAAAGAAGTTGTTACGGATGAATGTGAAAAGAGACTTCGAAAGACCAAGAAATAGAAGAAAGCAAACTGGATGTCAGAATTGACAGTGGGAATTGCCAAGAAGAGAAGCCAAAACCAAGAAAGACAAAGACCTCAGGAAGGAACTTAACCAAGAATTTCAGAGAGCCGTTAGAAGACACAAGGAGCAATATTAGAGCAACATCTGTAAAGACATCAAAGATGGAAATGGACATGGAAAAACAAGGAAATTTTTCCAAAAGATATCTGAACTCAGAAGGATTTCCATCATTGAATTGGTATGCTGAAGCACATGGATGGACAGATAGTAACTGATCAAATAGCTCAAACCAGATGGAAAGTCTATACTTGGTGCAGGTAGACCTCAGGTTACAACCATTCATTCAGCGACTGTTCAAAGTTACGACACTGAATGAGGGGGACTTACAACAGATCCTTGGAGTTCCAGCCATTGCAGTGTCCCCATGGTCATGTGATTGCGATTTTCGACGTTCCCTCTGGCTTCCCACAAGCAAAGTCAATGGGGAAGCCAGCAGGAAGTCAGAAGTTGGGATCACATGAGGTTCTCACTTAATGACCCGCATGGTCTCTGTTTAACGATGGCAACTGGGACTGCCAGAATTGCTATTGCTAAGCGACACAGTCATATGATGTTACACTTTACAACCATGTCACTTAGCGACAGAGCTCCTGGTCCAAATTGCTGTCATAACCCAAGGACTACCTGTTGTCCTCAGTTAATGACCGTTCGTTCAGTGACCATTCAAAGTTATGACGGTGCTGAATGAGGGGACTTACAGCCAGTCCTTGAAGTTGCAGCCATCGCAGCATCCCCACGGTCACATGATCACGATCTGGGCACTTGGCAACCAGCTTACAATTATGACGGTCGCAGCATTCCATAGTCACGTGATCGCCATTTGTGACCTTTGCTGCTGGCTTCCAACAAGCAAAGTCAAAGGGGAAGCCAGAGGAGGTTGCAAATGGCAATCATTTGATGTTGTGTCTAATGACCGTGTAGGATTTGCCTAACGACCACAACTGGAACTGCCAGAACTGCTGTCGTAAGTCAGCGCAGTCACGTGACATCATGCTTTACAACCACGTTGCTTAGTGACTGAGTTCCTAGTCCCAATTACCATAATTAACCAAGGACTACTTGTATAATGAAATTCTGTGCATCCAAAATACCTTAGAAGATATTCCTTATTAACAAGAATCCCTAGTACTAGAAGATGAAGTTAGATCAGCACTCCAGTCATTACCATGTCTGAAGCATTCAGGAACTGATGGAATATCTACAGAAATACAGCGAGCAACAAAAGAAGAATCAGTAAATTATACTGGCAAATTCACTGTTCTGATAGCTGAAAATGCAAATGATCTGGAAATTCTAGTAATGAAAGTCAAGAAGCACAGTGAAAAAATGGGGCTATGATTAAATATAAAGAAGATTGAACTAATGACAACAGCAACCAGCCTTAGAATTAGCAATGCAGATACTGAAATTGTGGATAGCCTTTGCCTTTTTGGATTGGCTATCAACCATCAAGGAACCAGCAATCAAGAAATATACTGCAGACTAGCACTTGAAAGGATAGCAATGAAAGCCTTGGAAAAGATATTCAGATGCTGTGATATGTCTATACCTACAAAGATTTAAATCTTCCAGGCAATGGTTTTCCATGTGACACTCAATGGAAGCAAAAGTTGGAATTTGAAGAAGCAAGAAGACTGGGCATATCATGAAAACAAAAAAATGGATCATAGAATAAATCAGTTCAGAGTTCTCACTCGAAGCACAAATGACCAGGCTCAAATTGCCATATTTTGGACACATTATGCAGAGACCTAGCTCTCTGGAAAAGTTTATAATGCTGGGAAAGATGGGAGGAAATAAGAGGATGACCAGCAGCAAGATGGATGGCTCAATGGACAGGAGAAAAGCCAGATCTTTCCAGCTCTACAAAAGGCAAATAGAGTCAGGGCTGTCTGAACTTCAGAGTTGGGGGAACTCATTCCAAAGGGCAGGTACAACAATAGAGAAGTCATATTTACAAGGTCCCATGAGATGACACTGCATCAGAGAAGGGACCTGGAACATGCCCAGTGTGTACAACCTAGTGGGATGGGAAAAAAAATAATTGGAGCTAGGTAGCCCCACAGATAACCCAGCCCTGTGCCATATAGGAGTTTATAGGTGACAACCAGCTCCTTGAATTGCACCTGGAAGCCTACAGGGAGCCAGTGCAGCCCACAGAGTGGTGATGTTACATGGGCATTTTGAGGTGTGCCAATAACTGCTCTTACTATTGCATTCTGAACCAGCTGTAGGCTCTGAGTGGTCTTCCAGGGTAGTACAGTACAGGGCACTGCAGGCTGCCAATTGGGAGGTGATCAAGGCATGACTGACTGTGAGCAGAGTCTCCTGATCCAGAAATTGGCTCAATTGGCATACAAGATGGAGTTGCGCAAAGTCGTTCCTGGCCACAACTGCCACCTGCTCCTCAAGCAGGAGTCATGAGTCCAGGAGGACCCCAAATTGTGCACAGGCTCAGAGTGAGGAGATGCAGTCTCACCTAGAACCAAAGATGGAAAAACACTCTAGTTCTAGATCCTGGGGGCATGAGGGGAGGCAAATCCACAGCCACCCAGTTTTGCCAGAGCTACCTGAAAGCCTGTTCTTCCCCATTCAGACCCCACAGCATCCAGACATTGGAAAAGCACTGAGACAGCATCACTTGGTTGGCTGGGGCAGGGATGTACAACTGGATATCATCAGCATACTGACGGTACTTAACCCCCTGCTGACAGATTATCTCACCCAGCAGCTTCATGTAGATGTTAAAGAAAAGTGATGAGAGAGTGGAGCCCTGAAGCACACCTCAAAGCAAGGACTTACAGCTGAACCTCTCATCCCCATCAACACCAACTGGAGGAAGGAGGAGAACTGCCATAACATTGTCCCCCCCACTCCCAATCCCCTGAGCCAGTCCAAAAGGATACCACAGTCAATAGTACTGAAGTCTGATGAGAGATCAAGAAGGGACAGGAAGGACAGTCTGCCCACATCCCTAGCTCACCAATGGTATCAAAAAGTGTGACCAATGACATCTCAGTGACAAGACCATCACAGATAATCCATTTTTTTCCAGAGGCCTTTGAAGCTGCAACCCAACCACCTTCCCTAAAATGGGAAGGGTGGACAAACATTGCCCAGCTCTATTGGATCCAGGGATGGTTTTGTGAGGAGGAGCTGGACTACTGTCTCCTTCAGAGCTGGTGGAACCACCCTCTTTTTGTCCTCCTCCTTGCTGGTTTTGCCTGCTCCCCCCTTGCCCCCTGAGGTCTCTCAAGTCACCAGTGCTGTTAAAAAAGGAGATGTATGCCATAGTTATTGCCATTTGTTGCCAGCTATCTTGCATGTCTTTTGTCATGTAGAATCATGAGATATGACTAAAAAAAAAACTCTAGGAGATTTTCTTCAGAATTTCATGTAGTTTATTAAGAGCATAGGGGACAAAAAAGAAGCCTGCCCCATAAGTAAAGGCCAAAAAACTGAACAAGCTCCCTCCTCCCTTACCAACTGCACCTCTGGAATCTGCTGTCTAAACTGTAACCCAGTGGTCTAGAAGGACATCATGTTGGATTGTACCAAAAGCTGCTGAGAGCTTCAACAGAACCAACAGGGACACCTTCCTCCTGTCCAAATTCATGTAAGACATGCTGACCAAGACTATCTTATTCACCCCCCAAATCTACTGGAGGGCAGTCAGTCACAGCTACGCAGATAATCTTGGAGTGATTGTCATTTCATTGCGGAAAAGTTCGGGAATATGGGATTTAAATCTTAAAGCACAGAAGCCTCAACTCTTTGTATTCCACAGGTTGAAAATGTATTAACATTAAGTTCGTATGTTTCACATGCTATCCAAATGAAACGGCACCCCGAACAAAATTGATTTCATTTACCAAAATATTACTTACTGTATATAAAACAAACTAATAATGAAATGAGCCTTACCATTTCTTCTTAAACCTAGTTTGAAAGTAAAGACTGTGTGCAATGTTGCACAGTACAAAGATAAATTCGTCGACACGGGCTGATTCTTGCCTGTGTTCCAAATATTAATAGGACAAAACATTCAGAAAAAGGCCTCTTCCCACTGTTGCAGTACTTAATCTCAGCAAGCCACTAATAGCAAAACCCTCAATGTTTGCTATCTATTGATTGGCTACACTTCTGAGATATATTGAAGCATTACAAGAACTAATTCAAAACAACTATTTTGTAATTATTTTCTTTTCACATAGCCCAATTTCAAATATTATTTTTGTCAGGATTCCATAACAGGATTCCAGGCATTCTTTCAAATCCTCTGAAGTCCTGGGGAAATTCCATCTGTTCCTTTTCACTGCATATAAATGACTCCAAAGAATGAATCAGAGTCATAACTAGGATAGAGTAATAAGCACACCCTGGCATAGCTGGATCATTGTAAGGGGCAGCATGCAACTGAGAAGGAGTACCATGATCAACCAGGGTTAGGCATATATATGCATGGGACGGATACAGGAAATGGGTTTTATCCTGGGCTGTAAAGCTCATCCTCCGCAATTCCTCCAAGACTGGGGCATGCTAGAGACAGTCCACCTACCAAGTATAGCATTATTTTGCTATATAGAGAGACTCAGGCAATTAAGAGAAACAGTTTACTAGGTAATGGTAAATATATTAGTCTCTCTCTCTCTCTCTTTTATAGCTGTGTGTGAATTGAAATTAGGTATTGAAATAAGGATTCCCACTAGACTCTTAACACTGGTTTTACATGCTCTTACTCAAGCCCATAGGCTGAGCTTTAAATAGACTGTGATTTCAAGGTTAATTTGTATCTGCTTTTGATATTAGAGCTCCCTGGCTAGAGGATATGTAAATTCTTATCACTGCTGTCTCACACAGTTCAGTCTGAAACTGCAAGATGCACATTCTGCATAACATTGTTTTAGGGTTTTCCAGCTTCCATTGTTTCACCATCACAATTCGTCTTTCAGGTAATCGCTCTGGTTCCCATTTTGAAAATAAGGAATTGAATCAGTACCACTATCATGTTCCTGAAAGATAAAGGTGGAGGAGTGAGTGAGGCGTGCCATCTAAAATCTTTGTGGGACTCAATCTGTCTATTCATGATTGTTCTGATGAACCTCCTCAACTTGATCTTCAGCATGTGCATGGACTGGATATCGCCACTGTACTGTATGTGCAGATATTCAAATGGGGATAGAAGTGAGCAATGTGCTGCAGAAAAAAATAGCAGTTATTGAAAAAGCTCTGTTTTCCTTAACTGATGGCAGATCTGATTTCTCCATTTCCTCGCAAGTGGGAGCTAGATGGTACGCTGTAGTACTAAACGTGCTTACTTGAGAATCCTTTCAATTATCTCTCAATTATCCATTTATTACTTATTTAATATATTTCTATACTTCTTGCCATGCACTTCTCAAAGTGGTTGATGATAAAAATATAAAATACAACAACAACAACAACATTAGAACCCAGTCATTAAAACGGATAGGAGGAAAACTGAAGCCAGTCAGAATAATTGATCCTGCATTCCTACAGAGAAGTTATGGATGGTAGTTGCCATAAAAGCCCCCTTGTGAATTCCAGAAGGAGAGCATTCCAGAGTTCAGGTGCCACCATAGAGAAGGCCCATCCATGAGCAATAGCAAGATTACCTCTGTCAGTCTCAGAGTATGCTGTAAGTGCTACTCTGATGTTCTTAGCAATCACAGAATCATAGAGTTGAAGGTCCATCAAAAGTAATCTGGTCTAATTCCTTGCTTGGTGCAGGACCAGCTAAAGCATTTTGTATCGATGGCCACCCAGCTTCTGTTTGGAGACCTCCTGTGAAGGGGAAGGCGTCGCTTCATAAGGCAATCTATTTCACTGGTTGATAGCTCTTAGGGTCAGGAAATTCTTTCTAATATCAGATCTGAAACTGCTTCCCTATAGTTTCAACTCACTGCGTTTGGTCCTGTTCTCTGAGGCAACAGAGAACAAATCCACTCATTCCTTTATGTAACAAACATTTAGATATCTGAAAACTACTTTCATGTCTCCCCTTAGTTTTCTCTTCTACAAAGTTAAACATATCCACTTCTTTTAATTGTTCCACAGTAAACCCTCCTCTGAATTCATTCCAGTTTGTCAATGTCCTTTAGATGCATCCAGAACTGGAACAGTATTCCAAGTGGCGTCTGACCGAGGCAGAGTAGAATGGGAGATTACCTCCCATGCTCAGGACTGTATGCTCCTGCTCAAACATCCCCAAATAGCATTTGACTTTTTCGCAGTTGTATCACACTGTGGGCTCATATTCAAATTGTGATCCGCTAGAACAAAAAATGCTTTCAGATATACTGCTGCCATGCCAGGTCTCCGCCATCACTGTGCCCTCCTCCCTCCCTCCCTCCCTCCCTCCCTCCCTCCCTGGCAGGACTTTGGTTTTTTTCTGGTTAAATGTAATGCCATTAATTTTGTCCCACTCTTCACATCTGTCTAGATCCTTTGAATCTTCTTTTTCTCTTTTAAAGTGTTAGCCACTCTTCTTAGTTTTACATCATGTGCAAATTAGATAATCATGCCCCCAGTCCCTCCATCCAGGTCATTAATAAAAATGTGGTGCAGGACAGAGCTCTGTGCCACTCCACTCAATACTAATCTCCAAGTCGATACGAAGCCATTTATGAGTAGTATCTGAGTGTGGTCATTTAGCCCATTGTAATTCATCTGAAAGATATATTATTTAGCCCATAAGTTACCATTTTATTAATGAGGGTATCATGAGAGCCTTCACTGAATGCGTTGTCGACATGAAGATACATGATGTCTGTGGCATTTTCCTCAATCTATTAAACTAGTTACTCTGTCAAAAAAAGGAGATAAGGTTAGCTGGCTTGACTTCTTTGTGACAAACCTGTGGTGGCTCCTGTTAATTATTAAATTCCTATCTAAGTGCTCACAATTATGCTGTTTAATCTGTGCTCAAGGATCTTACCCAGTAGACATCAAGCTGAGAAATCTGTAATTTTCTGTCTCCTTCTTGTTCTCTTTCTCAAAGGCAGGTCTGGATTTGGTCTTTTCCTGTCTTCAGAGATCTTGTCAGTCCTCCAGGAACTCTCCATGATGACAATGAGCAGTTCTGTGATCACCTTCGCTACTTCCTTCAGTATCCTAGAATTTCATCCATCTGACCCTGGATCTGTGAATTCATTTAAATTAACTAAGTATTATTTTACCCACTCCTTATCTATCCTGAGCAGTGGCTCCCTCCTTCTGCTAGTGGCACAACAGTAGCCAGCTGTAGTTTCATTTCTCTTCTTTTCTTGAAACCTTAAAGCAGGGGTGGGGAACCTTTTTTATGCCAAGGGCCATTTTGATATTTCTAACATCACTCGAGGGCCGGGGGGCGGGGTTTGCGAGCAGGATCCAATCGTGTGCACTGGGGGGCCGCCACGCCCGCTGCCATGCCTGCCGCCACGCCCACCATACCCGCTGCCACGCCTGCTGCCACCATGTCCGCCATGCCTGCCACCGCCCCCACCCCCCCACGTGCCTGCTGCCACTGCGACTGCCACAGCACTGCTGCTGCACCTGCTGCCACACCTGCCGTGACCGCCCCCAACCCCACCACGCCCCTGCTGTTGCGCCCGCTGCCGCCACACCTGCCACCACCACTCCCGCCAAGCCTCTGCTGCTGCACCCGCTGCCACCACGCCTGCCGCCACCGCCGCTGCCGCACCCCCACTGCCGCCGCACCCACCGCCACGGGCTGGACCAATTGCTTTTGCGGGCCTTATACGGCCCGCGGGCCGGACGTTGCCCACCCCTGCCTTAAAGCATTGGTGTCCTATGGAAGGCTTCCACATCTGTTTGAAGGCTGTCTCGGTTGTCTTTTTATGCTGGGACCAAGAGTGAATGGAAATGACAGCTGAAGACAACCTTAGAAGCAGCTTCATGAGTTTTCAAAAGGACGTAGCTATTGTACTGCATCAGGGAGGGGCATTTTGCTCAACAACTCACTTGGCAAAGCACTCGTTTTGAATGTTTGGCACAGCCCTAGTTATTAAAGAATAAACAGCTGTAGCCAGGCTCTCTGGAGTAGTCAATATACCGACTGAAGTTGGCAGCCCTGGCCCACGAGATCTCTTTGGCTCTCCATGACAATAACAGTGATGACTATAAGAACACCTGCTTGTCTTTTCTGAGGCTTGCAGTCCCGTTTAAAACAGGCACTCCAATTTCCAACTAGATAATGAGGTTCTAAGGTTAAAATTCTATCCACACTTTAACTTGGAGAATAAGCCTTGTTAAAACCAGTAGAACACTACTGAAACTGATGGGATTTATTCAATTGAATGTAAGATTTCATCAAAAGCTGCTTCTTTTTTTTTGCTGGAAAAAGTGTGTTGGCATGAGCAAAGCATAGCCCCTCCCCCAGTGTTAAAACAGCTGCATCCTTTGGAAGGCCCTCATGGCTGCTTCAAAGGCTGTCTCTGGCAGCCTTCCTATCTGTGTGCCTGCATGCACTGCTACCTCATTTTGGTGGTGGTTCCAGCTGAACTGTTGTCACTTAAATGAGCTTTGTAAAGTGTCCCTTTCTAATGCTTTGCACAGCTCTGTTAAAAAGTCTAGTCTTTCCTAGCATGAGTACGTTGGTAGATTAGTGCCTCTGTTCCTTTCTCAAGTTTTTATATAATAGCAGCGGAAGTAAAATAAAGAAACAAATGGTGAAAAATACACAAATCGATGTAGTTATTTATATATAACTTGCAGATAATTTGCCTAACCCTAATAGTATGTAACATTAATTATGGTTCCTTTGTAAAGCTGTTTCAAACTCTATTTATACAAAGATTTAGTGTGTGGTAACTGATATGTTAGGGTCAGGAGAGGTGTTTTCATATGGCTGGGGCTTGCTTTACACATCTTCCTAAGCCATTATGTGATTTGTTTTCAGGTATTATATGAACCCAGCCATTGTGGTTTGTAAACTGTGGGTTATGGATCTGCACCACCTGTCCCATCCTAGCATCCTCCACTCTCTGTATATGGACTTCAACTCCTAGCTCTCAGCTTCAGACTACAGTCTCTAATTATCAAGATCATTCTGATTGTTCTTTGTTTTCTAGGGTATTAGCTACTATGTCATTTGCAAAATGGATAAGCATAAGCTCTACCTCCTCATCCAAATCATTAATAAACATTGAAAGAATCCAGGATTGAATCTTGTGACACCTACTTGATACTTCCCTCCAGTTTGATAACAAATCAGTGTTGATTTGAGTGTTGATTTGATTACAATTGTAGAGCCATCTATGTACCCACATAGCTGTTATGTTATATTTTTGTTGTTGTTCAGTTGTTTAGTCGTGTCCGACTCTTCGTGACCTCATGGACCATAGCACGCCAGGCCTTCCTGTCCTCCACTGTCTCTCGGAGTTTACTCAAATTCATGTTCATTACATCGGTGATGCTATCTAACCATCTCATCCTCTGCCGTCCCCTTCTCCTTTTGCCTTCAGTCTTTCATAGCCTACCCTTAACTAGTGTGCCAGCGTGGATGTCATGGAGTGCTTTGTCAAATGCTTTCCTGACAACACACATTAACTCTGCAGCATTCCCACAATTTACTAAGGAAGCTATCTGATCAAAAAATGAAATAAAGTTAGTCGAGCACTTGATCTTGAGAAATCCTACGTGATTTCTGGTAATTACTGCCTTGTTTTCAAGGTGCTTATAGATCAATCTCTTTATAATCTGCTCTAGAATCTTCCTGAATGTCAAACTGATTGACCTATAATTCCTTGGATCCTCCTTTTTCTGGTTTTTGAAGATAGGAATAACATTTGCCCTCTTCAGTCCTCTGGCACTTCACCAGTCCCCCAGAATTTCTCAAAGATAATACATAAAGATATCGCCAGACCATCGGCAAACTT
Source organism: Charina bottae (assembly GCA_023362775.1). Taxonomy (NCBI): domain Eukaryota; kingdom Metazoa; phylum Chordata; class Lepidosauria; order Squamata; family Charinaidae; genus Charina; species Charina bottae. Next base: position 3,665,649 of record JALMGJ010000022.1, read on the forward strand.
CTTATTACCTAGGATGGAATTCTGGCTGTGGAGATTTAATTTCACTCAAAGTAAGTAGGTAGTCTCTGACCACTTTTCTATCAGCCTCAAGCTTGAGATCTACCCCTTCATTTTACCCTTCACAATTGCTGTGTGGCACATATATTGTCTTGTTTGAGAAGACTGAGACAAAATAGGAATTGGAGGAGCTCTTTGTTACCTATTATTATTCTTCCATCTTCATTGAGCAGCTTGTGTATTGATTCTTTCTCTATCTTTTATTTTGAACTGAACCGAAGACACCCCTTTTGTTGTACTTCATTTCTTTCCCCACCTCAGTTCCTTCTCATTAGTCAGAGATTTTTTTTAAAAAATAGCTTAATAGAAAATAATATTTTGTGCATAAACCAAACAAAGTAGGTCCATTTTTGATCTGGGGTGCTGGCAGGCATATAGTGGTTCAGTTCATGCAACATGCTAAGCCACAACAAATATGTCATGCTTCGTCTGAACCCAGCCTAAATCCTTTCAATGTGATCATGGGTATCCAACCACAGTAGAGAATGCATGCGAAGCGTGGCTTCTGGAATTAGAGTACAGCAGTTGCCAACAGTCTGATTCAACTATTCAACGGTTTTCCCATTGGATGTATTTGGAGATTTGGGGGGATTTTTTTCTCTGCAGCCTCTAGTCTGATTAGGCCTATTTTCAGATTCCATCTTCCTTTAATTGATTTCTTCCTCCACATTAAATCTGGTTACATTTTCTCCAGTTTTTGGAGAGTTATCATGCCGCTAGATAGATGGGCAGAGTCCCAAATCCCTTTTACACACTTCCTTTCCAACATTCCATAGGGGTTGGAAAAAATAAAAATGGTGTTACTGTACTGACTGAAATCATACCTCTTCACTTACACTTCTCTCCTATAAGTCAGATGACCATAGCCTGTGGACACCAGTTCACAGTTGCCTTAGACATCTTTGAATGTCCAGGACAAAGCACTGAAATGACTTGATGGACCTGTTCAGCCAGGCATGCTTACAAAATCCTTTCAGATTTTGTCCATGTGCCCACTATCTGTTCTCTGGTGAACACTTGCAAAGCCTTCCTGCCAGCCAATTTACCCATTAAAATCCCAATACTGAAAAGGGATGACAGTATGGAGTTGCCTATTTTTTCTGCACCCGTGGACTTATCTGCATGGAGGCCTAGAAAATCTGCTCCCCTTATGTCTATCTCAAGGATTAAACTACTGAACAGAGAATGGAACATTTGTTGTTTCCACAGTGTGAAAAAGCAGCATATGTCTCAAATTTCCACAGTATATGGAACAATGCTAGGAGGCAAATAGGTTGCCTGGTACTGCGTATCCTGAGGGTATGAAAAGAGGTCTACAAAGCTAGATGGAGGACAATAGAAACGTCCCCTTGTGAGGAACAAGGTGATGCCACACCTATGGCTGGTTCTCTACCAGGCCAGCTGTTTGTGCATGTGCATTACTGCAAATTGGCTGTGGGTTCTGAATTAATAAGACCTCTCTTGCTTATGGGACTAAAAGAAAATCAAATGGAGAAACAGAGTAAGGGCAAACAAAAACAAAGGAGAAGATGGAAGTTTATAAAATGGTAAGCAATTTCTCATAACGGTAACAATAGGGACAAGTGTAATAGATTATATACTAGGAAAAAGAAGTGGTTTTTTTCACACAGTTCTTAATTAACTTCAACAATTCAGTATCATTAGGTGCCTTTCTAACAGGAATAAACAAAATCTGGAGGAAAAATCTACCTATGGCTGTTAGAAAGAAAGAGAGCCACCATGTTCAAGGGCATCACGTCTCTACCTATCCCCATTATTGGGATAAACACCTGGGGGTAAACATTGCTTTAATTCCTTGCTTGAGAGCTAGTGATTGTTGGACTAAATGATGGAGAGGAAGAGTCTTCCCACCCTTGGGGCTCTACAAATGTGCTGAATGTTCGCCCTTGAACAACAGGGCCCTTTGGCCATGCTAGCTGGGGATTGTGAAATCCAATAGTTCTGGAGGGCCCAGGCTCAGCTGTTTCCTGCATTCCTATAGTTTTCTACAGGGTCTCCCTTCCCTAACTTGAAGCTTGTTTGCAAAAGGAATTGCTGCTTCCATTGTGCATAAGTATTTCACATTCACTTTTGTTAATCAGAATTTGGCACACAGCAAGGTGGACAGGTTTTGCTCTGTTGTGTCACTGCCAGTGTTGGAAAACTGGGGTAAGTGATGGCTTGCCTGGAATAAGTTTTGTGATTTTTTAATTTGTGCAGTTAAAAAAAAACAGATGGCAGATTCCTCAGTTATTTTTTATTGAGCTAAATATTTTGTAAGCTTTTTTTTTAAAAAAGAGTTATGACTTGTGCTGTTTAAACCATGATTAGTATTGCTTTGTATGACATTACTTATGTGCCTTAATTGTCTCTGATAGCCATTTTGCCATGCATTCTTTGCTTGCCTGAAAACAGTATTTTACAAATTGGCAGCCACCATCAGGGTACTTATATTATAGGCTGGTTCATATATATTCTAAGCCAGAATTTTTTAAACCATGACTTGTTAAACAAGTTATAGTGATATGGTCAACAAAACATTTGCACAGAATGCTAGCCCAAACTCTAACAAATCAAATTATGCCCAAGTTTGCAGAACACATTAAGCTATAAACCATGGCTTACAAAACAGAATAGATTTCTAGTCCCACCTTAGGTATGAAAGCCGGCTAGGTGACCTTGGGCCAGTCACTCTCTCTCAGCCCAACTCACCTCACAGGGTTGTTGTTGTGGGGAAAAGAGGAGGAAGAAGGAGTATGAGGTATGTTTGCCACCTTGAGTTATTTATAAAAATAATAAAATAAAATAAAATAAAATAAAATAAAATAAAATAAAATAAATAAAATAAATTAATAAAATAAAATAATAATCCTAACTTCTAAATTGTGGACTTTTTCTGACTTCAGAGTCAATGTAGGTAAATTTCATTTAGAAAGGCATCTTAGGTATATTTAACCCAAATATGCATGAGTGGAAAGAATCTCTCCCTTCTTCAGTATAAACCACAAAATTATATATGCTCTGGGATTAGGACTGATTCATGATTTCCTCAATCACCCAAATCTGAAGCCAGTTTGATTAAAGTGCAGATCATGGATAACTTGATTACAGTAGTATTAATTGCGTTTATGAATGCTCACAAAACTCTAGCCTAAACAAGGTTATTGCCACGCCCAAAATAAATATGTGGAAAAGGGAGTCTCTTCAGAGAGAAGAAAAAGAATTGAGTATGAACCCTCAAGGCTAATCAATCAATCAATCAATCAATCAATCAATCAATTCCTCCAGGCAATTATTTCCATGCCACCATTGCCATTTTAATTTCTGCAAATGTACTTGGACCAAATTGTGAAATCCAAAGGTATTTAGATTGAATATTCTGCAATTCCACAGTTATAAACAACCCAGATTCCTCTTGTAATAACTCAAATGACTTAAAAACTTGATCAGCAATAAGCTGATTTAAATATTAGTACCCTCATTAGCCCATGATTCCCCTCTCCAAAAAAAAAAAAACAATTTTCAAACTGGCATTATCTCAAAATGTGTTTCTCATGTGAATAAGAATCAAAATTATACTTCTATCACCACAAATCCTAAATTTGCCTTATAGCCTTTAATACTGGAAATACAGTAGAATAAAAATGGAGCTAAGCCTTTACCACAATATCGGAAGGGTCAAATAATAACTTTTGAATGTGTCCACCATGGTTTTTGCATTTACTCTCTTAAAGTCCATGAAGAAATAGAAGTCAAAATATATGCCAGGTGATAAAGCTGGAAATCAGAGAAGTTGAAATCCCCATCATAGTATGATGATTATAACCTAAATAGAAAAAATCTAGGGGGCTATCTTCCTGTTTCTTAATAAGGTGTCAATCTGCTCAAAATACCTTAACTGTATTGACAAAGGAACATCTTTGGGTATATATAACAACCATGAAGCAATATTCATATTTACAATTCCCCTTCAGCAACCTGGAATGTTTGTCTATGTGTACTGTCTCTATGTATATCAGTATTAATGTGAGATAAACCATTTGATATATGTTCATCTACACATGATGAAAGTTTTCTTGGTTTGAGATATTTAAAAGAATTCAAGCAACAAGTGAAACCCCTATTCTTATATATTTCCATTGGAGCCTAAAAAAAGGATAAAAGACTTACTTCAATTAATTGAATAGCCTGATGATTTACCAAACTGTTGGCACAGAACATTCATAATTATTAATATATCATTGGCATTTAATAACAGCAAATCTTATGCTCAGAATATCCTTTGGTTGCCTACTAAGGCAGGCCAATCATTCCATATCAAATTAAATATTAGAAGAGATAAAGGGCATCCTTGATGAGTTCCATGAGATATCTTGATAGATGACGAAATAGTTCAATTTTTGATAACCTTGGCAGAAGGATTAGAATACCACATATTAATCCAGTTGATAGAAAAATAAGGGAATTCATATTTAACCAAAACCTGCTCCAAAAATTTCCATTGCATCATATCAAAGCCTTTTCCTAGACCCCATAATACTCCCATTGGCAATTTCAATTTTGCTGGATGTACGTATATCTAAAACAGAGTTTTCCAAACTTTTCATGTTGGTGACACACTTTTTAGACATGCATCATTTCGTGACACAGTAATTCAGTTTTACTAGCAAACTGGAGGTTAAACTAACTAACTTATAAGAGATATGGACACATACATACATTGTAATAGCGAAATGTATGGGGACACAACTTATCTCATGAAAACAGAGTTCCCCTTTACAGCAGGGCAAGGCTTGGACAGAGCTCCCCTCTTACAGCAAGGCACAAGGCAGGCACTAGGACCTGCGCGGAATCCTGGCAGGGCTCGGAGGCAGCAGCAGCGAGGCGCTTGAGGCTCTGAGCGTCCGACTCAGAGGTTTCTCGTTACGTTCGTGCGACACACCTACACACTGCAGCTGACGCACTAACGTGTTGTGACACACAGTTTGGAAAGCTCTGATCTAAAATAACAATTAATGTTTTAATATTATCTGAGGTTTGTCTAACTTTCAAATCTTTCTGAATCACCTATACAGGGTAGGGGTAGGGGTAGGGGTAGGGGGTCACTGCTTTACAGTGGTTTTACTCTTTCCTAGGTGGGTAGTTCTAGTCAGGGATAGGATGTGAGAAGTTGGCCTAATGGGCAATCCCTTATAAGATGTCCTACAGCCGATGCTTTCTCTCGAGCAGAGGTCCTGGTGACAATGACTCATTTTCATATCACCATAGATTAGATTACTGCAATGCACTTTACTTTGAAATTGTACTTGTAAGCTGCAGTGAGTGCAAAATGCAGCAATCCACATACTGGCACATAAGACAGCGACAGAACATCTGTATTCGTGGGCACCTCATTGACATCTGACAGTTTTTTTAAATACAATACATAGTGATGGTTTTAACTGATAAAGGCTTCATTCCTAAGGATCTTCAGAATCGTGTCCTCTGCAGGGAACTGTCCTGTCATGTATGCTTGTCCTGGGTAGGGAAACTCAAGTTCCCGTACGTATGTGAGGTGAGAGGTGTAGTGGCCTAGGCCTGGGCCTGGAGATAATGCTCTCCCCTGGTAGCCCCCAGCTTACAGAATAGCCGCTCCCCAGAGGTCCAATTTGCTTGATGTCTTTTTGAAAGATTGTGAAAACCTAACTTTTCTGCAGGCCCTCTGAGGGTTGGCTGTCACTGCTGTTCAGCCTGGGGTTGGTGCTGATGGTTGTTTATTCATTTTATTGTATATTTTATGGTTTTCAGTTTTATTGTAAACCACCAGGAGCCATCCCTTGATTATGGTGCCCTATAACTATAATATCAATAATAAATATAATAAATAAAAGATTGGGAGATAGCCTTTAGTTTGGGGATAACTGCGATTGTAAATCAGTGCATCGCCAAACCCCAAGTGGGAGTCCATCCTGCCCCATTCCTGCTGCAGGGCTGTGAATGGCAGATGGTTTCCTATCATCTGGTGATGTTCAGAAAAGGGGAGGAGGGCAAAGCCAGATGGTTTAACCAATTGCTTTGCTTAACAGACACACACACCCCACACAAAACAGGACACCACCATTCAGGAGTAAGCCAAAACAGAAACAACAGATGCAGGATAGGGACTGAAGATGGAAGCAGCCATTGTTATGCCTTATGGTTTCCTGGTGACTCAAGAATTGGTAGGCAGTATTTTAATTTCAGATTCTAGACCCCAACTGCTTGAGACCCTAGACCTCTGTTTTGTTTTGTTTTTCCTTTCAGAATATCTTCTTTCTCAGAAGTTGTAGGAGGATACACACAACTCCTTTCATTCACTGAACAAACGTGTAAAAAGTCTGGTTATGGTTGCAGGCTAACTATTCATTATTGCCACAAACTTTAAATCAGTTCCAGTAGTTATGGTTTTCCTGACTGAGTTCACATTACAGATTAATTAAGGCATTAATTGTTTTAATGTTTGTTTTGTTTTTGGCTTAATATTTTATGTGAACCCAGCTATGGTGATTTGTAAATCATGGTTCATGGCGAACATGTTATGTTAATTCAGCCAATTGTGGACTACTGAAAACGATGGTTTAGTGATCCATGCTTAATGCAGTGCCTGAAGCCAGCCACTCACCCCACAATCCTCCCCGCCTCTCTCGAGCCATACACATGCATGCATACAATACCTTCTGGAATACCTGACTGCGTTCAGTGAAGGTGCCCAGGTGTGCAGCTCGAATGGTGTCCAGGGAATCCCTTTCAGAGAGAATGCTCATTGGAACGGGGCACAGAAGATAGTACCATCCATTCAACAAGTTTAGTCTGGGAGGGAGCACTGTTTTTCCCACCCCCCTCCCCCTGGCCCAAGCATCCAAAAGGGCAGCCATTACCCGTACTTTGTTTCCTTTCAGCGAACAAGGTGGACCTGTGCCTGGGATGGTTTAGGCAGGTGTCCAGGGGAAGGCCTGCACTTCTGGGTCAATCTCACTCAGACGTGGCTGCTGGATCCCAGAGGGTTCAGCAGCCATGCCTGATGCTGCATTTCCATCTGAATGAGGCATTATTCCACCCAGTTGGCCAGAGCTGTTTGGGATTGTTCTGTGACCCTGCCACTCACAGCCCGCTGTTTAGAAACAGAAAACCCAGACGCTTAATTCTGTGCACAATGGGGGAAGGAGATTAGGCAGCTCAAACACAAACAGATGAGCCCAGATTCTCCTTTTAATCAAGGCATCTTTACTTCGCTTAATTGTGTTGTATGTGTTTATTCAGCTGCACACACAACCCCTCCCCATGTGAGCAATCAGGGAGTTTTGCAGCCAGTTTGCCTCTGACACCTGCTGGACTAGATGTAGCTGCAGGCTTCCTCCCTATTTACTGCAGTTGCCCTTCAGCCTCTCCTGGCAGCCAGCACAGAGCACCATCTTATACAGCATAGGGTGTTTAGGCCTTTCGTCTTGCCGAAGCTTTTTCCCTTGGTATGATCTCTCTCCCAGCACACACACCTGTAACTATGATCTTCCTATCTCTTTCCCTCTGGGCTAGCCTCCGCAGGGCCACTTTGTACCCCTGCTAGTGCCAGCCTAAGCTACAGACCAGGGCAGAACCAAGCTCTGAGGCTTGAGTGATTCAAACAGAGTGCAAAAGCAAACATGTCACCATGTAATACATCCAGGGTGTAGCAGCTGGGCCAGTCTGAAAAGTGTGGTGCTACATGTACCCAGTTGTACATCTACTAATCTCATTTTTAAATACACAGTCCATGTGTATTCCAAATGTGTGGAACAACCACCTTGAGCTAATGGACTAAAATAAAGAAAATTACAATGAAATTTTCAGAACAAAAAATATTTTCTTCCCTAACATCTAGACAAATGACAGCATTTTAAACCCAGCACAGAGATGTTTTTCTTTTTTTAAAAAATAATTAATACTGATTAACTTCATTCAGTATCAGTTTATTATTCATTAAAATTCAACAAACTCTCCTTGTTAAAATGCTACCCTTGGAACTACATTGTAACCATAGTTACTGAGAGTTAAGTCTTGTGCAGACATGTGTCTGCATGTATGTGGGGGGCAAGAGCTTCATGTCTCCAGACTACAATCCTCTTATTTTTGGTAGAAGGAGTGAAATTTGCATAGAGGAATTAACATGCATCATGGGGCCTTTCTCTACTAGTAACTTAAGCTGCTATCTACTCATTTGGGGTCAGCACAAAAGAATGCTGGAATAAAATTTGCTGCCTCCATAGCCAATGCCCATCTGATCACTACTGCACCTGTTCCAAGGCTCTGCTGAATGGTGTCTTGATCTGTGAGCCTTCCACCTATTATAAGTGAAATAAGCCAACCAGCAAACAGTGAGCCATCATGACTACAGCAAGAATGTGGAGGATCTAATTCCAGGATTTTGTCTGAGAATATCTAGAATGGTTTGTGTGTCGCCGCCCCCCCCCCCCTTTGCTATTTTTTGGTCATCTCCCAAGTTAAAGTAATGTGAAAGAAAAATCTAATGGAAGATACCGGGCCAGAAATGGTCCCAGGGAAGAGAAAGGCAGTCCCTGGTCGGCGCCTTCAAAAGGACACATACTTCCTTTTCTAATCACTTTCAGAAATTGCTTGTTAATTGCTTTTCAGCTATTAGGAACCTTTGGATCAACAAGTTTTACAGCACCGGATGAGTTTCCTTCAATCCTTAGTGAAAGACAACAAAAGAGATTTTAAATACATTTAAGGACTTGAAAAATTCTTTTGGAATAAACAGCAAAAGGGTGATTAGAACTTTGATTTTGGAAAGTTACAAACAGACTAAGGGTCCAGATGGATTTGAAATAAGATTTTGGAATTAATTATAAGAATCCTTCCCATGGGAAAAAGCTTTTGTTTTGAATTTTCTTTAAAAAAAAATGATAGGATGTGACTTTGAAGGTTAGACACTAGAGGGAACCAGAAGGAACTAAAGATTACAATTAAAGGAGAAGAACACTTAAATTTGACTTACTAGTACAGAATGGAGCAAAATATTTAACACTGGACATACTGAAGAATATTTTTGAACAATGGACCCAGAAGTTAATTTTAAGAGTGTCTGCCTCTATAGATAGACTGTGTTTAAAAGTTGTTTTGGAAGAGGAACAAATTTTACCGGACAAGACTGAGATTGAATGGAAAGTGAATTTAAAAATGACAGGCTACAGGAATGATATGGAAAAAGATGCTCCACTGGACATACAAATTAAACTGGCTGATGTCTTAATAATTAAAAGGGATATACGGTTAGATATTTGGGGGTGATTTTATCAACCAAGAATAGTATGTTGTTTCAGAATAATTATGTTAAAATTTGGAATGATGTGAAAAAAGATCCGTTAAAATGGGAAAAATTACAACTGTCTCTCCTGGGGAGAATATCTGTGATTAAGATGAATGTTTTGCCTAGGATGTTGTTTCTTTTTCAGACTATACTGATTTTGTCGACAGATTTACTATTTAAACAATGGCAGAAGGATATCTCTAAGTTTATTTGGCAAGGCAAGAAACCAAGAATTAAATATAAATTTTTACATGATGCCAAAGAACGAGGAGGTCTGGGTTTACCTGATTTAAAATTGTATTTTGATGCCTGTTGTTTGCTTTCGATGAAGGAATGGATAACTTTGAAGAACAGGAAATTACTGCAACTTAAAGGACACAAATTGAGATTTGGGTGGCACGCCTATCTGTGGTATGATAAAATTAAAGTTAATAAAAATTTTAAAAACCATTTTGTTAGGAGTGCCATAATGAGGGTTTGGAACAAATATAAAGCAAGACTGTCCCCTAATGTACCAATGTGGTTGTCACCTCATGCAGTATTTGTTAGAAGAGAAAATATGGGGGGAACAAGTTGGTTAAATTATAAAGATTTGTTAAATTTTGAAGAGGGTGAACTGAAGCTTAAAACAAGGGAACTGTTAAGAGTTGGAAGGTTTTACATGTCATTGGTTTACCTATATGCAATTGTTAGAACGTTTTAAAGTGGATAAAAAGAATTTCAGATCTGTTAATTAAACAACTCAATTTGAAATGGAACTCTGTATAAATGATGAACATGTTATTACAAAGATGTATAAAATGTTGTTAGAAGATGAACAAGTTAAAGAATGTATGATTAAATCATACATTAAACCAGATTAAACCAGAACTGTTTCTCTTGGGTCTGATGGAGAAGCAGCTCGAGAAACAACATGGGACTTTGCTTTTATATATGATTACAGCAGCAAGAATTTTATATGCACAGAGATGGAAAGATCCACAAATACCTTCAGTGGAGGACTGGATTATCGAACTGATGGAGCTGGCCCAAATGGCCATGTTAACAGCGCTGATAAGAGAAAATACCGTTTCTGGATTTGTTTCTACATGGCAACCACTTTTAGACTACTTGCTTGTCAGAAAAAAATAAAGTTTTGATTTTGGGTTTTTTTTTTAAAATTTTATTAGGTTTTAAATATACATAGATAAAAGTCTGAAACAGAAAAGAAAGAGAGTAAAAAGTGTAATAAAGCAAAAAGAAAAAAGATAGAAATGAAACATAGCAATTAGTCAACTTCCGATTTGTCTCTGGTCATAGTAATTTAACAATTTTATCTTACATGCTAGGTCTATATAAAACATTAAAAAACATTTCTTGTCTATTATATCAATATATATATATTTTAATCTTCAAATCCCCATATAAGCTTTGCTCCTCCCGCATCTTGTAAGTAGTCAGTTAATGGTTTCCACTCTTTAAGGAAATAATAATTTGAATTTTCTTTTAATAAACATGTCAATTTATCATTCTCTGCCATATCCATCAATTTTAACATCCTATCTTGTATCGTGGGCAAAATCTGATTTTTCCAATTTTGTGCATATATAAGTCTTGCTCCTGTAATCATATATTGCATAATTCTTGTAAATTGCTTCCCAAATTGTCCTTCTATTATTCCCAACAAAAATAATTCCGATTTAAATGGGACTCGAATTTGTAATATATTTTGCATCAATGAATGTATTTGAGTCCAAAATTTCTTTGCAATCTCACATGTCCACCACATATGGTAAAAAGACCCCTCTTGTTTTTTACATTTCCAACATAAGTTGGAGACATTCCCATACATTTTAGAAAGTTTTTGTGGGGTCATCTGTACATCATCTTATACATCACCATCTGTACATCATCTTATAAAAGTTTTCTTTTAAATTATAACACAAAGTAAATTTTAGTCCTTTAGTCCACATGTCTTCCCATTGTTGCATTTGAATATTATAACCAATATTTTTTGCCCATTTAATCATACAATCTTTAACTTGTTCCTCTACCATTTCACCTTTTAACAATAGTTTATACATTTTAGCAATTAGGTGATCATCAGCTTCACATAATTGTATCTCGAATTCTGATTTGGTTTGTTCAGATTCAAAGTCTTTCTTATCTGATTTAAATTTCTCTACAAGTTGCATGTATGAAAGCCATTGGAAAGTATATCCCTCTGATGCCAATTCTTCTATTGATTTAATTGTATATTGTCCTTGTTCTTTCTTTAAAAATTCTTTATAGGTCAACCATTTGTCTTTAGTTCTTACTTCTGTTCTATAAAATGCTTCTTGCGTTGAAATCCATAAAGGTCTTTTATAACATAAAGTTAGTTTATATTTATCCCAAATTCTTAACAGAGATCTTCTAATATAGTGATTTTTAAAGTCCACATTAACTTTTACTTTATCATACCACAAATATCCATGCCATCCATATCTTAATTCATGCCCCTCCAAATTCAATAGTTTTTCATTTTTCAAGACTATCCATTCTTTAATCTATACCAAGCAACAAGCAGCATAATATAATTTCAAATCCGGCAGACCTAGCCCGCCTCTTTCTTTTGAATCTTGCAAAACTTTATATTTTACTCTTGGTTTTTTTCCTTGCCAAATGAACTTAGAAATATCTTGCTGCCATTGTTTAAAAGGTTCTTCTGATGCCAATATAGGTAGTGTTTGGAGAATATATAAAATTCTTGGCAAAACATTCATTTTAATTGCTGAAATTCTACCTAATAGTGATAATTGCAATTTTTCCCAATGGTCCAAATCTTTTTTAATATCCATCCAAAGTGGAATATAGTTATTCTTAAACAACTTAACATTTTTAGCTGTTAAATATACTCCCAAATATTTTACTTTTTCTTCCATTGAATATCCTGTTATTTCTTTCAATTTCTCTTGTTGCTGATGGTCCATATTTTTAGTCAATACTTTTGTTTTCTGCAAATTCACTTTGAACCCTGCTAACGACCCAAAGTCTTTTAATTTCTGTATTAGAATTTCAATTCCATCTAGCGGATTCTCCAAAGTAATGACTAGGTCATCTGCAAAGGCTCTTAGTTTATAAACTTCTTTTTTAACTTTGATACCATGGATGCCATCATCTTGTCTAATATCTCTAAGTAAACCCTCTAATACCAGTGTGAACAAAAGTGTAGATAATGGACAACCTTGTCTAGTACCTTTTTGAATTTCACATGGCTTACTAAATTCTCCATTAAGAATTATTTTGGCAAATTGTGGAGTATATATTGATTTAATCCATTTTATGAATTTTCCTCCAAAATTCATGTTTTCCAATACTTTGAACATAAAAGGCCAATTTAGGTTGTCAAAGGCTTTTTCAGCATCAATAAATATCAAGGCAGCTTGTTTTTCATAATGTTGTTCCAAAAATTCAATTACATCTAATATATTTCGGACATAGTCTCGGATTTGTCTCTTGGGCAAAAATCCAGCTTGGTCTTGATGAATATAATTCTTGAGAATATTTTTCATTCTTTCTGCTAATATCGTTGTAAAAATCTTATAGTCATTATTCAATAAAGATATTGGTCTGTAATTCTTAGTTAAAGTCAGATCTTGTTGTTCCTTGGGGATCAGTGTTATATGTGCTTCTTTCCAAGTTTCTGGCATAGTTCCTGTTTCCAAAATAGAATTCATGGTCTTCTGCAAAGGTAAGCATAAATCATCCTCAAAGCATTTATAGTAGGCTGCTGACAATCCATCCGGTCCAGGAGCTTTTCCACTGCTAATTTTCTTAAAAGCCTTTACCATTTCTTCTGTTGTTATAGAATTGTTTAGTGTCAATCTTTGTTGGTCGTTAAGAACCCAACAGATTTTGGGTTTTAATGATTAAATTGTTTGATTTGATAGAAATAATGTTACTAAGGTTTAACTAATGGTAAGAGATTATATTTGTAAATGTATTCATATCTGTATTGGAGAAGGTTGGAACTCACTTTCTGTTTCTGTTCTCTCTCTGTTCTGCACTTTTATAGTTTTTCTTTTTTCTTTAGTTCTGTAGTCTATTTGTTCTATATTCTATATTTTGTATTTTAATTTTATTCTGAAAACTTATAAAGTTCTTTAAAAAATAATTAAAAGGAATATACAAATAACAAACCAAAAGAGTGATCTGGATAACTTTCCTATATTGGATTTACAAAAGAGTCTTGTTAAACCTTTGAAAAAATTTGTGAGAAGGGACAAATGAAAAGAAATCAAGTTCTAGGACATTTTTTGAAGGGATTAAAGATCAAGATTGTTAAAAATAAAAGGAAGGAATATAAAGTTGGTTTACCTGATCAAGGTTAAAATAGATATGTTATCTCTGGTAATCCTTAATGGACTTTTGCTGATCAGGACTAAATGATGAGGCTTTAAGGATTTGTTTATAGATAAGAGATGGGATATGGGAAGAAGAGATCATTTGTTGTATTTTAAGAGAAGGTGATAAGTTACTAAAATTGTTTATACTTGTGATGAAGGGGGAAGTAATTTCTTTATATATTTATTTTCTTTTTCTTTATTATATTCTTATTTTTTCTTTCTTTTCTATTTTTCTTTCTATTTTTTTTCTTTTCTCCACTTTCTATTTTTTTGTTTTATTCTTTTATTCTTTTATTGTTTTTATTTGTATCTTTTCAATTGTATCTTTTCAATTGTAATTTTTAATAAAATTACTATTAAAAAAAAGAATGGGGGCACTCCCCCCATCCAGGTCCTGACAAAATTATCCACACTTGAGGACCAATGCAATTTGGTCCCATATCCAAGTTTGAATCCTGTCTTCATGGAGCCTGGAAAATCCATTTCATCCAAGATCCTCCGGACTAGGTCCCACCACTTCTCCAAAACATTTCCTTAAAAGGGGGAGCTGATAGTTGACTAGGGTGGCTGGATTAAGAGAGGGCTACTTCCGAAGAGTATGGACCATCCCATTTTTTCAAGGAAGCATTAATCCCCTCCCAAATCCAGCCATACACACCCTTCTGATTGCATGGATGAGGGCCGCTCTTCTCATCAGACTTTGTATGAGTAGAGTTAAGCTCAGAGTGAATGCAGATGATTTTATCCACAAAGGAGCTTTCAAACATGTCACAGTGGCCCACAAGAGGATCTTTATTGTCACCTACCCCACCAAAAAAAGAAGTAGGCCACTTGAACAGACTTACCCTGTTCAACAAACACAAGTCTCCCCATATGATAAGGATAAATATAAGTATATTTTCCCATCCTTACTGCCATGGTATACTCCTGAATATGGATACGTAACCAGTATCAGTCAAGTTCATTGTTTTCCTCCACTGTGTGTTACTTTAGATGGTTCTTCACTCATTTTAAATGACTCTTCACTCACTCGAGGAACTTCCTGGGATATGCAAGGGAAGTCCCTGGGATGCAATCTTGTCCAATATCTGAGCCATCTGTATTCCAGAGGCCAGCAATGAAGCCCATTTAGCAGTCTGTTAGAACTACTGAAATGGAGCAGAGCTGCTAAGCTCATGCACAGAAAAAGAATATTGTTTAAAAACAGAGCCCATGAGCATATTAGAGAGATCCAGGTTAGTCTTACACCTTTAGCCCACCTTAGCATAAAGAAACACACATGTAGACATGGCAGGTATGAAAAGTAAGTACAAAAGAGTCCTTATGTTTATTCACTGCAGGTACAGCATTTTCAGTAGATAAATGATGTTCCATTTCTTCCTTCTGTTCCCTAAACTTAATTAACTCTTGCCCCTCATTGCTGGCAAGAGATATGTGTAAAAAGGGGAAAAATCTCCTAGGCCCATCCATGGCCTAAGATGGAGCAGCACACAGCCATGCGCTTTGCTCCCAGTTGAAGAAGGAGGAGAGACAGAGAGAGGAAGTGGGAGTGGCCACAAACAGCTTCCTCAAAAAGCATGGAGAGCTTGCATCCTAGAGCAGCCATCCATATGCTGATGAGGCATGCTGGATTTGCCAGAATCTCCAACAAGTAAGACATGTGGCAGAGCTGCTGGAAAGGTTGCTGGGCATGTAACTAGTCTGACATGCCTGCAGAGATTAGATGCACCAGTGAAACACCCATAAATCCTAAAATCAGAAACGTTGGCATCAAAAATAAGTTGGGGTGTGTGTGAAATGATGTGTATGAAAGGAACTAAGGAAACAAAGTGCTGATGAAAAAAGCGAACATGAGGAAAGAAATGGCTACATTCAAAGTTGTCTAGGAATCAAAGAGGAGGAAGTTATGCCCTTCTAACACTCCCCCAAAAGCTTTTCACCAAGATAATGGTTGACCATGTGTTACAGGTTATACATAAGTTATTGAGGAACAATATTGACTTAAGGGAGAAAATATTACTTTAAAAATGGTACACAAAATGACAATTTAAGGGTGCTTAATTTGTGGGATAGAGCCAGTTTTGGTGTAGTGATTAAGGCATCAGGCTAGAAACCAGGAGACCATGAGTTCTAGTCCCGACTTAGGCACAAAGCCAGCTGGTTGACCTTGGGCCAATCACTTTCTCTCAGCCCCAGGAAGGAGGCAATGGCAAATCACTTCCGAAAAACCTTGCCAAGGAAACTGCAGGGACTTGTCAAGGCAATCTCTGAGAATCAGACACAATTGAATGGATTAAAAACAATTGTGGCATGAGATAAAGACAATGTCAGGTGACCAAGGGGAAAACCTCTGTGGCCAGGCATGATTGTGTAATGTAATGGTAAAATGCAAATGCCTGGAGATCCAAGTCATTTAAAATTCAACAGATACAGTACATAGTCATACATGTAACTGAACATATAGATTCTTACAGAGCTTTGGCTAAACAGGGATAAGACCACTGGGGGTATGTGCAAAATCGATCTTCCTCTTTTACATGCCTTCAGATGAGTATCTGGGCAAGGCTGAGGCAAGCCAAGTTCATAACTGGTCCCTGTAGTGAAGAGGGAGAAAACAATTTCCAAGGCTCAGATACCAGAGTAACCAATCAAAACACAACTGCCAATCTAAGTAGTAGGCAGAGAGCCACAAAGCCTGGAAAACTGAAATTCTGAGTAATCAATCAGGAACAAAAAGGTATCCTTCTTTGTCAAAAGAGCTTTTACAAGGGGAGAAGTCCAACTCCATTTGTTCTTTTTGCCATCCATTCCAGAGGAAATGGTATCTCTTCCCAGTTTGGCTCCTACCAGGTAAGAAATTCACCCCAACTTGGAGAAGGGTTAGAGAAATTTATGTGAGCTGTTTGCTTCTTTGTATTTTTAGTCCTCTTTTGTTCTACATATATTGTCCCACCCGGTCATGCAGAGAGGGCATGCTACGGACCCCGTCAGTAAGGGAATTCCACCTGGCGGGGCCCAGGAGACGAGCCTTCTCTGCAGTGGCACCCGCCCTCTGGAACATTCTGCCCCCAGAGGTGAGGCGGGCCCTTTCGCTCCCGGCCTTCCGGAAGAATTTGAAGACCTGGTTCTGCCGCCTCGCCTGGGATGGGAAGAGCAATAGTTCCTCCTGGGGGTGGCTGGCACCATAGAGCCCTCCTCATTAGATGAGATCTTATCGCTACTTGGATTTTATATCTAACTTTATTCTCTATTTATACTGGTTATTTATATTGTATTTTATGTGCTTATAGTTTTAATGTTCATTTTATTGTAAACCGGCCAGAGTCCCCCTTTTTGAGGGAGATGGGCGGTGATAGAAATTGGAAAAATAATAGATAGATAGATAGATAGATAGATAGATAGATAGATAGATAGATAGTCTGTGTATCTGTCTATGTGTATTCATGCCTGGAAGATAACTGTGAGTAAAGCCTACAGGACCCATGAGATTTTCCTTTCCCTTATTGCCCTTTCTTCAATTCTCAATTAGCTCCTGTATTATGTCAGGGAAAGCACACCCTCTAGAGCAGTGTTGCTCAACCTGGGCCACTTTAAGATGGCTGGCTGGGGAATTCTGGGAGTTGAAGTCCACACATCTTAAAGAGGCCCAGGTTGAGAAACACTACTCTAGACAGAGCAGCTGCTAAATAGGCAAAAACTGTTAATTGCATAACATGTGCCCTAAATGGCTCTCTCACTCTCTATGGACTGAACAACAACAACAAGAGAGTTTAGAATCTTTGTGCTGTACAAATTTCCCTCCCAGTTCAAGAGATCCCAAGATTACAGCCACATTTAAAAGAGTAGTTTTTACTGATGATATCTTACCCATTAATCTGCAAGGGAGGACCTGATATCTTGAGAGGGAGATGCTCGGGCCAGGTGCATCTGCTCTGGAGTCCTTGGATGAGTCCCAATGTTCCATACATTGGAGTAGAATTGTATAGATTGATCACACTAAGAGTACATGATCCCCAAACCATGTTTCTTGCTTACAACTACTATTTGCAAGACAACATTATGCATCTAACACATGCAGATTCTGTGATGGCCATTCATTATACCTGAGATGTTAATAGCTTGCTCCTACTCACCCTAGAATCAGTGATTTCCCTCTTCCAATGATGGGATTTGGGTTGACTTCTAGCTCCTTAATGTCAGACTACATAATAAACTGAAGCTTCATATTGACTGGGAATTTAGCCTACCATGCATCCTGGCTACTTTTCTGGAGTATCAGGGAAGAGGTTCAACCTGCCCACTACTAGTATAAGAATCAAGATAATTTTTCTCTGTAAAGCTAGACAGACTCTGCCTCCTAAGATTGCTGGAGGAATAATGGGGAAAGGGCTTGAGGAAGTCAATCCATTATATCCCTGTATGAGAGTGTGCATACATTACTGTCCTATATCTGTAGAGGGCTAACATGTATATGAATTGTTGCAGTCTCACTCCCCCTGTCCTTCAGTTTTCATACCTTAAAGGTAAGATTTGCTTTATTTATCTGATAACAAGCTAAAACCCCTCAAGAAGAGCAGTTTCTTTCTCTGGTGCATCTTCAGGCTGTATAATCATTTTCAGACAGTGATGTACCTGTTAAAGACATAGTCAAGAACAAAGAGGTAACAATTGTAATGTTAATGGGGCTATTAAATTATGAGTCTCCTGCAAGCATGCTACCGATAATGTGTATTGGATTTGAATATAACTAAGCTGCCCTCACAAAATGTTATAGATGATTAGAAACAAATTGTTTGGGTTCTGTAACAATTTAGCTATTGATTACCCATTAAGTAAAGCATCTATGAATCATTTATACAAACTTTCTCAATTATTTAGAAAGGGAATCTCATGGAATTAAGTAGCAGTGCTATGTTACAGATCTAGACCACTGGGCTAAACTATACTGTCTCTAGAAGACTATTACACTTGTTGGAATACATGTTAATCCTTGGCCATCATTTAATCCTGAAAACCATCTGTCATGATAAGCCAATGGCTTGATTTAATTTATACAATGCTTAAACCAGTTATAAGAATGGAATATGGTTGAAATGAAATAAGGATATACGTAGGGTAAATATGTCAAGTAAGGGAGATGTAAATTACATATGATTCATTTATTCTATGATATTTCTAACTCCTGCATCAAAATATTTCAGGCTGGGATACAGTAAATGAAACAACTCAGCACAACAACTCAGCACACAGCCATAAAGAGACATATCCTTAGGCAAAGTAATGGTCCTAATACAGTATATTCTAACTGTACTGTGCAAAAAAGCAGAATGAGAGTCTATGACATGGGGAATAAGGTTTGGGAAGAAACTTTTTCTAGGGCTCTTCAAATATTTATCCACAACCAGATGCTTTGAAAATTGCTCTCTTTATTTTTCTCATCTAAGAAGAATATAGGGTAAAGTTTCCCCCCGCACAGTTGTGCAGTTGTGTCCGACTCTAGGGGCCGGTGCTCATCTCCGTTTGTTAGCCGAAGAGCCAGCATTGTCCGAAGACGCTTCCACGGTCATGTGGCCGCATGACGTGCGCGGAACGCTGTTACCTACCCACCAAAGTGGTACCTATTCATCTACTTGCATTTGCATGCTTTCGAATTGCTAGGTTGGCAAGAGCTGGAGCTAGTGCAGGAGCTCACTCCATCATGCAGGATTAGGGATTCGAACCTCCGAACTTGTGATCTTCTGATCGACAAGCCTGGCGACTTACCCGCTGAGCCACCACGCCCCTAAGAAGAATATAGCTGAAGATATATTGCAGGGAAAAACATACCATAAATTAGTAGTAATTGGCATGGTTTTTTGTTGTTTATTCGTTCAGTCGCTTCCGACTCTTCATGACTTCATGGACCAGCCCACGCCAGAGCTTCCTGTCGGCCGTCACCATCCCCAGCTCCCCCATGGTTGAGTCTGTCACTTCCAGAATATCGTCCATCCATCTTGCCCTTGGTCGGCCCCTCTTCCTTTTGCCTTCCACTTTCCCCAGCATCAGCATCTTCTCCAGGGTATCCTGACTTCTCATTATGTGGCCAAAGTACTTCAGTTTTGCCTTTAATATCATTCCCTCAAGTGAGCAGTCTGGCTTTATTTCCTGGAGGATGGACTGGTTTGATCTTCTTGCAGTCCAAGGTACTCTCAGAATTTTCCTCCAACACCACAGTTCAAAAGCATCTATCTTCCTTCGCTCAGCCTTCCTTATGGTCCAGCTCTCACAGCCATAGGTTACTACAGGGAATACCATTGCTTTAACTATGCAGACCTTTGTTGTCAGTGTGATGTCTCTGCTCTTAACTATTTTATCAAGATTTGCCATTGCTCTCCTCCCAAGAAGTAGACGTCTTCTGATTTCCTGGCTGCAGTCAGCATCTGCAGTAATCTTTGCGCCTAGAAATACAAAGTCTGTCACTGCCTCCACTTTTTCTCCCTCTATTTTCCAGTTATCAATCAAACTGGTTGCCATAATCTTGGTTTTTTTTGAGGTTTAACTGCAACCCAGCTTTTGCACTTTCTTCTTTCACCTTCGTCATAAGGCTCCTCAACTCCTCCTCGCTTTCAGCCCTCAAAGTGGTATCATCTGCATATCTGAGATTGTTAATGTTTCTTCCAGCGATTTTAACTCCAGCCTTGGATTCCTCAAGCCCAGCACGCCGCATGATGTGTTCTGCGTACAGGTTGAATAGGTAGGGTGAGAGTATACAACCCTGGCGTACTCCTTTCCCAATCTTAAACCAGTCCGTTGTTCTGTGCTCTGTTCTTACCGTTGCTACTTGGTCGTTATACAGATTCCTCAGGAGGCAGACAAGATGACTTGGTATCCCCATACCACCAAGAACTTGCCACAATTTGTTATGATCCACATAGTCAAAGGCTTTAGAATAGTCAATAAAAGAGAAATAGATGTTTTTCTGAAACTCCCTGGCTTTCTCCATTATCCAGCGGATATTGGCAATTTGGTCTCTAGTTCCTCTGCCTTTTCTAAACCCAGCTTGTACATCTGGCAATTCTCACTCCATGAATTGCTGGAGTCTACCTTGCAAGACCTTGAGCATTACCTTACTGGCATGTGAAATAAGTGCCACTGTTCGATAGTTTGAACATTCTTTTTATTAAATAAATACTTTTTACATCAATAAAATGCTGAAAGCTATGTGCAGAAAAATGTAAACTTATGAAAACTATCTAAAACACAAATCTAAAATATGTACACACAAAGAATATTAAGAAGAATCAAATAGGCTAAAACCAGTAAGCTCAGCAAACCTTTTACCAGCTGGAATATTTCGAAATAGCAGTGAAATTGATAGAAAGTTAGTGCTTATTTCCCATGTGGGGTCAACTGAAAGAATGGTAATTATGTAGTTAGAATGGTTTCTTCTCAGTTTTAACTACCAGAAAAGCAGAAATGCAGAACAAAGCCTCTTCAGATGTCTTCGGTGAACAGAAATATATACAAGGGTGGTTCCCTCCCCCATCATTTACATACCCTATATGTACATCTACATTTGTACACACTTTGAACATTCCTCATGGGCAATTCCTCAATGTTTTTTATTGCTGTCCAGAAAATTGGGACATTAAGACATGTTCTCATATTGTTTGTGCAGATAGCAGAGCAGGAGCAGGCATATAGAAAGAGGGGAGCTTTTCCCCATAACAAGACACACAATGAGATATGGAAAACCTGTTTACATAAATTAGAGAAAATAAATAAGCAGATATCTACAATTCATGCATAATTATATTTATGCATGTCCTCTCTCACACACACACAAACACCAAGTCCAACACCCAGAGACTGTACACCAGCTGGAAAGAGGGCAGGTGAGGTCTGGTTAGGCTGACCATACATACCATTTTAAATGGGACAGTACCGTTTTTTTCACATTTCCCAACCGTCCCGTCATTTTAATATAAATGTCAATTTTGTCCCATTTTTTTTTAAAAATAGCAAAATGTCAGGCATGGCAAGATTGATTCACCCAAGATGCAATTATCATTTAAAAAGTGCTTGATTTAGGTGCCTGATGTTGGGTGAGACTAGAGAGGGGCAGGAAGGCGGAAAGAGAGAGAGAGACAGAGGGAGACAGAGAGAGAGACGGGGAGAGAGATCTTTGCCACCGCCTCTGCTCTGCTCTTAGCTGGTCACTCTCTGCTCTCTGTTTGTTTTATTAAAATGCGTTCGGGATGTGATCCTGCACCCTTTTTTCAAGAGTGAAATTGATTATTTCTCCAGCTCGGCAAGAGAGAGTCTTTCTTTTGGGATTGTGGGAGAGAGAGAAAGAGGGAGAAAAAAAAGCAGGAGGAGGAGGAGGGAAGGCAGAAGGAAGAGAAGCCTCGCCGGGCATGGAGTTTTTGAATCCTCCCTTCCCTGCCTCTCTTCTCTCGCCCCTCCCCTCCTTCCTGCGATCTGTGACGTTACAAAGCCCGTGAGCTGTGCTTTCCCCATTCGCCTCCTGTCAAATACAGTCCCCCTCTACGTCTACCTAAATTTTTGTATGAGTTCTGTCACTGAAGAATAATTGTTAGCTCAATATGTTCATGTAATAAAACTTTTTCATTTTAATGAAAACAAAAATATTTTTATGTATACAGTAATCTGTTTAAGGACCTGCAAATGGATCTTAAAAACTCTTTAAAACTTTTTTTATCGTCTTACTTTTTCATGAATATGGAATTTTACATAAGTTTAACCCCGTCCCATTTTTGCCATCCCAATGTCCCATTTTTGTCTCAAGGAAATATGGTCAGCCTATGTCTGGTGAGTGTTAAAGCCACAGTCCTGGATGAAACCCAGAGCATCCAGAAGTACATCAGTAAGATGGTACCCAAAGATGAGCTGCTGAGAGAATGCCTGAGGTGGCAGCAGACATGAGAGGAAGATCAAGCAGAGGAACTGCCATGGCAAGACAAGAACCTGCATGGGATGTACCATCGACAGATAGCTGAGGTGGCTGACATTGGGAAATCCTACCAGTGGCTGGAAAGGGCTGGACTAAAAGACAGCACTGAGGCACTGATCATAGCAGCATAAGAACAGCACAAGAACAGGCATGAAGCACCAGATCCATAGAAGCAGGGGTCTACCACACTAGACAGGACCTGAGGTGCAGACTGTGCAGAGAGGCCTCAGAGACAGTCCAACACATAGTGACAGGGTGTAAGATGCAGGCAGGAGCAGCGTATACTGAACGTCACAACCAAGTAGCTGGCATTGCGTACCGGAACATCTGCACAGTGTATGGCTAGACCCTCCCAAGTCCAGATGGGAGATTCCACAGAAGGTCATGGAGAATAACAGGGCTAATCCTGTGGGACTTACAGATCCAGACAGACAGGCAGGTACTGGCCAATCAATCAGACATTGTGGTAGTAGACAAGGACCAGAAGACAGCGGTGGTGATAGTCGTAGCGGTGCCCAGTGACAGCAACATAAGGAAGAAGGAGTAAGAGAAGCTGAAGAAGTACCAGGGCCTGAAGGAGGAAGATGGTGACTGGGAGCAGACGCTAAATGCTGCTCTGGGGGGAGGATCCTAGTCCCCACGAAACCCTGATCCCCAGCCCCCTGTTTACTATCTGGGGGTCTGGGAGAGAAAATTTGGTGGGTTCTCCAACTTTTGGTGGACTGGTGCTGGCACTGGAAGATGAGTGGAGTCCCCCCTGGACGGAGCGGCAGAGCAGCGGAGTCCCAGAACGTGGCGGATTTTTGCAGCGGTGGTGAGTCTTGTGAGTTCAGGTGGATCACCTGCGGACCTCAGTGGACCCTGGTGGCCTTGACAGACTGGGC
This sequence comes from Charina bottae, assembly GCA_023362775.1. Classification (NCBI taxonomy): domain Eukaryota; kingdom Metazoa; phylum Chordata; class Lepidosauria; order Squamata; family Charinaidae; genus Charina; species Charina bottae. The sequence goes on from JALMGJ010000022.1 coordinate 3,689,232, forward strand.
GGCCCTGGCAAGGTGGTGGAATGTGGCGAGCCTTGCAGGTGGAGCCTCCCAGTTGGGGCGGTGGAGCACAGTGAGTCTTGTGGCAGCAGCAGATTCGACGGACCTCCTGGGGTATTAGAGAACCCTGGTGACTTTTGGGTGTCTTTCCGGGCCTTAACAGAGCTTGGCGGCCCTGGCAAGGTGGTGGAGCATGACAGACATTGTGGGCGGAGCCCCCAACTGGAGCGGTGGAGCAGCAGAATGTGGTGGGCCTTGTGTCGACAGCAGATGCCAGTGGATCTCCTACGGGCCTCAGTGGATGGTGGGGAATTTTGGGGGTTTTCAGACTGAGACTAACAGTGAGCCCCCGTGTGTAGGGTAGACCTTGATGGCGAGCTGTATCTCAACGCTGTGGAGTGGGGCTTGGCAGGGTGATGGAATTTTAATAACATAAGGGACTTAGTGCATGGAGTGGTCACCCCCAAATCTATTAGGGCGGCGGCGGACAGTTTCAGGGGTCCCTCAGTGTATGTGTGGTACGCCCCTCTGGGGGTGAGAGACACGGGGGGGGGGGGTGTCCACGACTGTATGGTTTGTAAGAGTGCCCAGCCCTGAGTGAGAGACAGGTGGTGGGTAGGAGTGCTTGGGGTGTCCCTCTGTGACTAGTGAGAGAGGCTTAGTGGGGATGTGGGTGGTGGTTAGGACACAACAGCACCGAGAGTGGAAGCTGGTTGGTTGAGTGTGAGAGGATATGTGCGTGGGGGAGGGGACCCTTGTTTAAACCCAGGATTTCCAGAGGTCCGGGAGTGGAGGCAACTGGACCTGGAAACTCTGGGGGCCGTAGGGCGGGTGACCTTATTGAAGTGGTGACAGGCCAGAGATGTTACAATGGGAACTGGAGGGCAGGCCATCTTCGGGAAAGACACCCCCGGTGTTTGCTACCGGTGGTGTGTTCTGGCCCTCCGAGTTCAAACCCAGGCCCTGGACAGCAGATCCTTGAGGGCCCTGGTTTCCAGCTTCTGCTTCTTAACACCAGGTCAGTGAACAAGGCCCCCCTCATATGTGATTTAATCACAGAGGAGGGGGCAGACCTGGCATGTATCACTGAGACCTGACTGGGCCCAGAAGGGGGGGTAGCGCTCTCGGAAATGTGCCCAGCTGGGTTTCAGGTGTGGCACCAGCCGAGACACCGGGGTAGGGGAGGATGGGTGGTGGTTGTCATCCGAGAGTCTCTAGTGGCCTTCAGGGGCACTGCTCCACAAGTGGCTGGTTGTGAGACCCTGTTTTTCAAGTTGAGTTCCCGAGAACAGTTGGGAGTGCTGCTACTGTACCAGCCTCCCTGCTGCATGGCAACCTCCCTGCCTGAGCTGCTGGAGGTGGTCTCGGGGCTGGCGGTGGAGTTCCCAAGGCTTATGGTTCTGGGGGACTTCAATCTGCCATACCTGGGACGTGCCTCGAAAGCGGCTCAGGAGTTCATGGCTACCATGGCAGCCATGGGCCTGTCCCAGATTATTCAGGACCCAGCTAGAGACAGTGGCCTCACGCTGGACTTGGTTTTCTTGTCAGAGCAGTGGCAATGTGACCTGAGGGGAGAGTTACATCTGTCCCCATTGTCATGGTCAGATCATGCCCTGGTGGCCTTGAGATTCTCTTACGCCACCCCCTACCACAGGGAGGCAGGACCCATTAGATTGGTCCATCCATGGTGGCTGATGGACCCAGTAGGTTCCATAGAGAGCTGGGGGTTATACCCGAGGATCTGTTGCATGGTCCAGCAGAGGCCTTAGCCGCTGCCTTGAATAGGGAGATGGCTGGGGCCTTGGACAAGATTGTGTCTGTGCAACCTCTCTTGCCCCATTCAACTCGACACTCCCCGTGGTTCACGGAGGAGCTGAGGGTATTGAAGAGGGTTAAGAGACATCTAGAGTGCCATTGGAGGAAGACAAAGATAGAATCCAACCGAACACAGGCTAGAGCCGCACTTAAGGCCTACCTTGTGGCAGTAAGAGCAGCGAAATGTGTTATTGCGTCCGCAAAATGCTGCCCAACAGCCCTGTTTAAGATCACCCAATCTCTTTTGGGGAAGGTGGACCGAGAAACCCACCTACAGGGCTGTGCGGAGGAGTTTGCCGAGCATCTGCAGGATAAAATCGCTCGGATTCGCTCCAAGTTGGATTCTAAGCGTGAGGCACAGTCTGGAGAGATGCTGAGGGAACGTACTTACCCTGTTATCTGGGAACAGTTTGAGCCTGTTAGGCCTGAAGAAGTGGACAGGATCCTCTGGACTGTAAATGCCACCACATGTCATCTAGACCCATGCCCTTCGTGGCTGGTAAAAGCAGCCCAGGAGGTGACATGTGGTTGGGTCCAGGTGATGGTTAATACATCCTTGGGAGAGGGGGTGTTTCCGGCTGCCTTTAAAGAGGTGCTGGCACACCCCCTCCTCAAGAAACCATCCCTGGGCCCTACTGTGTTGGACAATTTTCATCTTGTCTCCCACCTTCCCTTTTTGGAAAAGGTGGTTGAGAAAGTGGTGGCGTTGGAACTCCAGAGGATTCTGGATGAAACGGATTATCTAGACCCCTTTCAGTCAGGTTTCAGGCCAGGATATGGGACAAAGACTGCATTGGTCATGCTTATGGATGATTTCTGGCGGGAACGGGATGGAGGCAGTGCATCCATCCTTGCTCTTTTGGACCTCTCAGTGGCTTTCAATACCATTGACCATGGTATCCTTTTGGGATGGCTCAGGGAGTTGGGGTTGGGCGGCGTAGTTCTGCGCTGGTTCACCTCCTTCCTCCAGGGCTGTTCCCAATCGGTGGTGATAGGAGTTGAGAGATCCGACCCTCAACTCCTCTTGTGTGGGGTGTCACAGGGTTCGGTTCTCTCTCCTCTCCTATTCAATATCTACATGAAACCACTCGGTGAGATCATCCGTCACCACGGGATGAGGTATCATCAATATGTTGATGATAATCAGTTATATATCTCCATCCCGGGTGAGGTAAGTGATGCGGTGCTGCCCTGTCTCAGTGCCTGGGGGCTGTGGGGGTCTGGATGGGGAACAACAGGCTTCAGCTGAACCCTGGTAAGATGGAGTGGCTGTGGGTTGATGGCTCCTCTGCATCCGGGAAGTTGTCATCTTTAGTTTTGGATGGGGTGGCACTGGCCCATTCAGACACAGTGCGGAATCTGGGGGTCCTCCTGGACTCACGATTCCTGCTCGATGAGCAGGTGGCAGTCATGGCCAGAAGGGCCTTCATGCAACTTTGGGTTGTGTGCCAGTTACGCCCTTTCCTGGATTGAGATGCCCTCCGAACAGTCACTCATGCCCTGGTCATCTCCCATATAGACTATTGCAATGCGCTCTACATGGGGCTACCCTTGAAGAGTATCCGGAATCTTCAGCTGGTCCAGAATGCAGCCGCGCGGGCAGTTATTGGTGCCTCAAGATCGGCACATGTGACACCACTGCTGCGCGAGCTGCGCAAGCTGTGCGAGCTGCGCTGGGTACTGGTTTGCTTCCGGGTCCAATTCAAGGTGTTGGTTATCACCTTTAAAGCCCTACATGGCATGGGGCCAGGCTACCTGAGGGACCGTCTCATCTCCACAACATCGATCCCTCCCACCCGGTCATGCAGAGAGGGCATGCTACGGACTCTGTCGGCAAAGGAATTTCATTTGACGGGGTCCAGGAGGCGGGCCTTCTCTGCAGTGGCACCCACCCTTTGGAACATTCTGCCCCTGGAGGTGAGGCGGGTCCCTTCGCTCCCGGCATTCTGGAAGAATTTGAAGACCTGGTTCTGCCACCTTGCCTGGGATGGGAAGGGCAAAATTCTTCCTGGGGATGGCTGGTGCCATAGTGTCCTCCCTATTGAATGAGATCTGTTCGTCTATTTATTCTCTATTTATATTGATTGTTGTTTGTAATTTGTAATTTTATACTTTTATTGTTTTGATTGTTGCTTTTATTGTAAACCGCCCAGAGTCCCCCTTTTGGGGGAGATGGGTGGTGATAGAAATGTGAATAATAAATAAATAAACTGGAGAGGATATGGAAAGTAAAAGCCAAAGTGGTCCCAGTGATGGTAGGAGCACTCAGGGCTATGACTCCTAAGCTGGGAGAGTGGCTCCAACAGATCCCAGGAACAACATCAGAGCTCTCTGTCCAGAAGAGTGTAGTGCTAAGAACAGCTAAGATACTACACAGAACCCTCAAACTCCCAGACCTCTGGTAGAGGACCCGAGGTTGAGGAAGACACATACCACCCATGGGGAGGTATGAAAATGAATGGACTAGGGGCACAGCCAGGGCAAGCAGGATGAGGCATCAGCCTGCTGAAGTTAGTTCCTCATGGGAAGACCACCAAAGAAAACTTATATTTGATGCCATAAGTGTTCTTAAAGAAAGGTACAATTAAATGTCACTAATACTGAATAATATACAAAAATCAGATTTTATGCCAAAGGCTTTCACTTGCAAACTTTTCCTAGGTCACTGCTTTGGTCTGAAGACCAAATCAAATTCCATGAATGATTAATTAACCTGTTTTGGTTTTAGGTTTTTTAAATATTTCTTATCTAAAACCTTTCGTTTGTACAAATTTCCCATTCACTAGATGAACATGAGGCACCACAAAGTCTCACCTTAGAAACTTATTATTCCATTATCCATTCACCTGTCAGGTTGATACATAATCACAATGCTAATTAGTGCTAATTGAATAGTCATTTTAGCAAACTATAGGTATAAAGCTGTGTTTTTAGCATGCTTAAATTTCAATGTAACCTGATTTGTTTGATTTTCTGTATAATGGGATTCTCTTCTATGAATTCCAGATGTATTCATTAAATTCATTAGATGCATTAGTCTCTCTAATAGGTTTATGAATAATAACACTGGAAATTACCCATATGCCAACTTACTTCACTCTTTTTGTATATAGAAAAAGAAAAGAGTGAACATAGCTGAGAAGCTGTGCCACTAAAGGTCCTTACTTACAACAGTTTTGCCTTATAACCCACATATATACATGTGCATGCAGAAAGACTGACTCACACATTGAGCCATGCCATGATTAATTAATTATTTGGTTTTGGTTTCAATATGTTATGTGAGCTCAACCAATCACAGTTTACTCAATAAATGATAGTTTAAGTGAACCATAGAAATGTGATGAGTTGACTATGTATAGAGCAGCAACGTGGAAATATCTCTCCTTAGCATGCCTGTGAATACTGTTCAGAGCTGGTCTCCAATGGTACAGTTCAACCATCCTGTAGACATGAATGATACACTGTTCAGTGATATCCCAGCATGTTTTGGGGCTGCTCACCATTCCTCATGTTGTTGAAATCTACACACAAAGAGGAGCAAGAGAGGCTTACTGAATTAGACTTCCATACCAAATCCAGTTGGAGGAAGAACAGATACAGGATGTAAAGGATCCATGGTTTTTACATTGCATACATGGCTAAATGTGAGTGAAGTCCAATACTCTATAGCAGTGTTTCTCAACCTCAGCACTTTTAAGAAACGTGGACTTCCTCAGCCAGTATTCTGGGAGTTGAATTCCACACTTCTTAAAGTTGCCGATGTTGAGAAACACTGCTCTACAGCACAACATATTTCAGCATAGGATCACATCACATATTGAGCATGGCTCCCATGTAATTGTAGATATATATGAATAATAACACAGTTTGTCTTAAACAGTACCAGAGAGGTATAATAACACCAGATTTCATGGTTTGCAAATATGATTAAGAATGACAAACAGTAAGAGAATAATAGGTATGTTTACATGATCACTTTTCCAGGTACCATTGGATATGTTCCATTTATAAAGTTTATACTTTATTTATGGTGTTTTTAATCAACTGTACATTGCCCTGAGTCATTTTTATTATGTGGAATATGTTAATGGCATTAACATTAAAATTAATGGAATATGTTATTGTTATTGTTATCTGTTCAAGATCCAATTATTGCCATGCCCCAACATTTGCTTCAAACAGATAATCCAGACTATTTGGGAGTAATCTATATCTATCATTCTGAAAGAGTTGAATAGAGGTAGGCTGACCATATTTCCTTGAGACAAAAACGGGACATTGGGATGGCAAAATGGGACGGGGTCTTATGTAATATTCCATATTCATGAAAAAGAAAGAGGTCCCCACCCCCTGGTCCGCACGATTGGCTCCTGCCTGCAAACCCCACCCTCCTTTGCTGCATGCTGATAGGCGGGAGGGCTTCCTCTTCCGGGCTGCCTCCAATCGGCAGCTCCGGCTCAGATCCTCCTTCTGCGCCATTCCCGCCGGGTTTAAAAAACGGGACAAAATTGAGATTTTTATCAAAACGACGGGACGGTTGAAAAATGCTAAAAAACGGGACTGTCCCGTTCAAAACGGGATGTATGGTCAGCCTAAATAGAGGGGGATTTTAATGGCATCTGCCACATCTTTTTACCCAAGCCATACTGGATACTTTTCTTTTCAGTGAGAGGGAAAAGTAAGGAGGGACAGCAGTTGTTTAGTATCACCTGAATCGGCCCCAATGACGGTGTACATATGCCTAATGCAAAGAGCCCACCCATTTATATTGCATTAAGGGTTGCCAGGAAAAACTATCACTGTGGTTGGTCACAAGCAAGTCACCCAAATTCATAGTAGAAAAATGTTCAAATGATTAAGAAGTATGTTTTCAGGAGAATAATAAACCAAGACCAATCTAAGGGCGGGGGCTGCAAAGTCTGCAGCCATTCAGGCCAGCTATTTCTGCATCTTATTTTATTACAATGTGCTGTTTAGAAAATGTGGACTTAAGGTGAACTTTATGTTTTAAATTCTTGCCCTGACCAGGTCACTCCAACACATCTGGGAACCTCAGTCAGCTCACTTGATGTCTGAGGTCAAAATAAATGACAAACTGCTTCAGAAATTTTCTTCAGAAAAAACAGAGATTAAGGCAAGGAGGACTTTTCAACCAGACTGAGGTGACAGATGGTTAAAAGTTGTGACAGGAGGAGGTAAAGACTGAGGAAAGCTAACAGAGAGGAAAATGAAACTTTGATGGGGAATTAGTTGTGGTGGAAGTGAAGGCACCTGCCACCCACAGTGCCATGAATAGAGAGTGGCACTTCTGAGCTGAAGCAGAATCTAAAGAAAGCTAATAAGTGTGTCATACAAAATGGAGGTGGTAATAAATCTTCCAGGTGAACACTTGGTGAGATAGTAAGCATTTAGCTGCAATGCTATCTAGGACTCCGGCTCTGCATGCTGCTCAGTAAATTTTGTTCTTCCCTCTCTTCAAATAGCAAACGCAGGCAAGTAAAGAGAAGTAAAAATCTTGTATCTGGCTATTCAGGAAGAGGCCTGGCCTTTGTAAAGGCAGGAAAGTCACAATTACTATATTAAAGGACACTGTTTACTTGAGAGGGATAAGGAGTAAGTCCTCCATGATGTGTTGGTTTTCTGAAGAAGATAATACCCCAGTATGATGTATTGAGCTAAGTTATTTGGGAAGATTTTTCACAATGTGAGACCAAATCACTCTCTCACTGGAAGAGGAAAACACAATTTTCTAAGCAGAAGGTATTCCCTGTTCTCAGCTTCTTGGGTAGAAAAAATAAAGGAAAAAACAACTACAAAGTAAACTTCTGCCTCTCCTGAACATTTCAGAACCACAGATCAACCAGAAGCTTCAAAGGTGATATAGAAGGGAGAGATAAGGATTCTGGCTTTTCTTATGGCCCACATAATTTTACTTGTAATCTCAAAGCCGTAATATGTAAGTGACAGATAGGCATTCTTGGATCCATTTATCATCAGAGTACACAGGAGATGGCAATTACATGTTTGCCATCATGTAATGTGAGTAATGGCTCTTAGGAATTTGATTATAATTTGATATAATCCATAGAAATCTAATAAACATAGACATAAATATCCCAGAATTGGAGAAAACTTGTGTTATTCTTTATTTATGTTATTGACAGAGGTGATGAAACATGCCTCATAATAGCACAATGCAAACTCTCTCCCTTATGTACTTGTTTACAATGTCACAAGTGCAAAAGGGGTGGAATCTGTTGAAACATCATGATTCATAATTTGTCCCCTCTTGCTACCTCTGTGAACTCCAATGGTTTCTGACATATCCCTGGCCTGATGGCAGCAAAACAAATGTGAAACGATGTCTGGGTAGTTGAAAACTCCCATCACAACCACTGGATAGGGTTGCTTTTTTTTTTGAGACTTCAGTTATCTGCTTTAATAAAGCTTCAGCTACTTTTCTGATTGATTTGGTGGTCTGTAGCAGGCTCCTAGCAAGATATCCCTTCTCTTAGCTTGCCTTTTCTTAACTCAGATGCTTTCAACATCTGCATTACCATCAGTCCAGTGGCTCTTTGTATAGGTAAGTTCATTCCCAATATACAGTGATAAACCACTTATCTTGTGTTGCTTGTTCCTCTGAAACAAGGTGTACCCATTAAAGCTAATATTCCACTGGTTTATTCCACCAGGTTTCTGTTATCCCTTATTATGTCATACTTGCCTTTGTGTCTCATGACATCCAGCTCATCTTATTATCCATACTTTGTGCATTAGTGTAGCAACATTCCAAATAATGAGTTAAATACCCCATATTCAGAGTCCCTTTTCTTTTATACCTGTATTTCCTTTATTTAACTGTTAAACTAGAAATTTTCAAAGTGCTTTGCTTTACTGCTATATTCATTCTATTACCCGCCAATTTATTACTTGCCAATGGTCTCATGGCTCTCCACCCCACTCCTTGTATTCTAATTTAAAGCTCTCTTGATCAGGTTAGCCAGCTGTCATCTAAGATGCATTTTGCCTCCTTAGTGAGATGAGTTCCATCTCTGCAAAACAGCCTCTCCTTGAGGTTGTACCTTTGTTGAAAACCCCAAACCTTTGTTGTTTGTATCAATGTTGCATCTGGAAGTTCCATTTAAAAATTGTCCTTCCTCTTGCCGGATTTTTACTTTTAATAGGAAGTGTTGATGAGAACACTTCCTGGAACTCAAGATCCTCCACCCTCTTTCCCAAAGTCATGAAGCTGTTCCTGATATGCTGAAGATCATACCTTGCAAGTGTCATTTGTGCCCACATGGAGTCTGTGATCAGTAGGTCTGTTGAGCTTTGTCATTCTTTCTGTCACATCTCAGATTTGGACAGCTGGGAGGCAGCTTACATGTCAAGATGAAAGATTGTCAAGATGAAAGGTATGGACAACAAATGGGAGCATCTCTGCTTCTCATATTTTGGACAGTATACAACAACCACAACCAAAGTCCACCTTTACTACAAGCATGGTTATGCTACTCTGTGCAGGTTAGGATTTCTAATTTAGAGACTACCTTGCAATCCAATATACTGTTATCCATATCCTATTAACTCAGATGTTTTTTTCCCCCCACAATGCCTATTTAAATTTTGGAATTCATTACCACAAGATGTTGATGAAGGTTCTCAGTCATCCAGGTGGAATTGTCTGTAGCTTGAATCATGTCAACTGGATTTCTATTTTCTCAGTGGAAACGTTTCGCTCCTTATCCAAGAAGCTTCTTCAGTCTGAGCAAAGTTTGTAAGGGAATCCTTAAATATGTTTCTAGGGTGGCTGTGTGACCTTGCACCTGGGGCTAGGTCATGGTTATTTTTGAGATGTTTATTTCTAAGTCCCTTTATCATCCAAAGGAGGATCATTAAGATTACCTTGCTGTTGTTGAGATTGCGAAATGGTCTTAATCTTCCTAGGCACGGAAGACAAAGGAGGAAGGAAAATAGGGGAAAGATTGTGCCTGAGGCCCCCACCTCTATTCAAAGAAGGATTTTCCAAGTTGGCATAAATGGATTCCTTGACCCCTCTTTTTTTCCCCTTTAGACAGGGAAGATAAGTGGTTTGAAAGAGGGGTCAAGGAATCCATTTATGCCAACTTGGAAAATCCTTCTTTGAATAGAGGTGGGGGCCTCAGGCACAATCTTTCCCCTATTTTCCTTCCTGCTTTGTCTTCTCAGACTGAAGAAGCTTCTTGGATAAGGAGCGAAACGTTTCCACTGAGAAAATAGAAATCCAGTTGACATGATTCAAGCTACAGACATTACCACGAGATGTGGTGCTGGCTACAGCGGCTGGCTTCAAAAAAGGGTTGGACCAATTAATGGAAGTCATGGGGATCAACAGCTATTAGCCTTGATGGCAGTATGGCCATCTGCTGGGAGACGACTGGGCTTCCTTGTGCAGTTGGTTGGTCACTGTGAGTCCAGACTGCTGGACAAGATGGGCAGGGGTCTGATGCAGCAGGATACTGTTTATGTTCTTATAAGCAGTACACTGACACAAACACAAGATATTTGGCCTGGAGATTGGAAAAGATTGGTGTACTTACCTATACTGAATAAAGGAGAAGCAAAAGAATAGTCAAATTATGAAACAATTTCTCAGGCAAGCAAAGTTTTGCTTAAGATCTGAAAAACAAGAAAAGTAATGGAAAGAAAAATATCAAATTAAGAGGATGGAATCTGAAAAGGGAGAGGGAGTAAAGACCAGCTATCTACCACAAAATGTATAAAGAAGAAAGCAAGATAATTTTAGGAAGAGGTTTACCTTTGTTTTATTGACTACAGCAAGGCCTTGACTGCGTAGCTCATTCCAGGATGTTGAACATATTAAAGCTAATGGCATACCAGAACATCTGATTATTGTGGAGTCCTTGGTGCTCTCTGAGCTTGGAGCACTGAAGATGTTGCCTAGTCGGGCAATGAAACGTCTGCAAGAAAACAAGCAAGCTCAGAGAGCACCAAGGACTCCACAGTTCAACCCTGAGCTATGGATATTCTTTTTGATTGGCATCTTATTCTTTCAAGGAACCTACCATATCTGGGCTGCAAGGATTCAAATGACCAGATTTTTTAATATATCTTGATACCATCTAGTGGACATCCAGATTTTTGTAGCCTAGATCAGGTAGCCCTAAACAAGAAACTCATGTAAGAATTGAGTCTGGAGAAACAGTAGTTCAGACAGAGAAGGGAATGAGACCAGGATGCTTATCATCCTCATACCTGTTTAACTTGTCAACAAATATAAGAATGGGAGGACTGAAGATGATAGCTGGAATTCAAACTGGAGGCTCACACTGCGAATTTGAGACATGCAAACACACCACATTGCTACTGAAAGTAAAGAAGACTTAGAAGCGCTGATTATGAAATTAAAAACGGAAAATGAAAAATCTGAATTAGGAGACAAAAATAATGTCAGCCAGCATTCTTACTGAATTCATAATTCATAATAAAGAAGTGAAGGAGGTAGATAGATTTGTTTTCTTGGGTTCAAAAGTCTATAACATAGGAGTCTTGGATGCACAGCTATAGCTTGAGCAGGAGGTGAAATCAATTTTAGGCCATTTTTGGATTGGGACATCCATGCTGTTGGAATCCGGCAAATCAAGCATGCCTCATTAGCATATGGGTGATTGCTCTAGGAGGCAAACTCTGTACTTCTAAGAGGAAGCTGCTTGTTGCCCCTCCCACTTCCTCTTCTCTCTCTCTGCTCCTTCCACTGACAGAGAAGCAGCATGCAAACTGCTCTCCCTCCATCTTGGCCACATGGATGGGCCTAGGAGATTCCCCCCCCCTTTCTCCACGCAGCCTCTGGCAGCAAACAGGGCCAGAGGTATTCAGTTTAGGGAACAGAAAGAACTGAAACCAATTTTCTACTGAAATGGCTGTACCTGGACAAAATAAATGTAAGAACTCTTTTGTACTTACTTTTTCTACCTGCAATGTCTAAGCGTGTGTTTCTTTATGCTTGGGTGGGCTAAAAGTGTAAGAATAAGAACCTGAATCTCTCTAACGTGCTCACAGGCTGTGTTTTTAAACAATATTCCTTTTTCTGTGCACGGGTTTACACAATGTTAAGCTCTGCTCCATTCACTGGTTCTAACAGGCCACTGAATGATCTTCACATGCAACAGCAACTTATGCCCTCATCTTCTTGCAGTTAGACTACTGCAACAAATTTTACATTGGGCTACCCTGAAAATGATTGGAAACTGCAAGTGGTCCAGAATGCAGCAGAGAAGAAGAGGTAGATTCAGCAGTGTGACATCTATGTTGAGATTGCTGCATTGGTTACTAGTAGGCTTTTGGCCCCAATTCACAATGCTGGATTAAAGCTCTACTTGGCTTTGTACTCTTGTATTTGCAGGATTGCCTTTCTTGACCAGAATGAGCTCATCTTGTGCATGCATCTCAAGAGGTTAGGAGGGTGGGATCCTGGAAGTATACCTCCTTAGTGGTGCCCCCCAGATCATGAAATATCTTGCCCTTGAAGGTAAAGGGAACCCCCACTTTGCTTATATTTTGCAAAGTTGTGAAAACCATTCTGTTCCAATGGACTTTTGTGGTAGACCTGAGTTCCATTTGTGATTATTATGTATATTATATTTTAATTTTTAGTACGTAAAGAGCTTTGAATCATGAGAAGTAGGAAGGTATAGCAATATTGTAATAAATAAATGTACAACTATCAATTGGTTCTGGATGAAATAGACTGTCTGCTCCCTTGAAGCAATGACCAAGACTCATACACTTTGAGTATATGATGGATTAGAAAATATGGCTATGACTGGCAAGATTGAGGGAAGTAGAAGAAGGGAAAACAACCAATACGGTAGCTGGATAAGATCAGGTTTATGACTAGAATAGGTTGAGTGTCACTGGGGACAGGGTGAGATGTGGGCCACTTTCCATGCAGTCACAGGGACTCAGGCCTGACTCAGTGGTACCTAATCAATTGCTGTGAAACTTCATGTGTGAAAATGAAAACCTGGCCGCTATTGATCCATCAGCGGCAGTATATAGAAAAGCACATACAGTCTTTTGGACTGTCATTCTATTTTGGGTTTTTGCTCTCCACTCTTTAGGGCTAAATCACACATTTTGCAGACCCCCTCTCCTTCATGTTTTTTTTCTTTAATTCATATACAGTGGCAGGGGGCAGATGAGATACCTGATTTGTTCAGGCAGCTGTAGAGAAAAGTGGTATTTAACCCTTTTCTGTCTATCTTTTTCCCAATCCAAATTTCCCCTGCCCGCGTGCTCTGATTCTTATAGTGAAATAATAGAGAAACATGTATTTATTCATCACAGAAAAAGCAGGTATAGTTTGACCCTGAGTCCTGATCAAAATATATGCAGCCTTTCTTGCCTCAGCCTTTCAAGTGTGCAGACTACCTCCCACCCCCACCCCCACCCCGACGTCCAATGTCCAATTATTTGATTTTCTGATGGCAGTTCTGGCTGATCAAGATACAGGAGATAGGGAACTCATACTCTTTCTTCCTCAGTTCCTCTGTATGGTATATATCAACCTGCCCCATATTTGACAACTGGTAACAAAAATGTTTGACCTTAAGCACAGAAAAGGCTTAAATTTGCAGCATAGACGAGCAAAACAACCAATCATTTTTGGGGGTGTGGGGGGAGAGCAACATGCCACTAACTAAAATAAAAGATGTAAATGTGTATAGCAAAAATGTGTAAAAACATGTTGCTTAAATGAGAAAACATGCAATATATTTCAGTCTGCAACAGGGACTATAAACTAAATGTTTTTGGGATGTATATGACAGACTTATAGCACACGTTGTGATCTACCAAGGAGAACGTACTCCATCAGAGATCAACGGTAGCCTATCTGTATATGAGAAGGACACATGTACAGTGCTAGCAGCAGTGGCTCTGATAGATTTCAAACTGTGCAGGGCTAGAAAAAAACCTGCCTATATACCTGCCTATATACCTATAGATGGATGGATGATATTCTGGAGGTGACGGACTCAACCGTGGGAGAGCTGGGGATGGTGACGGCCGACAGGAAGCTCTGGCGTGGGCTGGTCCATGAAGTCACGAAGAGTCGGAAGCGACTGAACGAATAAACAACAATATACCTGCAGCTATTAAATTATGTTGGAAGGAGTTCATCCCAAAGAGGTGTTTTCCCTCACAAATTTTCAGGCAAATGGTGGATCTTAGACAGTCATCTCTATGAGGCACTAGTTGGATTTCCTCTTGTATTAGACGGGAGGGAGCGGGGTGGGTGGGACGACCATGAAGGTCCTCCAGCTCTAGGATTTTATCACTCTTTGAAAGTCCAGGCTGCTACAGACCAGCCTATCGGAGGCTACGCGGCATGCAGAGTAAAGTAAGCTAAAGACATGCAAAAATCGACATCGTCTTCTCAGACTGAGAACCTTCATAGACATATCTTCTCAGGAACGTCTGCTTCTGAATTAAACAACATTCATTACTCAACAAAAAGTGGTGGCTGCACATAGTGAGGCAATGCTGCAGTTTTCTTGACGACGTGAGAAGAGGCAGCTCCCCATACCCCAGACTGGTGGGGACTGGCTATAAATAGAATGTAAGATATTAGCTGTAACTGTCCAGAGACTAGTGCTGTTGGAATCCAAAAATCCCCATTAAAAAGGGGGGGGGGCGGGGGTAGGGGGGTAGGGAGAGAAATCTTGCGCCTGGCTGGCCGGTGAGACTAAGAGAGCACTGTGTGCAGAAAAAAGAGGGGGGGGGGAAATCCCACGGGGACATGAAAGGACAGCGCTCGAATGTAAAGCTGGGGAACGCAGGCAAACGTGCCGAACGCCGGGCTAGGCGGCTCCCAGCCCGTCTTGACGCAGGCAGCAGCGAGGAGAGGAGAGGAGTCTGCGGCGCAGGCTCCGAAGTTTCGCTTTCCGAAAAACATCTCCCCGCCAGAGTCTGGACTCGCTAATGAAGGCGGCTCGAGGAGCCGGGAGAGGGAAGATGCGCCGCAGTGCTGAATACTAAGGGGCGCGGTGACCCGGCCGAGCGTCTCCTTCTTTCGAGAGCCCCTGCTCGGCCCGACTTGGAGCCGGGCTCCCTCTCAGTCACGTCTCTCCCGCCCCAGAAGCAGCCATTAAGGGAGCCTGGGAGGCTGAAGTGCGGCCCGACAGTCGCCTCTCCCTGCTCTGCGCCTTCCTGTCTGTCACACACTTGTCAAAGAAGCAGCAAATTACCTCAGCCGGCCTCGTCTCCGGCTTCTTTCAGGTAACCGGGACTGGTGATCTCTCCAGTCCATCAGCAGCAGAGAGGAAAACCAGCCGGGCTCTTTGCTATTTGCCATGGCTGAGAGGGCGGCAGGAGATGTGGGGAAGCGGAAAAAATTAGCTTGCTTTTAATCACCTCAGGCCATGTGTTACGCCTTTCTCTGCAGCTCGAGGCAGACCCCGAGAGCGCGCGTGGAAGGGGCTGCGGAGCTGTGCATGGGCTGAAGGCAATTCTGGGCTCCTGACATTCCAGAAGGAGACGGGGAGGAGGTCGAGGACCGTGAAGGGACGCAACAGGTATCTAAAGAGGAAAAAAAATAATGACTTCGGTTTTAAGCAACGAATTAAACCAAATATTGATTGGGCTTCGCTCTGTGTACACATGAAATCATTTCAGAGGTGGTGGAAAGTGAACACCTATCAGCCCTAGATTTAAAATCCAGGGTAGACAGAATCTTTCCAAGGAAGAAATACAATCTTTTTTGGGTACAGTCCATGCTTGGCAAATCCCCAGTTCCTTGTACACTATTCAGTTTTAGTTCTGTGGTACATAGTTCAACATTACATTCACATTTGAGAATTTTCTTTATCTTCCCAGTATGATTTTGACACATTTAACTACATGAAACCAAACTGGGATAAACATGGGGCAAGCTCAAAGCATTTGTGCCAATGTCGTTTCCACCATTTCAAAGCTGTCTGTCTGTCTGTCTGTCTGTCTGTCTGTCTGTCTGTCTGTCTGTCTGTCTGTCTGTCTGTCTGTCTATCTATCTATCTATCTATCTATCTATCTATCTAATTTCTATACTACCAAAATCTAAGGATACTTCACAGTATACAACACAATCCAGACATCATAAAATGTCTAGGATACACAATAAATAAAACATCTATGGAAAGTGCAATAAGTAAACATCAAATCAAATCAACATCTATTTTAAAAACACCAGTAATGGTAAAGGTACCCCCTGCACATTTGTGCAGTCGTGTCCGACTCTAGGGGCCGGTGCTCATCTCCGTTTGTTAGCCAAAGAGCCAGCGTTGTCTGAAGACGCTTCCGCGGTCATGTGGCCGGCATGACGCGCGTGGAACGCTGTTACCTACCCACTGAAGTGGTACCTATTCATCTACTTGCATTTTGCATGCTTTCGAATTGCTAGGTTGGCAAGAGCTGGGGCGAGTGCGGGAGCTCACTCCGTCACGCGGGGCTAGTGTCTCGAACCTCCACACTTGTGATCTTCTGATCAACAAGCCTGGCGTCTTACCCGCTGAGCCACCATGCCCTCTGACCTACTTACAAAAGTGATTGATGACATAATAGCATCATCCCATCTAAACTACAAAACTCCTCTGGAAGAGTTCTGATTTTAAGAGCTGACAACCAGCTGACAACCAGCCTTTACTATCCTCTGAGATGTCCAGTTTACTCAAAATACAATCTTGGGTTGAATTAAGCACGCCTTAAGATCAAAAGATATCTATTTGACATTTTTAAAACTAACCCATTGATTTATTAAAACAGGGTATTCCAACTTACTTCACTTTTCTTGAAAAATACCCATATCACCCTTCATGATTGTTGTTGTTGTTGTTCAGTCATTTAGTCGTGTCTGACTCTTCGTGACCTCATGGACCATAGCACGCCAGGCCTTCCTGTCCTCCACTGTCTCCCGGAGTTTGCTCAAGTTCATGTTCATTGCATCGGTGATGCTATCTAACCATCTCATCCTCTGCCGTCCCCTTCTCCTTTTGCCTTCAGTCTTTCCCAGCATCAGGGGTCTTTTCCAGTGAGTACGCTTCATGATACACTTCAGTTATCTATAAAATAACAACACAACAATAATCCTGTGACATAGAGGGTAGGACAGAGAGGTGGTAACTGGGCTGGCTTAAGTTATTGAATAAGCTTTCTTAGCTAAGGATCAGGAGGAGTCTGGTAGCACCTTTTCATACTAACAAATTTTATTAAAATGTATAAGTTTTCATGAGTTTAAAACTGGACCTCTTCAGTTCTAATCCAAAGCCTTCACTACCTGTTCACAAAAAGGCAGTTAGGAAATGGCTGAATTCTCTGCCTTTTAAATTGGGTTTAAAGTGAAAATGATCAGTTGCTGAGATTTCTGTAACTTCATTCTATTCTGAGGTGGGCTGCTAAGGAGTTGGCAGAATTCTAAATATAAATATTTGAATTGAGAATTCTGAATATGAATCTCCATGCATACTGTAGAAGACATTTACCTTTATACAGAGTTGTCCTTCATGCATATGGGGTGATGAACAGGAAAGAAGAATGGAGCTACAATATTTATCCATGCTCCCCTTCCTTAGATATACTGTAGTGCCTACTTTTTGTTTATGTGTACTATTTCTTCAATGGGCTTGTAAAAGTGCAATCCAATTCAGCCTCTCAGTCGATGACCTGTTGGCTTGTGTTGCTGATGATGGGAGAACATCTCCCATCAGCAACTGTCTATCTGTACATTTTCTTGGACCAACTGGGAAGCATCTAATGCAGGGCTTTCCAAAGTGCCGCCGCTGGTGACACACCAGCGGCGGTGGCGGCAGCAGTGTGCCGGTGGCACGCGCGTGCATGGCGGCGGCACGGGGGGGGCGTGCGGCGGCACGGGGGGCGTGCGGCGGCGCGGGGGGGCACGCCCGTGCACGGCGGCAGCACGGGGGGCGTGCGGCGGCGTGGGGGGACATGCGGTGGCGCGGGAGGCGTGTGGCGGCACGCGCGTGCATGGTGGCAGTGGCGGCAGCAGCAGCCTCCGCTAAAACGCGGAACCACTGATCCCGCGCTGCTGCTGCTGCCGCCGTGCACGCCCGCGCCGCCGCTTCCGGGTGGTGTGGCGACACACCACGCTTTGTGTGGCGACACACTTTTGTGTCGCGACACAGAGTTTGGAAAGCTCTGATCTAATGTTTTGTTTTGTTGCATTTATTTATAATATTTATAACCTGTCCCAAGCCAAATAGCTGTGAGAGATTGTGAGCAGAAAGTGGGGGACAAGACATCTTGTTTATCTGAGAAGAGGCAAAACAGTCCATATGTGAGAGACACAGGAAAAATGTATTTCAAAGAGATTCTACCTGAATTAACTTGCTATATCTGAGGCTGAGAATTTTCTTACAATTTTCAAGATTCTATTTTTACTCCATTAAAGATATCTTCTTGAAAATTGATGTTCTTCTTGCTTCCATGGTTTTGCCAGCTACATTGGGCTTGACAATAGCAAACAAGAACATGTACAATAAAAATAGAATTGTGGAGTCCTTGGTGCTCTCTGAGCCTTGTTGTTTTCTTGCAGACGTTTCAATGCCAGGCTAGGTAACATCTTCAGTGTGAAAAGGGAGTGGGACTTGCTTTCTGTTTATATATTGTGGCTTGTCCTGCCTGTATTGGTGGGAGTGTTATACTCTCCTTGGTAGTTCCTGAGCTACAAATATTCTCTTTGATTGGTAAAAATAGAATTGAAATACAAAAAATAAAAACCAGTAAAAACAGCAATATACTCATCATTGTTATGATGGCATCCATTCTGATTTGGGCCATTTGCAATCAATCCAATAGGACCAAGAGAGGCACACTCCCTTATTTAGGTCTCAAGAAAAGTCATCTACCAGAGTGACTAATGACATTTCTGTCCCATGACCAGGTCTGAATCCTGACTGGAATGGATGCAGATTTCCTCTAGGGTCCGTTGTAGGTGACTCAACACCACCTTCTTGACAATTCAGAAGTCATTACAGACAGTTGAGTCCAGGAAAGGCTTCTTCAGGAGAAGCCACTTTCTTCAAGACAGGCAGCATTATACCCTCCCCTAGACAAACATTAATAATCTCCCAGAGCCAGCTCACACCTTGCCTGGCCATCAAAAGGAGCCAGAAGAGGCATGGATCCAGCCTACAGGTGGCAGAATTCAAGCTACAGAGAACCTATCAACTTTGTCAGGTAACTTGAGTATAGAAGGATTCCAAGTTATCATGCAAGATGCTGCCTTGCTCACTAGAGTGAACTCTGCCCAAGCGTCCAGAAGAGATATGAGTGACTCTATTCACCAAGAAACCTGCAAATTCTTCTGGCATGGCTGCAGACACTTTGTCCTGCCATCCTTTCCTAAAAGGGATTACTGTGAGCAATAGTCACAAAAAAGAATGTATGCTTTGCCAGTCTGATCACCACTGAGTAGGCTTGAATTTGAGCTCTTACCAGTACAACGTCTTCTGCCACAATTGCTCTAGGCATCTTTTCAATCACTTAATTTACTTTAGCTTCTCAGCTTAAGGAGCCACCTGGGGCCAGTGTTTCAGCATTCTGTCCACTTCTGTGTTCCATTGATTGACTGCACATAAGATGGAACTGCCCACCAAATTATCAGGAAGTGCTTTCTGGAAACCCGCTGGACCCATTAGGCACCTGAGGCAGACCAATCTAACACAGTAGATCCACTGTGCTTGTGGAGGTTTGTGATCCATAGTTTGATGAAGTGATCTGACCACAGGAAAGGTCAGATATTAATTGAAACATCTTCCAATCATGTTCCTGTTGGTGTATTATTCTTTGAGGAGTAAGTCACAGCAATAAAACCTTATTAGGTAAGCACCTGCAAACTTTAAAAGGTCAGGCAGCACGTGATCCAGGTTGAAGAGTATAAAAGAACCTGCCTGCCTACCCTGCTTACTGCATCTGTTTTCTATGCCTGCTTGCTTCTACTCCTGCTTGCTTGCTTTCTACTACTTATCTTTTCTGGTGAGTGATGAAAGAATTGTAAAACTTCCAGGGATCTGGAAGAGAACTGTAAATAGTATCTGTTCCAATGAGTATCTAATACAACTGCAACTGATTTACTACAATGACTGGTGTCACTTTATTGGTCTCTAATGCTAATTGCTTTCAGATACTCTGCGTGTGCAAGAAAACACACACACCAACAGGTAATGGGCCCAGAAAGCACAAAGAGAGACCAGCTCAGCAGCAGCTTGTTTGCATCTGAAGAAAAGTAAACAAGGCAAGTGAAGTTTTTTTTTCTTTGAAGCTGCCCGGAAGTTTCTAGCAGCTATCTGTTTGCAGAAAAGCTAAGCTGAGAGGAATTTACAAGGTGATTTGTGAAGATAGGAGCCATTGCTGCTTATCAGTCCTTAGGAATGCCTCTCAAGCGATTGTCAGAAACTAACTACATAAACTGGAGTTTAAAAATGGAAATGTTCCTTTGAAGGGAAGTTTTATGGACTCCGATAGGTGAGCCAACTCCAGCAAATCCCACCAATGCATGGCTTAAACAAGATGAACATTTATTTATTTATTTATTTTATCTTATTTATACCCCGCCTATCCCCTCCCTAATGGGGGGCTCTAGGCGGCTTACAATCATGTAAATTCAATTATACAATCATATTATATTACCCGCGCGATTAGGGAGGGGGTGAGGGAACAGGCTCTTCAACCGCAGGTCGGACTACATGTCCCAGGAACCTTTGCTTCTGAGCTGGCTGCTGACGTCCAGGAAGTTGTCGTTTTTCAGGATCCGCCGTCCTCTGCCGTCCTCCGTCGCCATCCACGGGGACCAGCTTTCTTCTTGGTCCGAGGGCGACCCTCCGAGAAGGACGCCAGCAAATTGGCCCACGTGAGTGGTCCCCATTCATCTACTTGCCGGTGGCTTTCGATCAGCTGGGTGGGCTGGAGCTGGGGCTAGTGATGGGAGCTCACCCCGCCACGCGGATTCGAACTGCCGACCTTACATGCCAGAGTGTCCATTATTTTGGGAGTTGAAGACAGTCAGCTAGTGAATGTGCATAGCTTGCAGTCTGCAAAACAACCCTGGGAGGCACTAAGAGATTTTTATGTAAAATCAACAGCAGGAAGTAAAGTCTCCCTGAGTAGAAAACTTTACACACTGATTTGTCTGAGGAAGGCAGTTTGCCTGAGCATTTACACTTCATACAACAGCTGTATGAAGAACTGCAAGAGAGAGGTATGGAGTTTGCACCTCTGACAAAAGCATACATTATTTTACCTTCACTGAATGAAATGTGGGATATGTTAATTTGCACCCTGGAAGCAATGCCCAAGGCTGAACTTACTCCTTCGTATGTTTCTGGATGGCTGCTTGCTGAGTGTGAGAAGCAACAGGAACAGCACTTGTCTCCATCCATTTCTTCTGATAAGCTACAGCGCGGAGAAGTGAGGGGCAATCAGGCTGAGGCAACAGCTCTAGCCAGCCGCCGATGTTTTAATTGTGGCTCAGCTGGACATTTACAGTAAAACTAATTTATTGCCCAAAGATCGAAAGACAGGAAAAAAGAATAAAGAGGCAACGCAGAAGAAGGCTCTGCAAACAACCCATATTGCACAGGTTCATGAAAAATATGATTCTGATTTCTGGGTGTTAGATTCTGGTGCTAATTGTCATTTATCAAATTGTAAAAGTTCCTTTGTTTCACTGTCTAAAAGTAATAGACAAAGTGTTTCTATGGCTGATGGGTCTACAATAGAAATCATGGGTCAAGGTGACATGTATCTATCTTGTTTGGGAGAAACTGTTAAAGGTGTGCTATTTGTTTCTAAATTACAGACAAACCTTTTATCTGTATCCCAATTAGTAGCAGCTGGATATGTCATAACATTTAAGAAAGATGGTTGTGAGATACATAAGAATGGTAAGTTGTGTGCACATGGTGTACAAAGAGATTCATTGTACATAGTACAGAATGCTAAAAGCCAAGCTGTAAAAGCTGTAATTGGCACCATCCCAATTCATGATCAGTGCATACACTTGATGCACAGGATATTTGGTCATGCCAATTTCAGATACATAGCACAAATGCCACAGTTATGTGCTGACCTGAAGTTGAAACTTTGTGATAAATATCTGGACTGTGTAGTTTGCAAGGAATGTAAAACACATTCCTCACAGCTCCTGTGAGTAAGCACAGAGACAGAATTACAACTGGACCTCTTGAAATTGTTCATTCTGACATTATTGGTCCTTTTGCTCTAAGTTTGGGACAAGCAAGATTTATGACCGTAATTGATGTTTTTTCAAGATATACATTTATCTATCTGTTGACACAAAAAGATAAGGCATTTGATAAATTTAAAAGTTTTGTAACATGGGCAAATGGAAAAAATTCAAAACCTGTGTCTGCCCTACAATGTGATCGTGGAGGGGAATTTCTTTCTAATGCTTTTAGAAAATTCCTAACAGAGAAGGGGATAGAACAAATTCTTTCTAATCCTTACACTCCTCAGCACAATGGAGTTGCTGAAAGGAAAGGTAAAATGCTTCAAGAATCTATGATGTGTTTGCTTAAAGATGCAAAATTACCTTTTAAGTTTTGGGGTAAAGCAATATCAATTGCCTGATATGTTCAGAACAGACTGTTTAATTGTGTGATTGAGGACACTCCATTTCATTTGTTTTACGGTGTGAAACCAAAAGTAAACCATCTCAGAATTTTTGGCAGTGCTGCATGGGCTCATATGCCAAACAACAGAGGAAAAAAGGAGCTTCCCAAACAAAGAAAGCAATTTTTGTTGGGTATGAACAAAGCCAAAGAAGCTACAGGTTCATATTAGGAGATAAATTAATTATAAGCAAGAGTGCTTCATTTGCAGAACAAAACTGGGGAAAAATAAATTCCAGTTCGCAAGTTGATTTGAAACCAGGACAAAGGCAAGAACTTGCTGATAGCATTTCGCAAGATTCTTCGCCAAATGAGTTCATTAAACACGAGGAGCAAGCTGTAAATCTGCCTGATGAGACAGATGCTTCTCAGGAAAGTGATGGAAGACAGAATATTAACCCTGTTAGCCCTGTAATACTTCACAGATCGCAGAGGAGTAATAAAGGTGTTCCTCCTCAATGTTTTGAGGTGGATATGGTTAAAGCCTTCTATGTTTATTCTGAACCAGAGTCTTTACAGCAAATAAATGATATGCCACCTGAGATTGCAAAATGCTGGTATGATGCAATGCAACAGGAATTAGATTCCTTGAAAGAAAATAAAACTTGGAAATTAGTTAATCTACCTCCCAATGAACATTGTCTGGGTTGTAGATGGGTCTTCAAACTAAAAAAGGATGCTAGTGGGAAAATTCAAAGCAAGGTTAGTTGCTAAAGGATTTTCTCAAAGAAAACAATTAGACTTTGACAAAACCTTTGCACCTGTTACAAAAGGGTGAATCAATCAGATTGTTACTGAAAGTTGCCGCAATTAAAGGAATGTCAGTTTATCATTATGATATTCAAACTGCATTTTTGTATGGTGAATTAGACCAGAAATTGTACATGCAACAACCACCTGGTTTTGAACAAGGTAAAAATTTGGTGTGTGAACTACAAAAATCAATTTATGGTTTGAAACAAGCAGCTCGCTGCTGGAACCTAAAATTAGATGAAACACTGCAAAGTTTTGGTTTTGAAAAAGGAAAGGCAGATCTATGTGTTTATGTTAAGAAAGACAAACAAAGTTTTATGTATTTGTGTTTGTATGTTGATGATTTATTGTTACTTACTTCATCAGACAAACAGTGACATGATTTTGAAGCGTACATGAAGAACAATTTTACGTTAAAGAATCTTGGCATAGTGACAAATTACTTAGGCTTGGAAATATACAGAGAAAAAGATGGTAGTTTTTTGGTGAGCCAAAGTAATAAGATCAAGAGACTCCTAGAGGAGTTTAACATGCAGGAACGTAAATCAGTCTTAACCCCTATGCTTCCTGAATTCCAGAAGGAGGTGGGAGAACTTGAGTTATCTGAGGCAGATGGGTTTAGATCTGCAATTGGAAGTTTATTGTACATTGCAAATCATTCTCACCCAGATATTTCTAATGCTGTTTCAATTTTAAGTAGACAAGTAGAAAAGCCAACTTCTACTGGGAAAGCAGCATTGAAAAGACTGTTTAGGTATTTGCAAGGCACAAAAGATTACTGTCTGAGGCTTTCTGCCTCTGGGACAGAAGAATTAGAAAAATTACAAGCCTATGCTGATTCAGACTGGGGAGCAGACCTCAATGATCGTAAGTCAACTTCTGGAGCTATAATACAATATGCTGGCTCAACAATTGCCTGGCATTCTAAGAAACAGACACTTGTTGCTCTTTCTACAGCAGAAGCAGAATTTTATAGTCTAGCGCAAATCTATAATGAGATTGTATGGTTTAAACAACTGTTAAAAGATATAGGCATGGAATTGCACCACCCTGTAAATGTTTTTGAAGATAATCAGGCTTGTCTGTAGCTTGAATCATGTCAACTGGATTTCTATTTTCTCAGTGGAAATGTTTCGCTCCTTATCCAAGGAGCTTCTTCAGTCTGAGCAAAGTTGGTAAGGGAATCCTAAATATGTTTCTAGGTAGCTGTGTGACCTTACACCTGGGGCTAGGTCATGGTTATATTGAGATGTATTTTAAGTCCTTTTAACATCTAAAGGAGGATCGTTAAGATCACCATGCTGCTGTTGAGCTTGTGAAATGGTCTTAATCTTCCTAGAGATTAAGACCATTTCACAAGCTCAACAGCAGCATGGTGATCTTAACGATCCTCCTTTAGATGTTAAAAGGACTTAAAATACATCTCAATATAACCATGACCTAGCCCCAGGTGTAAGGTCACACAGCTACCTAGAAACATATTTAGGATTCCCTTACCAACTTTGCTCAGACTGAAGAAGCTCCTTGGATAAGGAGCGAAACGTTTCCACTGAGAAAATAGAAATCCAGTTGACATGATTCAAGCTACAGACAATTCCACCTGGATGACTGAGAACCTTCATAGACATAATCAGGCTTGTATTCATATGGCACAGTCTGAGGGTTGTAGGAACAGAACTAAGCATATTGACATACGTTACTATCATGTCAAGGATTTAATAGCCAAAGGTGAAATCGTGTTAAAGTATTGTGACTCAAAAGACATGATTGCTGATTTTCTAACAAAACCCCTTGCTGCAATAAAACACAAGGAGTTAACTGAAAAAATTGGGTTGCGACTTATACCTCTAACATAATAAGAGGAGTGTTGGTGTATTATTCTTTGAGGAGTAAGTCACAGCAATAAAACCTTATTAGGTAAGCACCTGCCAACTTTAAAAGGTCAGGCAGCACGTGATCCAGGTTGAAGAGTATAAAAGAACCTGCCTGCCTGCCGCTTACTGCTTCTGTTTTCTATGCCTACTTGCTTCTACTCCTGCTTGCTTGCTTTCTACTACTTATCTTTTCTGGTGAGTGATAAAAGAATTGTAACACTTCCAGGGATCTGGAAGAGAACTGTAAATAGTATCTGTTTGAATGAGTAACTAATACAACTTGAACTGATTTATTCCAATGACTGGTGTCACTTTATTGGTCTCTAATGCTAATTGCTTTCAGATACTCTGTGTGTGCAAGAAAACACACACACCAACAGTTCCATCTGCACCAAAGTATAGTTCAAACCAAGCACCTATCCTCCCACATGTTGTAGGGGCTCCAATTACTTAAGCAAGCTACACAGGGCATAAAAGTTGAAGTCATCCAAGACAAAAAGCTTTGGGAATTCTAACATCAGCCTCAAGTTAAGATCAAAGAGGGACACATACGGGCAGCCAGACTAGCACCAGCCGTAGCTTCTCTTTGCAAATTTATTATTCAAATTTATTTATTATTCAAATTTATTCCCCGCCCATCTCCCATGCAAGGGACTCTGGGCCGGTTACAATAAATAAAAATTTAAAAATTATTTGTATAATTTTTAAAAACTATACAAATAAATAAATAAATAAATAAATTCAAAACTATACAAACAAACAAACAAATAAATAAATTAAATAAATAAATAAATAAATACAAAACTATACAAATAAATTCCATGCACAACTACTAGCAACCAGTAACCTCTGAGGCAGTGTTCTCTCCCACTGTGAGGGTCTCACATACAATTATGGCTACCCCTCTTCCCAAGCCTTGAAATCATGGCTATTGCAAGATTTGAAACCCAACCATGTAGATTTCCATCTGTTGTTGCTCAGGCAAGTCTCAGTAATACACATCAGGTCTGCACACTCACCATGCCATATATGGATTTGTACCTCTTGTAAACAAACCTGACACTTATCAGCAGCAGCTGGAGACCAAGGCACCCAACAATTCAGCTACCTAGACCAGGTCAGGACAACTGGCTTAGAAAAAGCTATACCAATATTTGGCTTCTCCTTTTCCTGCAATGGCCTATTTAGTGCCCCTACCATATTTACCTCTGCCCATCATGATCCCAATTTGAGTCCCCACAACTTCATCTCCAGAGCCCCTCATTTTCAACCTATGAGCAGAATGATTGAATATGGCTATTCACTGCTTCCATATATTCCATTGATAATCCTCTATCAAACACCCTGATAGTCATCAAATAATTAGGTGATTCAGATTGTACCAGCTGTATGACTTTGTGCCACATAGCTTCTGTCTCTTTACCCAACTGTATCATGCAACTATTTTCAGCCCTGAAACTCCAACATTGATAATAGCAGTTCTATGATGCTGCACCACCATAAAGATCTTGCAAGCTTTGTTTGTGACATTAGAATTCCACAAATAGTTAGAATTTGCTAGTACTTTACTTACTGTGTTTCTCCATCAATTCACATTTATGTGCTAGTGTGGTGGGTCATAGAATGGCCTTTAAATTTTTGCACTTTTCCCCAAAGTCTATTTTAGTTACATTGTAGTCGAATGGCACATCAGCTCTGCAAAGAGATTTATAGGGCTCCAGGTAGTTGCTAGCTTTGATACATTATTCCCAGTGCTCATATAAAGTTATTTTAGCTGTTGTTCATTCAATCTGAGCATCTTTGACTCTGATTGTTTGCCTTGCTGGGTTAGAGAGTTGTTTAGTTCAGGTACCAATGATACACAAAGGGAGTTGTGTTTTTAGCTAGATCTTTCTTATCTTCTTTTCTTATCTTTGCTTCCAATTAAGAAAATCCATTAGAGGCTGAGAGCCTCTTTATGAAAGGTTATGGACTAGAACAGTGGTCGGCAAACTGCGGCTTGTGAGCCACATGCGGCTCTTTGGCCCCTTGAGTGTGGCTCTTCCACAAAAGAAAATCCAAGATGGCGATCGGGAGCAGCCGCCGCGGATCGCTGCTCCGGGAGAGAGGATCCTGGTCTCCTGAATCCCACCCTACCCTGCCTTTTTGTTACCTGGAGGTGCGGGTAGGGGATTTTGTGTGGTTCCCTCGGCTTTTACTTCTGAACCGAGGTGGGGAGATGGCTGGACCCCTCCGGGTGGAGCAGCAGGCGACGAGGCGGCAAAGCGGGGCAGCAGAACACGACGGCCGTTTGGAGGAGGAGTGTTGGAAGACGGCAGAACGCGGTGCTTTTCCCTGCGGGCTTTGGGGGCTCGGGCAAGCCCATTGTGAACTGGGCCGATTCCCTGGTGAGCCCTTACTATCTGGACTAAGACGCTCGGTCCCTTGGTGGCCCTCCGGTGTAGTAGAGGAAGTGGCGGAGTGGCGGATTACAACAGGAGCCTTGTGGGCCTTGTGGGAAAATTTCTTACTATATTTTTGTGAGCTTGGGGCCCGGACAGACTTTGGCGAACCCCCGCAGTTGTTGGTGGACCCGGCGAGCCCCAGAGATCTAATATACCCCAGTGGCTTGCGAGACCTTGGCGCTGCAACAAGACGGAAGAGCAGAGCGGCGGAGCATGTTAGACCTTAAGTCACGCCGACTCGGATGGACTCTTGGTGGGCCTGGTGGTCTCTAACTGTGGGGGGAGGGGGTCTAAGGGGGGACGATGGGTTCATGTATGGGGGACCAGCCATGATATCCCCATGAAATTAACAACTGTTGAAGGTTTTTTATTGGACCTTTAACTTTAGTTTAACAACAACAAGCCCCCATCTACACCCACATCTATTTATAGGCGGCAGAGACTTTTTAGGGTCGCCGTAGTGTGAATGTGGTCCTCCCCCTGGATGTGAGTCGGGGGGGTCCAAGACTGTGATTGCATGTATGAGTGCCCACACCTGAGTGAGAGACAGGTGGTGGGCAGGAGTGGATGATGCCCCTCTGCGACCAGTGAGAGTGGTTGTGGGGGGACATAGCAGGTGTGTTTGTGGTGGTTAGGCCCTATCAGCGCCGAGAGCTTAGGCTAGGCTAGTGTGCTGAGGGGGGGGGCTACCATCACTAGAAGTTGACTGAGTTTGATTGATGTGTGCGTGGGGGAGGGGACCCGTGTTTCAACCCAGGGTCTTTGGAGGTCTGGGAGTGGAGGCATCTGGTTCCCCCACCAGCGGCACTTTCCCCTCCACTCGCTGCCGTTCTGCGCATTTAGGGGCCACGAAGTTTCAATCGGCCTGTACGCGCGGGGTTGTCGGTCGGTCGGGCGACGGGAGATGCGACGCAGGTGGGCCGCGGGATACGCAGCGCGGGGGAGGCTCGCGCGATTCATGCACGAGTTGAGTGAGCCAGTCAGTCAGCAGTCTCATTGTGCAGTGGTTAGTGCTAGTCGCGTCCGCAAATCGCGCGCGGGTGACAAAAGTACCTACTCGAAGCATAAAGTTACCTGTATTTTTCCAACCAGCTGCAAATCCTACAGGTATTTTTGTCATCAATTTAAGAATTGTAATTATTTTGTGTTGGTGGCTTTATTATTATAAAATGAAACATTTTTTTAGGTGCCCTGTTTGACATGGCTACAAAGAAAAAGCAAAGAAAAACGGAAGACGAAAACCGTGAATTTAAAGTTGAATGGACCGAGACTTTCGCGTTTATTCAAAACTTAAATGGCCTTCCGACCTGTCTTATTTGTCAGGAAAAATTGGCGCATAACAAGAAATCAAATTTGGAGAGACACTTTACAACTAAACACGTGTCATTTAGTACTAAATATCCTGTCGGTGATGCAAGGAAGAAAGCAGTTGAGGAACTTCAGAAGAGTCAAGAAAAATCAAGTTCTGTATTTAATTACTGGATGCAATCTTCCAACAATGTTAATATTGCAAGTTTTGTGGTTAGTCAAGAGATTGCTAAGAGAGGAAAACCATATACAGACGGCAAATACATAAAAAGTTGTTTTATAAATGCATCCAAAGAGCTATTTCGGGATTTTAAGAACAAAGCTGATATTCTAAAAAAAATTAAAGAGTTACCATTGTCTGCTAAAACAGTGAAAGATAGAACAGTCAAAATGTCTTCGAATATAACCAACCAGCAAGTCGAGGATCTTAAATTGGTTTCAGCTTTATCAATAGCAGTTGACGAGTCTTGTGACATAAATGATACAGCGCAAGTTTCACTTTTTGTACGATTTATTTCATCTACAGGTCCTAAAGAAGAACTTTTAGGATCATTGCCACTCAAAGGTCAAACACATGGAGAGGATATAGCAAATGCTGTAATTGAGTGCATTGAAAAACATCATATTCCACTTGATAAAATTGTCTCAATTTCAACAGACGGGGCGAAAAGACGGGTTTGTTGCTATTTTGAAAGAAAAAATTAATCATGAGATACTTACCATTGCATCATTCATCAAGAAGCGCTTTGTGCGCAGACATTTCCAGAAGAAATTTGCAAAGTTATGGAATTGGTGATTAAGATTATCAACTCCATTATAGCTAAAGCTCTTAAAAGGTAAAGGTTCCCCCCGCACATTTGTGCAGTCGTGTCCGACTCTAGGGGCCGGTGCTCATCTCCGTTTGTTAGCCGAAGAGCCAGCGTTGTCCGAAGACGCTTCCGCGGTCATGTGGCCAGCATGATGCACGTGGAACTCTGTTACCTACCCACCAAAGTGGTACCTATTCATCTACTTGCATTTGCATGCTTTCGAATTGCTAGGTTGGCAAGAAAGAAAGCTCTTAATCATTGCCAATTTAAAGAATTTTTAGTTGAAATGGAGAGTGAGTACGCAGATCTTCTGCTGCATAACAAGGTACGTTGATTATCAAGAGGAAACGTTTTGAAATGTTTCACTTCCTTATTAACAGAAATTAAAGCGTTTCTCCTTGAGAAGGGTGTTCACTATCCAGAACTAACGAACGATCAGTGGATCCAAAAATTTTATTTCATGGTAGACGTTATGTCTCATCTAAATCAGCTTAATCGTAAACTACAGGGGAAAGGAAACACAACTTTTTCGATGTTAGAAGAAGTTATTTCATTCGAAAACAAATTATCTCTTTTTGCTCAAGATTTTGAAAGAGAAACTTTGATTCACTTTCCAAGCCTGTTGAAACATCGCCAAGAAAATAATTCTGATATTGACATTTGCTATTTCAAAACAACACTTTTAAATATGAGGGAAGCTTTTCTCAACAGGTTTCAGGAATTCAGAAACAGCAAAGCGACGTTAGCCTTTGTTAAAAAACCTCTTAATGCTACTGTAACAGAATTAAAATTTTCTCCCTTTAATATTGACATTGGCAACTTTGAAATGCAATTGCTGGATTTAAAAAACAAAGAATTGTGGAGCTCGAAATTTGAACGTCTTTGTGCTGACATGGAAATATTGGAGAAAAACAAATGTGAACTTAGTTCACAGCACAAGTGGTCTGTTTTGAAAGACCCGGAGAAGGAAGATATGTTGATTTTTAACACCTGGAATAGTATTCCTGACTCATATAATCAGCTGAAAAAACTAGTGTTTGCTGTTCTTTCCTTATTCGGGTCTACATATTCATGCGAACAATCATTTTCAAGCATGAACCTTATCAAGAGTAAATTGAGAAGTCGTCTTATTGATGAGAACCTGGAATCGTGCCTAAAATTAAAAACAACATACAAACCTGACTTACCCAAACTTTCCAAGGAGATGCAAGACCATTGTTCACATTAGTGTTTGTCAGTCATTGTCATGATTTAATTTTATGGATACCTTACAATTTAATTCTATCAATAAATAATATCGTTATTAAGTATGATATCAAGTTTTATTCAACGCACCTATAGTTTAACTAAGACTTAAAACTTTAAGTAAAGTTTATTAAGTTAATTTTAGGGAGCGTTGTGGAGTGAAAGAAGATGTAGTGTCGAGGATTGAGAAAGGTATGTTGAGATGGTTTGGACATATAGAGAGGATGAACGAAAGGAGATAGACGAAACAAGTATACAAGACGAGTGTGGATGGGAGAGTTGGAAGGGGTCGACCTCAGCGAACGTACCTCAATCAGATTGAGGACGTTTTTAGCAAAGGCCAGCTTAGGAGTACCCTAATCAAGTTAATAACAATGTACCTACCTATATAGTTTAAGTTTAAAAAATTTGGCTCTCAAAAGAAATTTCAATCATTGTACTGTTGATATTTGGCTCTGTTGACTAATGAGTTTGCCGACCACTGGACTAGAAAGAGTGTTTGTTCCAAGAACTTACCTTGTAGAAGATGCCCAGAAAAAATCTTGGGTGTTTACTCCAGCATTACCACTACAAAGAAAGAGCATGACAAGATAAACATAGAAGAAGATGGAGAGACGGTAGCCAAAATGCCAGCTTCAGCACAGGACAAAACTAGATTCTGGAAGGAAGCTAATCTTAGATCAAGAGCAGAATCAAAATCCATACACTCTTTTTTTTTTAAAAAAAATCTCTCATCTAACAAGATCACAAGATAGTGAACATGGATTAAAATGGAAAGCAATGTCATCAGATTAAGGACAATGCTGTTGTTTTTGTTGATCCCCTTTTTTCAGTTGCAGCACATTTGCAAGGGATCTTTACACAGTCTGCACCACTGATCCACGGTGAAGTCAAGCTGGACCCCTGGCACTGATGTGACCACTTGTGTGTTTTTCTGTAACTATATTACTATATATATAACTATATATCGATGCCTTATCTCAGTGTCTGGAGGCTGTGGGGGTCTGGATGGGGAACAACAGGCTTCAACTGAACCCTGGTAAGACGGAGTGGCTATGGATTGATGGCCCCCCTAAATCCGGGCAGTTGTCATCCTTGGTTCTGGGTGGGGTTGCACTACCTCACTCGGATCCAGTGCGGAACCTGGGGGTCCTCCTGGACTCGCGACTCCTGCTCGAAGAGCAGGTGGCAGTCGTGGCCAGGAGGGCCTTTGCACAACTGCGAGTTGTGCGCCAGTTACGCCCTTTCCTGGATCGGGAGGCCCTCCGAACAGTCACTCACGCCCTTGTCATCTCCCGTATAGACTACTGTAATGCGCTCTACATGGGGCTACCCTTGAAGAGTATCCGGAAGCTTCAGCTGGTACAGAATGCGGCGGCGCGAGCAGTTATGGGTGCCAGGAGATCGGCACATGTAACACCTCTGCTTCGCGAGCTGCATTGGTTGCCAGTTTGCTTCCGGGTCCAATTCAAGGTGTTGGTGATTACCTTTAAAGCCCTACATGGCATGGGGCCAGGGTATCTGAGGGACCATCTCGTCCCGATAACGTCGGCCCGCCCCACCCGTGCATGCAGGGAGGGCATGCTCTGGACCCCCTCAACAAGAGAATTCCATCTAGCGGGGTCCAGGAGGCATGCCTTCTCTGCGATAGCGCCCGCCTTATGGAACATCTTGCCCCTGGAGGTGAGACTGGCCCCTTCACTTCTGGCCTTTCGGAAGGCCCTTAAGACCTGGCTCTGCCACCAGGCCTGGGACAACAGAGGCGGTAGTGCCTCCTGGGGTTGGCTGGCCCCGTAGCAATATGATCTATGCTACGATTCCCTACCCATCTTGGATTTTATCTATTTATATTGGCTGTATTTTTTAGATACTTCTAATTGTATAGTTTTAAAATTTTTAATTATTGTAACCCGCCCAGAGTCCCTTGCATGGGAGATGGGCGGGGAATAAATTGAAATATTATTATTATTATTATTATTATTATTATTATTATTATTATTCTGGACAGGATCAACACAGTATTGACTCAGGACGTTAACACTCAAAGCTCCTCCATTCCTGTTACGGAGTAGAAGAAATTACAAAATAATGACACATGCTGTTTAAGTGCCAATGTGGTAAGGGGCATGGAACAGTACTATGGTAAATGGAACTAAATCTCTAGTATAGCCATTAAGATGGGAAGGGAACTAGTTTTGAATCAATCCTATGTTTAGCTGGGCAAATTTTGTCTTCAGTTTTGCTACTGCATCTTTCTGAGCTCGTAGTTAGAAGGGGAATTTGGTTATGTCGTGTTCTCTGTGCACAGCTTGAGATATGTACATAGAGAAGTCAGGCATGTCACAGATTCTGTACGACTATAGTATCTTTGGGGATCTTGGCTACCAGGGAGAAAAACAGAATGGCTTAGAGGTGCCTGCTGTTTGCAAATGAAATATAGTAGTCAATGGATTTTGCCTGGAAAGTGGTTTTCTTTCCCACTCCAGTCTGCTACAATTGGTTTATGATTCATTAATAAAGGAACAGTAGTAGTGAATAACACTCCTTTATAAATCAGGCCAGAGGTGCATAATTAACTCTGTTCCTGCTTAGTTTGTTGGCAAAGAAATGCACTTCAGATTTGGTCCCTCTTTCTGAAACCCTGACACATTCACGTTCTCAGAGGGAACTGACACGGACTGCTTATTTAAAAATGAAGCTCTGTATGTATGTGTGTGTCTATATAATATGTCTTTCTCTACAGCTCTCTCCCACTATCTGTATCTATATATGGAATGCTGAAGTTTTATTCATAGTTTCCCTTGCATTAAAAATTCCAGGTGCTTCCAACAGCCTTTACAGGCAGCTTAGGGTGGAAAGCAAAACAGAAAACCTTTGAAAAATAAATTGCCTGTGTGAGTCACTTTAGTCCTCCTCTCCACCATAGCTTGGATCCCCAACAGATGTAAATTTGTGTGGGTTCGGTCATGCTAATCGTCCTGTAGTGATTTGCACTAGTTAAGGAACCAGCCGTATTGGTGTTCTTTTTCTCTTTTCTTCCAATTAATGTCACTCTTCCTACTTCTTTTGTGCAAAATGGTTCCAAAGCATCTCAGGAACACAGGAGAGAAAAGCTAATGGCCCGGAATGCCTACTGGAACAAGTTGGTTTTGTTGCAATGAAAGCCGGTGGAATTGTGTCAGTTTGTACCATCTGAGGATGTGGCTCTGCCACTCTAATTGGAACTACTATCCAAATTAAAATCTTACTGAAACTTCACAGCTGTGTTTACAGATTTCCTGAGCTGGGCTTAGACTGTCATTGGTGCCAGTGCTGCACTGCCTGGACAGCTGTAGTTAGTTCCTGTGAGGAGGATGGGCGGTGTTAATGCTAGGTGGAAGAAATGTCTGTGGGGCAGTTTGGCAATCAGACATTTGTGAAGTTGTTTGTCTATCTGTGTTAGCTTGTTATTTATTTTTTTAAAATAAAAAAGCCTCACTTGTATCTTCCTGTTTGGTTCTTTGTCTGAAGTATGCCAGCCTTTTCTCCAGACAAAAAGTAAAAGATATCAAGGTGTCCTCTTACTGATATTAAAACAAGAATGTTAGTACTCATATACCATTGCCAGACTGCAGGATGAGCAGTCTTTTGTGCTGAGGGCTACATTCAGTCTTCTAAGGCAATGCTGAGGGCTGTATTAAAAAATTGGATATGGTCAGCTGAAACCTAGGGGGAAAAAACAGGAAAGTGGTGAGGCAGGAGCAAAAAAAGACAGAATATGAATTAATCTTGAATAAGATTAATATTCTGAGTGTTGGTCATGATACCCAGAGTGCACTGATTCAGTTGCATCCTAAGTGTGTGTATCAGGACATTGCATGCACCTCCTAATAGTGAGAAAAGAGCAACAGCATGATGGCTTGCAAGATAGTCTCTAGAGGTCCTAGCTTGCATAGAATAGTGTGGGCATGTTTGGGATAAAATTGGGTATTGGTTGCACTTGTGGAATACTGGCCAAAATGTGTACTGTTCTTACACCTAGCAGGGAATGCTGCATGTAGGATGGGTATAACCAAGGCTGGTGATCTCATCTATACCTTCTCTATCTTACTAAAAATGCTACATGAAAGCCTCACTTGACCAAATCCATTATGAGCAGTGGAAATCAATATCCATGGTCCCATCTGGTGATGCTCATGGCATATAAAAGATTGGCCTTGGAATGCAAGAGGAATAAATGGTTAAGAACATGAATGAATGAATGAATGAATGAATGAATGAATGAATGAAAAGAAAGAAAGAAAGAAAGAAAGAAAGAAAGAAAGAAAGAAAGAAAGAAAGAAAGAAAGAAAGCCAGCCAGCCAGCCAGCCAGCCAGCCAGCCAGCCAGCCAGCCAGGTATACTGTGTGTCTGTGAAAATAAGAAAAAGGAGAGTGATGTAAAAGTTTGGAATGAAGTTATCTAATTTGATCTTATGGAGTGATGAATACATGCAGAAAAGTAAAGGTATCAGTTTAATTATGAATGAAAGGGCTAAAAGAAATATCAGAAAGTATGAATTGTCATAAATATTGTTATGGGTATATATGAAAATAAAATACATAGGTTGATCATAGTTGTAAGTTATGCTCCAGTGAATAGTGAAAATGGAAGAACTAGTAATGAGTTTTGAGAAAAAATGTTCAACATTTTTAATTAGTGAGATCTAGTAGAAAAATATTTTGCTAGGCAACATGAATGGATAAGTGGGAATGAGATGAGTACCGTGGTGGATTCTGACACTGATGCTGTTTCCCAGGGGGAGAGAGCATTCCAGACAGATAAGAGACTTCACAGCCCGGACTCTGTTGCTGGGAAGGTTAAGAAGTTCAAGGCAGCCCCTCCCTAGAGCCCTTTTGAGTTATTTCCCTTAAAGTAGGTAGCCTCAGTCTGGCAAGATTCTGTTCACAGAGTAAGAACAATAAAGAAACTAGAGTTGGAAACCCTTCTCAGCGTGGTTCTTGTCCTCGATTCCCTGACAAGTACAGAAAAATGATTGGGCTGTTCAGATACCCAAGAATGAATAACAGTAGTGACTAGTGAGTATCTTCTTGGAAAAAGCATGCTTGTTTCAAATACACAGTTTACACATGAATCTATTTATAAAGTACACATGGTAAAGGAATGAACATAAAGATTTAATTTTTATGATGAAAAACAGAGAATTCCTGAAATATACAAAGATGTCGAAAAGTTCTGAAAGTGAAACATTATTTATTACTCTCAAGTATGGATTTGAGAAAAAATGAGATGGAAGTGAAAGTAGGATGATTGCAGAAAGAGAAAGAACAAGTTCTGTATGGAAAAAAATAGAACATCTTGACATCAATACCTGGGAAAATTCTGGAAAGGGTAATCAATCAGTGGGTTTGTGGGCACCTAGAAATGAACAAGGTGATTACTAGAAGCCAGCATGGGTTTGTTAAGAACAGGTCATGCCAAACAAATCTTATTGCCTTCTTTGATAAAGTGAGTAAATTAGTGGACCAAGGAAATGCTGTGGATATAGTACAGTATACTTAGATTTCAGTAAGGCATTTGATAAAGTAGACCGTAGCTTACTTCTTGGTAAGATAGAACAATGTGGGATAGGCAGTACTACTACCAGATGGATTCGCAGTTGGCTGACCAACTGCACTCAGTGTGTGGTCCTTAATGGAAATACATCTACGTGGAGGGAAGTATGTAGTGGGATACACCAAGGTTCTGTCTTGGGCCCAGTGCTCTTCAACATCTTCATAAATGACCTAGATGAGGGGATTGAAGGGGCGCTCATCAAATTTGCAGATAACACAAAGCTGGGGGGAATTGCTAACACTTCAGAAGATAGACTTAAGATTCAGAAGGATCTTGACAGACTTGAGCATTGGGCCCTATCCAACAAGATGAAGTTCAATGGCGAGAAATGTAAGGTCCTACACTTAGGCAGGAAAAACCAGATGCATAAGTACAAGATAGGCAGTACCTGGCTCAACAGTAGTGCCTATGAAAGGAATCTAAGTGTCCTGGTGGACCACCACTTAAGAATGAGTCAGCAGTGTGCTGCAGCTGCCAAAAAAGCCAACGCAGTCCTGGGCTGCATCAATAGAGGGATAGTATCAAGTTCACAGGAAGTGATAGTACCACTCAATACTGTACTGGTGAGGCCACAATTGAAATACTGCATCCAGTTCTGGTCACCACAATACAAAAAAGATGCTGAGGCCCTAGAAAGAGTGCAGAGAAGAGCAACAAAGTTGATAAGGGGTCTGTAAGCTAAATCCTATGAAGAATGGCTAAAGGAACTAGGTATGTTTAGCTTAACGAAGAGAAGACTGAGTGGAGACATGATAGCAGTCTCCCAATACTTGAAGGGCTGCCACAGGGAAGTGGTTATGGATTTATTCTCCATAGCATCTGAGGGTAGGACAAGAAGCAATAGGTGAAAGCTCGTCAGAGGGAGATCCAACCTGGAAATGAGGAATTTCCTGACAGTGAGAACTATTAAGCAGTGGAACAGCTTGCCTTCTGGAGCTGTGGGTGCTCCATTGCTGGAGTGTCGATGAAGGTTCTCAGTCATCCAGGTGGAACTGTCTGTAGCTTGAATCATGTCAACTGGATTTCTATTTTCTCAGTGGAAACGTTTCGCTCCTTATCCAAGAAGCTTCTTCAGTCTGAGCAAAGTTTGTAAGGGAATCCTTAAATATGTTTCTAGGGTGGCTGTGGGACCTTGCACCTGGGGCTAGGTCATGGTTATTTGAGATGTTTATTTCTAAGTAATAGACATTTCAAATAACCATGACCTAGCCCCAGGTGCAAGGTCACACAGCCACCCTAGAAACATATTTAAGGATTCCCTTACAAACTTTGCTCAGACTGAAGAAGCTTCTTGGATAAGGAGCGAAACGTTTCCACTGAGAAAATAGAAACCCAGTTGACATGATTCAAGCTACAGTCCATTGCTGGAGGTTTACAAGAAAAGATTGGAAAACCATTTGTCTGAGATGGCACGAGGATTCCTCATTGGGGGAGTTGGGCGGTCATATAAATTTAATAAATAAATAAATTCCTGCCAAGGTCCCTTCCAACCCTATGATTCTATTATTCTATGAGAAGTTAGAATTAGTGGAAGTTTTGCATATTAGAACAAATTAAAAGTGGATATAGGAAAGAAGATGGGAAACAGAGTTAAAAGGATTATATAAATATGCACAGAAGTGTGTGGAGTATCAGTATTAGAATACTCATGTGAAGTATAAAAAATGCTTGGTAGAATGTTGAAGTGAAAGTAGTTATGGATGAAAAAATTGCATTCAAGAGAATGATTGCTTCTGGTCGGAATGGCAGCGCGATAAGTCGGAATTTTTCAGAGCGCTGAAAACTCGGCTAACATTTCCCTGTTTGCGGTGGTCCCCAGAAGGTGAAAGACCACCGGAGTCTCCCCCCGAAGAGGAGGGGGCCAGAAGATTCCTCACTAAGCCGTTAAAACTGCTCCCCTCTGCTCTTTCGGATGTTTTCCACCACGGAAGGAGCGGGGGGTGGAAGCGTCGAAGACGGCATGAGAAGCCAGCCGGCTCTGCAGGGAACCGTAAGTCTCCTAATAGAGACGCAAGCGCAAGAAACCGACTCTTAGATCACTTTATTTTATTTTTAGTTTATAGTGTCTTATTACAATGCTGGAAATGTTAGTAAAATCTTTGCTTTCTTTGCTGTGTTATTCGTGGTGGAAGATTGAGATGGACTTTGCTTTTGAAATACAGTGAAACGTCATCACCCTTCTTTTTACTAGAGTGATTTACCTCTCACTTGGAAGTATAAACTTTGTTCAAAACCTCATTGGATTAATGATTAGTGACTTGGAAATTTTTTATATACAGTGACTGAGTTTTATTGAATATTTTTCATTGGATTAATGAGTAATGAACCTGTTTTTTTTCTCTTCTCTTTTTGTAGTGGCTGAATTTTTTTTATTGAATATAGATTGTTTGAAATACTTTTCTCTTTCCTATTTTTGTATATTTTTCTTTTTTCTTCCAAGAAACTTTTGTATTTAGGTAATAACTCCCCTTTTTTATATTTGATATTTATTAGATCCTGTTGGCAATTTTCTATTTGAGTGGAACAGTTGTTTATTTTCCCTCTGGGAAATTTTTCTGTTGTGTCTATAATCTTTTCCCCACCTGTTCCCCCGTTTTCTTTGTTTTTGGTTTTTTTTTTGTTTCTTGTCTTTTGTTTTTTTCCTCTCTCCCTTTTTTTATATATAGAGCTTACTGTATGTACTGAGACGTCACGGAAATTTACAGTACTGAGTTAGTAGAAGGAATAAAGGGGGGAAAAAAGGGGGGGAAAGAAGAAAGAAAATGGCAAATTCAATAGGAGAATTGATTTTAAACAGGATTTTAAACAGGAGATTAGAGAAACACTTCAAGAAATTAAGGAAGCACTGAAAAGTCTCTTGTTTGATATTGAAAACATGCAGGGTCAGATACAAAAGACAGAATCTGAATCAGAAGAGGTTGTGACATACATTCAACGAAAAGGAGATGCCACTGAAATGATAGAGGAGAAAAGGGAGAAAGAGATTTTAAATATTTTGTTACAGTTGGGAGAAAGAGAAAGAGATTCGAATTTAGAAACTGATAAATATTTTAGAATTCATTTACTTAGTGCCAGACAAAGAAAGGTTCAGAACAAATGTAGCGTCAATATGAGACAGATAACAAAACAGATTATATACTACAACTTTGGTATAACTTGAAACAGAAGATCTTAAAAAAAGATATATGAAGGGACATAAGGCTATAATGAAACCATGGATTTTAACTGGAAACAGATTATTTTATAAATGCAAATTAAGTTTAAACTAGTAATATAATTGTTGGGAACATTAAACATTAAAAATTTGGCGGGAAAAAATGTATTGAAAATATGTATAAAAATTTGATATTTTAAATGAAGGATATAAGGTTTTAAAATCAGATATATAAATGCATGTTGATGTCATAAATTAAATTGAAATCAGAATTATTTTTATGGAGATATATAAATGGAAAGATATAGTAGAACTGGATATATAAGGATGTAAAGAAAATAGGGATTTAAATATATACTTCAATGTGAAATGTATTATAAAACATAAATGTACCTGTCAATTAGTTAAATGTGCATGTAGATGCAGAATATAGTATAAATATAGTATAAATACAGATTATGTTTAAACTAGAATTATTTCTATGAATATATATAAATAGAAATATATTATATTAGAAATAAATAACATATGGTTATAGCAATAAGATTTTTCTTTTTTCTTTTTTTATATATGCATAATTCAAGAAAATTGGATTTTACCTAGGATATAAATATAGATGTAAAAATGGAAAGACTGATCAAAAAATGTCAAATTGATACGTTTAAATGAAAAGAAAACTTAAATTGCTATCACTTCAAGGAGCGGAAGCCACAGATGGACTATTGGAGAACTGCAAGAAGGGCGAAGTTTATATGAAGATCAGAAGATTGGAACATAGAACTAAATTGTATTAGACAAAGAAATGTTTTTGTGTATTGTATGAAAGACTAACATTTAAAGCAGAATATTGTACTTAATGACCAGAGATAGATTGGAAGTCATCTATTTTCTATATTCTTTTTTGTTTCTTACTTTACTTTACTTTACTTTTTCTTTTTCTTTTTCTTCTTTTTCTATTTTCTATTTCTATTTCTTTTTCTATTTCGAACTTTTAATATGTATTTTAAAATTTAATAAAACTTATGGAAAAAAAAAAGAAAAGAGAATAATTGCTGCCAAAAGTAAGAACATGAGAATGATATTATATAATGTTTATTGTTCTGCCCCAAGAGAAAATGATAATTCCAAAGAATTTAGTCAAAGACAGCAAGAACATTAAAAAGAGGCAGAAAAAATGCAAAATGATGGAAATAAACAATTGTTTTGGAAATGAGTGAAGAGGGCTAAACAAGGAGCCTCCAGCAGAATCAATGGAATTAAACAGAAAAGTGATGAAATGATTTGGATGAAACTAAAATGAGGAAATGATGACAGAAGTACTTTAGAGATTTGTATAGGAATGATATTGATATATCAAAGAGAGGAATTGAAACAAATGCTATAGATGTCAGTATTCAAAGAAAATAATGACAATGCTTTAAGAATATTGAAAAATAGTAAAGCTGCAGGCATAGATGGAATAACTAGAGAAATGTTAAAATACAAATATGGTTTCCTTATGGACTAACTGTATGGCTTATTTAACATGTGTGTGAAGACTGCATCCATGCCTGATGATTGGAAGGACACCATTACTCTCCACTTAGGGATGCAGAAACTACAGGGGGATTAGTTTGCTAAGTATGCCTTGGAAGATAGCAGAATACTTTTGTAGGCAGACGTTACCATATTGTTGGCTGAGAATCTGAATGATTTGCAGTGAGTGACAGACTGATGCAGCAAGGAGTACAGATCTGAAAATCAATGTACCAAACCCCAAGGGAATTATATTTCACAAGGAAAATGGAGTGAAGAGTTGAAAATTATACATCAAGGGCACCACCACACCAACCCTCCCAAGTAGATGATTAACTGTTGATGACTTTTATTGTTTTGTTTTTTTAATTATCTGTTGTACACTGTATACTGCCCACAGTCTTTTTGCTTGGAGGCAGTTCATACAAATTGGAGAGAGAGAGAGAGATAGCTTTGGTAGAATGCTTCTATAGATAGCTTTGGTAGAATGCTTTGGGGTGGTATGTGATTAAATGTTTGTGAAAAGAAACAAAAATGGCTGTGTACTTCTGCCCACTTTGTTAAATGGGAGCTGGGTATGTCAGAAAAACATAAAAGCAAGCTGAAAGGAGTGGGAATGGGTTATTTGAAAAGTGTGTCTGGTGAAAAAAGAGAATGAATGGGTAAAATAAATATTCTGCCTCTGACAGTCACTAACTAGAAAGCTAGAATGGCAGCAGGACAGCATACTCTCAGGTATACTTTTGCCACCAATGCCCAATGGTACCCAAGCACAAACCACTGGTGGAGAATTACAGGGTCTCTGCTCCCTCTTGTTATAATTCTTTAAATCAAACTTGGTCTAGAGAGCCCTTCAAGCTAAAGTTTCCCTCAAAGAAGAGGCTGTCCTCTATAAGAGAACACACTTTATAGCCATTCTAGGAGAGGGAAAGGGGATAAAATAGCTGTAAAGTGCAGGGCAGCCATTATTTTACTGTTCTTTCAGATATCTGTACTTAACAGCATGGTGTCTCCACTATCCACTCACAGCTCCAACCAATCTACTTTTAGGATCATTGTAGAGCTAAAACATCCCATTTTCTGTGGTGCTTCTTAAAAAGGAGTACAGGATAGAAGGAGGCTGCCAGATAAACATAATAAAATCTTAGCAAATGTTTAGAAAAGTATTTTTCAACCTTGGCAACTTTAAGATATGTGGACTTGAAGTCCACACATCTTAAAGTTGCTAGGTTTGAGAAACACTGCTTTAGATTGTGGCAGTATAGACAAGAGAGAGAGAGAGAGAGAGAGAGAGAGAGAGAGAGAGAGAGAGAGAGAGATAGATTTGAAATAGTGGAGATGACATTGGCACAAATGCTTTGAGCTTGCCCCATGTTTATGTTGTATTTTTTATTTTGTGATCTAAAAAGAATCTGGGTCACAAGATTCAGTTTAAAAAGACATGCTAAGGTATTTTTTTTCCTCTCACTCACTGGAGCCACAAAGTCTGCTGACATTCAGATTCCTCTTACCAAATAAGGCTTATCTTTGTACTCTCAAAGTGTTTTGGTTACCATATATGGTATTCTTGTTTGGCTGGGCTGAGTTTGAGAAGTCACATGCTAATTGTCTGTAGCTTGAATCATGTCAACTGGATTTCTATTTTCTCAGTGGAAACGTTTCGCTCCTTATCCAAGAAGCTTCTTCAGTCTGAGCAAAGTTAGTAAGGGAATCCTTAAATATGTTTCTAGGGTGGCTGTGGGACCTTGCACCTGGGGCTAGGTCATGGTTATTTGAGATGTTTATTTCTAAGTCCCTTTATCATCCAAAGGAGGATCATTAAGATTACCTTGCTGTTGTTGAGATTGCAAAATGGTCTTAATCTTCCTAGGCACAGAAGACAAAGCAGGAAGGAAAATAGGGGAAAGATTGTGCCTGAGGCCCCCACCTCTATTCAAAGAAGGATTAAATCCCACTGAGAAAATAGAAATCCAGTTGACATGATTCAAGCTACAGACAATTCCACCTGGATGACTGAGAACCTTCATCATCACATGCTAATTGGTTACTATGGTGATTGATTGATTATGAGCAAGAAGTTAATATGTATAACTTTAACATTCTTTGTTAAGCCTGAGGGCACTTCTTCTGTTTCTTTTTCTATTCAAATGAAGAGGTTAAGCCTGCCTGCACCTCTTGTAGGTAAACAGATTGTAGATATGTTCTTGTTTTTTGAATAAATGCAACCTTATTTTTTACTGCAAAAGACTAGTTTATTGATCTCTCTCAATGCAAGCTTCTAAAACTCTGAAATCAAATAAAATTAAAAGGTTATGGGCCCAGCAGAGAAGCTAGAAGCAAAATTATATAAAAATGAAAGAGAGATCAGGAAAGAATTTCATTTGCATTTGAAAGGCAAGTGAGCAAAGGCCAGGGAAGACTTTTATTTTGAAACTTCCTGGAAGCTGAAAAGCTGTTTGTCTGTTTGAATCACAAGCTTCGTGGTTTTCAACCAAGGAGAAGAAATGGGTGCTACAAGTTACCAAGGTATGCCTTTAGAAAATCTTTCAGACTGTAATTATAGGAAAATAGATTAGTCCCACTTCAGTAAATAAGCCATTTGTCAGTAGTTAATGTTACTCCATTTCACTTCCAAGTAAAGTCATTATTCTTTAACCTCCCACTATTTCTCAAGTCTTCTTTAGCAAGAAAATTACACAAGCACCAGCAGCATTGATCATGTCCATAGAAGGATCTTAGCAGATAATATGTAAAATTAAAATAAACACAAATATAAAACAGTGACTAAAAGTGCTGAATTTAGGTGCTACTTATCTGAAAAGATTTCGCTGTTTCCTGCAGAGCAATAACGATGGTCCTTCCAGTCGCTTTCGTCGCTTCAATTTCCTTTTTCCCGTGGTGGAAAAACGGGAATTGGGAAAGAGTGACGGTTCCGGCGACCCTTGTGGTTTATCTTCTGATCCCCTTTTCTTCAAAGGGGAGATTTCATCAGTTTTATTTCTTTAAAAACCGCTGCAAGCAGTCAAACAGCTGAGCCGAGCCAGGAGCGCTCGGTTCAGCGCACCGACGTCTTCAGCACCCGGAAGCGATCTAGCATGTGACTTCTCAAACTCAGCCCAGCCAAACAAGTATACCATATATGGTAACCAAAACACTTTGAGAGTACAAAGATAAACCTAATTTGGTAAAAGGAATCTGAATGTCAGCAGACTTTGTGGCTCCAGTGAGTGAGAGAGAGAGAAAAAACCTTAGCATGTCTTTTTAAACTGAATCTTGTGACCCAGATTCTTTTTAGATCACAAAATAAAAAATACAACATTCCCCTTCTTTTATGATTAAAAAGAATCTGAAATTAAACCTAATTTTTCAGTTATTTCTTTGTGTCTCACTCCTACAAGTGGTTTCATTAGCATGTCTGCTAACATGTCTTTTGTGTCACAATATTTTAAAATGACCTCTTTCTTTGCAATAAAATCTTTGACAAGATAAAAACAAATGTCAATGTCCTTTGTTCTCTGTCTACAGCCTTCAGATAATGCTAAATGAACGCAGTCTTGGTTGTCTTCATACATAGTTACAGGATAATGTAATTCTATTGCTATATCTTTTAATAATTGCTTGAACCAGGCAATTTCATTACAAATCTGAGCCAAAGCATAGAATTCACTCAGCTTTTGAAATTGCTACCAGATATTGTTTTCTAGAATACCAAGCAATAGTAGAC
Source organism: Charina bottae (assembly GCA_023362775.1). Lineage (NCBI taxonomy): Eukaryota > Metazoa > Chordata > Lepidosauria > Squamata > Charinaidae > Charina > Charina bottae. Next base: position 3,734,149 of record JALMGJ010000022.1, read on the forward strand.
CCAGCAAATTTAATTACAGCTCCAGAAGTGGACTTATGCTCAGTTAGATCTCCAGCCCAATCCATCACACCAGCTTTCCAATTTTTCCCCTGTTTCAGAAGCAGATAATTTCAAACAGTGATCCTTAGTACCTTGTAAATACCTAAAAAGTCTTTTTAATCCAGCTTTTGCACAAGATGTAGGATTCTGCACAAATCTGCTCAAAATTGACATACTGTTTGAAATATCTGGCCTAGAATTACTGACAATGTATAGTAGACTTCCAATTGCAGCCCTAAAGCCATCTGCTTGAGATGACTCAGCTTCCCCCTTCTCCCCCTCCTCCTTTAGAAATTCAGGAAGCATGGGGGTGGAAACAGACTTACATTCTTGCATATTAAAATCCTCTAGAAGTTTTTTAATCTTACCACTTTGGATTATCAGGAAACTTCCATCTTCTTCTCTAGGAAAATGCTTTTGCAACCAATCTTGCTTTATATTTCTGAATTTTACCATCTTCATCCTTTTTCAATTTGAAAACCCATCTACAATCCAAACAGCGCTCATTTGGAGGTAGATTTACCAATTTCCAGGTTTTATTTTCCTTTAAACAAGCTAATTCCTGTTGCATTGCCTCATGCCAACATATATCAATTTCAGATGGCATCTCATTTATTTGCTCTAGAGATTCAGGTTCTGTGTGAATGTGAAATGCTTTCACTACATCCACTTCATAATGTGAAGGTGGAACCCCTTTATTACACCTTTGAGACCTGCGAGGTAGGACAGGACTAACATTCTGACTCCCACCATTTTCCTGAGAAACCTCTGCCTTTTCAGACAGTTCAGCTTGCTGATCCTCTGGTTTATTTATTTCACTCAGATCACCATCAGCAAAACCTTGCTGTTCCCTCATGGATAAATCAACTGAAGAACTGGAGTTTATTTTGTCCCAATTTTGCTCAGCAAATGAAGCACTTTTACTGATTATTAATTGATTACCTACTATGAACCTGTAGCTCCTCTGGCTTTGCTCATACCCAACAAAGATAGCTTTCTTTGTTCTGGAAGTTCCTTTGCACCTCAGCTGCTTTGGAATGTGCATCCAAGCTGTGCTTCCAAAAATTCTGAGGTGACTGACTTTAGGCTTCACACCATAGAACAAATGAAATGGTGTATCCTGAATCGCACTGTTAAACAGTCTGTTTTGCACATAACAAGCAGTGGATACTGCTTTACCCCAAAACTTAAAAGGTAATCTTGCATCTTTAAGCAAACACATCATGGCTTCTTACAGAGTTCTGCCCTTACGCTCAGCCACTCCATTTTGTTCAGGAGTATAAGGGTTAGACAAAATGTGCTCTATCCCTTTTTTTGACAAAAAAACTTTTAAATTTTGTAGACAAATACTCTCCACCTCTGTCTGATTGCAAAGCAGATACAGGCTTTGGGAATTTTCCATTTGCCCATGTTACAAAACTTTTCAACTTTTCAAATGCCTCGTCTTTATGTTTCAACAGATAGATGAATGTATACCTTGAAAAATCATCAATTATGGTCAAAATATACCTTGCTTCTCCAAAACTAGGAGAAGACCGATTACATCAGGATGGACTTTTTATAGGGGTCTAGAAGTGGTTCTATCTGCAAATTTCTTTACAGGGGCTCTGCAAGTCTTATTTTCCTTGCAGACCTTACAATCTAGATATTTATCACAAGATTTCAATTTTAGATCAGCACATATGTTTGGCATTTATGATATCTATTTAAAGTTAGCATGAGCAAACCTCCTATGCAGCAAATGAACACACTGGTCATGAATTGGAGTATTACCAAACACAGCCTTTGCTGTTTGATTTCCAGAAGCTTTCTGTACAACATAAAGTGAATCCTTTTGAACACAAGTTGCACACAATTTACCAACCTTCCTAATTTCACAGCTGTCCTTCTTAAAAGTTATGGCATATCCAGTTTCTACTAACTTCGCTACAAACAAAAGATTAGATTGAAAACTTGGTACAAATGAAACATCTTTAACAGTTTCCCTTAAACAAGATAGATACATATCACCTTGACCCATGATCTTAGACATAGACCCATCAGCCAAGGAAACACTTCGTTTGTTCGTTTTAGACAAAGATGCAAAAGAACTTTTACAATTACAAATATGACAGTTTGCCCCACTATCTAACAGTTATCTTTATTATTACAGTTTTCAACAACCTGTGCAATATGAGAAGTCTGCAGAGCTTTCTTTCTTGTTGTTCCTTTATTCTTCTGTTCAATCTTCTTACCTTTGAACAACAGGTCACAGTCCTTGCATAGATGCCCAAGAGAACCACAATGAAAGCAATGCTTACTTGCAAATGCAGAAGCTTGAAACTCGAGGCTTTTTCATTCTCTTGGATTTTCACACTGCAGCTTTGCAGAAGAAATGGGTGCAGATTTTTCTTGTCTCTTTTCCCATTCAGCAAGCAGGCGAGCAGAGACAAATGATGGGGTTAAATCATTTTCAGGGATTGCTTCCAGAGTGCAGATCAAAGTGTCTCAAGAATCATTCAGTGAGGACAAAATGATGTAGGCTTTTGTGAGAGGGGTAAATTCCAGCCCATGTTCCTGAAGTTCCACAAAATACTTCTGAAGCATGTGCTCTGGTAAATTGCCATGCTCTGGTAAATAAGCTTTATACAGCTTCTTGGTTAAAGTTACTTTACTTCCAGCTGTAGTCTTTACATATAAATTACGTAAAGAGTCCCATAATTCTTTGGAAGTTTGCAGACCATGAACATGTACGAGCTGAGTATCTTCTACTCCTAAAATTATCGACCTTTGCATCTCTCATCCCGTCTCATCCAAGCTTGATCAGGATTTGCAGGAGTTGGGTCACCTATGGGAGACCACAGGTCTTCTCTCTGAAGAAAACTCTGTTTTCAGAGCCCAGTTCAAGCTAAAGTTTCCCTCAAAGAAAAGGCTGTCCTCTATAAGAGAACACACTTTATAGCCATTCTAGGAGAGGGAAAGGGGATAAAATAGCTGTAAAGTGCAGGGCAGCCATTATTTTACTGTTCTTTCAGATATCTGTACTTAACAGCATGGTGTCTCCACTATCCACTCACAGCTCCAACCAATCTACTTTTAGGATCATTGTAGAGCTAAAACATCCCATTTTCTGTGGTGCTTCTTAAAAAGGAGTACAGGATAGAAGGAGGCTGCCAGATAAACATAATAAAATCTTAGCAAATGTTTAGAAAAGTATTTTTCAACCTTGGCAACTTTAAGATATGTGGACTTGAAGTCCACACATCTTAAAGTTGCTAGGTTTGAGAAACACTGCTTTAGATTGTGTCAGTATAGACAAGAGAGAGAGAGAGAGAGAGAGATATTTGAAATAGTGGAGATGACATTGGCACAAATGCTTTGAGCTTGCCCCATGTTTATGTTGTATTTTTTATTTTGTGATCTAAAAAGAATCTGGGTCACAAGATTCAGTTTAAAAAGACATGCTAAGGTATTTTTTTTCTCTCACTCACTGGAGCCACAAAGTCTGCTGACATTCAGATTCCTCTTACCAAATAAGGCTTATTTATCAGAAGATAAACCACAAGGGTCGCCGGAACCGTCGCTCTTTCCCAATTCCCGTTTTTCCACCACGGGAAAAAGGAAATTGAAGCGACGAAACGACTGGAAGGACCATCGTTATTGCTCTGCAGGAAACAGCGAAATCTTTTCAGATAAGTAGCACCTAAATTCAGCACTTTTAGTCACTGTTTTATATTTGTGTTTATTTTAATTTTACATATTATCTGCTAAGATCCTTCTATGGACATGATCAATGCTGCTGGTGCTTGTGTAATTTTCTTGCTAAAGAAGACTTGAGAAATAGTGGGAGCTTAAAGAATAATGACTTTACTTGGAAGTGAAATGGAGTAACATTAACTACTGACAAATGGCTTATTTACTGAAGTGGGACTAATCTATTTTCCTCTCTGGATTTTGAATTCAGATGGGTTAACGATCTGCCTTTTATCTTTTTTTTTTTGTTTTTCTGCTTTTCATCTTGAGATGGTATTTTTTCTCCTTTTTTTTCTGTAATGCGTTTGGAAATTATTTGGATTATAATGGGTATTTTTGGAATATCTTTGTTTTGAACAGTTTTGGGAATTTCCTTATTATATGGGATTTTAGTGGACTTTCTTGTTGCTTTTTCTCTTGGAGAGTGAAGACATTTGGAGTTGGGGCTTTCTCCTTCCCCCCCCCTTCTCTTTTTTTTTTTCTTCTCTCTCTCCTCTTTGGGACTTGTGATTATAAGCTTGCCTGAGAACTAGATTGTTATTACATTTTCAAGGATATTTTGACTACAGCTAAAGGACTTACCCGTTGTACTCTTATCTTTTATTTTTTTTCATGTGAGAATTGTTGATTTTACCAAAGTACATTTTGCCCTCTTTTTTATGCAACATCTATTAAGAAAAAGTAGTATTATTTTAATTTTTTTAATTTTTTATTGTATCTGGATTTTTTTTCCCTTTCTTCTCTTCCCCCTTTTTTTCTTTTGAATCTTTAATAATTTTTTATCCCTCTTCTTCCCTTTTTCTTTTTTTTTATTGTTTATAGTGGTTCTCCTTTGTCTTTTGTTATTTTTCTTTTCTCTTTACAGAAATATTATATACAACCTGGTTACTGCGGCTGCAAGAGTGAAGAGGGATAGAGATAAGGAAATGGAGTCCATGGCTGCACCTTCAGAAGTACCAACATCAGATATGGAAAAAATATTGGATGCGATTACAGCACTGAATCAAAAAATAGATGATTCAACTACTGCCTTGGAGGAAAAGATGGATATTTTAACTGTTACCTTGGAGAAAAAGATGGATGACTTAATTCTTTTGATATAAAAATAGACAAAAAAATGGACAATATTCTAGATCAACAAGTAGAAGAGAAATTGGAAGTGATGAAGGAAGATTCAAAAAAAGAATTTAGAAATGAAATACAGATTGTCAAAGAAATTGCAAATATTTTTCCAGGGGATTTTAAAGAGACACAAGGCCAGGTTAAGAAATTGGAGATTAAATCAGATTCTATTACTATGGAATATAATTTAGATGCTATTGTATTAGCAGAAATGAGAGAAGAATTTATTTTGAGTCTGAGAGGAGCCCTGGAAAAATTAGATGAGAATATGAGAAAATATATAGTTGATACTTTAGTTCAATATTTAGAGATAGAAGAAGAAGATATGGACTCTGAGATAGATAAAATTTTCAGAGTTGACTCACATTACGTTAGAGATAAGAAATTGTCAAGATATTTTGTGAGAAAAGTTATAAAAGAGCAAAATCTGAAGAAATATTACAGTGTGAGATCAAAAACAGTAGGGTTGGGTATAACTTAAAAGAATTAAATCAGAATTTTTTCTTTTTTGTTTGGAGTCTGGGTTGTATAAATAGAAAAATTCTTTTCTTTTTATTTCTACATGCATAGTATAATAGTATGGTTGGGTATAAATTAAAAGACTTAAACTAGATTTTTTTCTTTTCATCTGGAATTTGGGATGCACAAATAGAAAAAAAAAATTTTCTCTTTACTTAGATATGTATAGTTTTGGAAAAATTAAAGTGTACCAACAATACAGGAATGGATGTTGAAACTACTAGAAATCGCAGAAAATGACAAATTGATTTGCCTACTAAAAGAAAATTTTAATTATTATTCTTTAATGAGTGGAAATTTTGATGGACTATTTGCAAAAAGCAGGAGGAGTAAAGCTAAATATGGGGTTTTGATGATTAGATTATAGATAAATAGTATATAATAGACAAGGAAAAATATATGAATGTTATATGAATAGCCAGCATGTTAAAACAAACTATATACTTTATTCTTATGACAATAGACGGATCGGAGGTTATCTAATTTCTATGTATGTCTTTTTCTTTATTTTTTTTCTTTTTTCTTTTTCTTTACTGCACTGTTCTTTTTCTTTTCTTTTAATTTGTATTTCTTTTTCCGTTTCATCTTTAACTTTTAGCTTTATATATTTAAAAACCTAATAAAACTTATGTAAAAAAAAAAAAGAGAAGTCACATGCTAATTGGTTACTATGGTGATTGATTGATTGATTATGAACAAGAAGTTAATATGTATAAAGGTAACATTCTTTGTTAAGCCTGAGGGCACTTCTGCTGTTTCTTTTTCTATTCAAATGAAGAGGTTAAGCCTGCCTGCACCTCTTGTAGGTAAACAGATTGTAGATACGTTCTTGTTTTTTGAATAAATGCAACTTTATTTTTACTGCAAAAGACTAGTTTATTGATCTCTCTCAATGCAAGCTTCTAAAACTCTGAAATCAAATAAAATTAAAAGTTTATCCCAGTTTGGTTTCATGTAGTTAAATGTGTCAATATGGTACTGGGAAGATAAAGAAAATTCTAAAATGTGAATGTAATGCTGTACTATATACCACAGAACTGAAACTGAATAGTGTAAGAGGAACTGGGGATCTGCTGAGCATGGACGGTACCCAAAAAGATTGTATTTCTTCCTTGGAAAGATTCTGCCTACCCTGGATTTTAAATGATAGGTGTTCACTTTCCACCTCTGAAATGATTTCATGTGTAAGCAGAGTGAAGCTCAATCAACATTTCTTTTAATTTGTTGCTTAAAACTGAAGTCATTCCTTTTTTCCTTTTAAGATACCTATTGCATCTCTTCATGGTCCAGAAACACTTTTTTAAAAGTTATTTCCCCTTTATACCAACCAACTGGAGTCAAGATGTGGTTGATACCCTGGAGGAATAACTACAAGACTGCTTATTCCCAAGACAGGGTATGATTGTTCCCCCACAGGACAGGGGTACAGACTGGTCGGCTGCATTTTACACGGATTCAGGGCACTGATACAAACTGGAGGCCCAGGGTGCTTTTGTCCAGTTTGCATAGTGCTGACCGATGTGGGAGTCAATTCCCTCTGCTGTTGCTTGGCAGAGGCAGCCAGATAATATCTTGGGCCTCGCTCCTTTAGGCCGATAAAATACAGTAAGAGATACAGAAAAGGTTTAAATGGTTCTTCCCAGATGCAGGAAATATGGTTTCTTCCAGATGGTGCTCAGATTCCTAGTATTCCCATGTCGCTTATACTCAAAATTTGTGTACTTTGACTCAGAAGTAAGTCCCAAGGATTTAAAAGAAAACTTGGCTCCGAGCGGGAGCTCATAGAGCTACTATCTAAATAAACATCAAAGTGGCTACTTTGGAGAAATTGTCCTCTTACTGCAAGGTTTCTCTTGTACAATGGGAATAATAATGCAGCTCTGGGAAAAATAAATCAAGTATTGTTGCTACATCACCTCTATTAATTTATGAGGAGCTGTGTGCAGGCCCCACTGAAGTGAAATGAGATGCATAGCTGAACTATGCGCTGAATTGCACCCTCTATGTCTCCCCTTGAGTAGCATTTATCTTTTGCAACATTATATTTACTTATTTATATAGCATCTAGCACAGTGGGGTTTCTATCTTGTTTGAGTGCAAGATGAATATTAACAAGAGCCGAAGATCCACTCTACACCTCAGGCTGCAGCACTGTATTACCCTTACAGTGAAGACGTTCACTGGATTTCTTCTCCTCCTCACTTTTTTTTTTTTGCAGGGGGGGCGAGGTGGGGAGGAAAACAAGCTTAATTCAGACAATCACTTTCTGGATGAGTCCTGGTGGAGGGCTGCAAAGAAGCCACACAGTAGTATTTCAGGATTTTAAGAGTACTAATTCCCACATTCTGATTCCTGTTTCACATATTTAATGTTTTTAATTGCAATGTGACTGGGATTTTTTATTTTGCTTTACAAACTGTTTATTCTATATTTAGCTGATCTCAGCACATTATGGTGCTTTTAATAATTCACAGTTTTCTGTGACTGAGCCAGATGCAGCAGGGTTCAGTATCAGGGGATTTAAATTAGGATTTAAATCAGGCTGAGCAAGAGAATTGGAAAAAGAAGCAGGTGTAGTGGATGTGTTTCCTTGTCTGGTAGTGTAATTTGCTGATATCTAGCAGACAAACCTGATTCATATAGTAGAGTGATTTTGCTTATTTCCACAGCCAGAGGCAGTAACATAGCCTCCTTCATTTGCTCCTTATTTTAACCTGTGTTCGTGCTGGTATCTCTTATGTATCAATACAGGAAAGGTTGTGCTTAAAGCTGGGCAGAGAAGTTTAGTAGGTGGATGATTTATCTGAATTTCTCCTGGGAAAAGAGAAATTCTCCATCAATTTCTCAAGAGCAGGACTCCCCCTTAGTGGTGACAGATGCACTGCTACTGACACACACCCCCTGCTTTTCTTGAGATTTAATTGAAGCATAGAAAACAGGGAGGATATAGACCATGGGAGGATTGCACAGTGAAAGACAAAATATTCATACATTTACTTTGGTTGTCTTGCCAATAAGTAAATGCAAAAAATTCTAAACTAGATTCCCTTTTGTTAATAGAACGAGAATTGGTAGGAAAAATGCAGGACATTTATTTACCTGGCAATTGTTCTTTTCAACTTTTAAATAAGAGCAAAATGGCATTGCACCATTTTATACTGACCTCATTCCTGAAAGCTCCTCATTCTACAACCACTCCAAATTAAATTCTAACTAGTGTATTTAGAAAAAAAAAGTGGTCTCCCTCAGGTTGAGTTCAACCCCTGATGACTTAGTTGGACATGCCTATGAAGTTCCCTTGGCAATATAGAAAGGTTCAACTTTACCTTCTTTGGGGATTTTTTAAAAAATTCCCAGTGTAACCTAAGGTCCTAGTATTTCCTGGTGTTCTCCTATCCAAGCCCTAACCTGGTCTAACCTTGCTTTGATTTTCAAAAATACCCAGCATAGTAGAGGGATGATTATGATGATCTGAATTGATTCCAACACTGAAAGTGACTTACAGCTTTAAAGTGCAGAGTATAAAACATGTCAAAAACATTGATGCATTTAAAATAAAAAACCAAATCAAAATAAATAATCAAATTAACAAATGAGATGTATTTTTGCAATCATCTAAAAGGAGAGCTGCAACAGATAAACTCCCTGCTCCATCATCAGCCAGGTCTCCGTAATCCATGCCAGATCAGCACTCTTACCCATGTGAAATCCAGGTTAATAGATGTATTACCAGCAACTTAGATCTGCAAAGAAGGGAGGCCAGTCACCAACCAACCCTCCTTTTCCTGCCACAGCTACATATGTTGAATCTCCCCCTGCCAGTTACTATTTTAATACATTTTTAAAATCTGTTCAATCATGTCCGATTCTTGGAAACTGCCTGGACAGGTCCCTGCAGTTTTCTTGGCAAGGTTTTTCAGAAGTGCTTTGCCGTTGCCCCCTTCCTAGGGCTGAGAGAGAGGGACTGGCCCAAGGTCACCCAGCTGGCTTTGTGCCTAAGGCAGGGCTAAAAAGGCAGGTAAAGATCCCCCCCACACATTTGTGCAGTCGTGTCCGACTCTAGGGGCCGGTGCTCATCTCCGTTTGTTAGCCGAAGAGCCAGCGTTGTCCGAAGACGCTTCCATGGTCATGTGGCCAGCATGACATGCGCAGAACGCTGTTACCTACCCACTGAAGTGGTACCTATTCATCTACTTGCATTTGCATGCTTTCGAATTGCTAGGTTGGCAAGAGCTGGGGCTAGTGCGGGAGCTCACTCCGCACGCAGGGCTAGGGATTTGAACCTCCGAACTTGCGATCTTCCGATCGACAAGCCTGGCATCTTACCTGCTGAGCCACCATGCCCCTAAGGCAGGGCTAGGTCTCCCCATTTTCTAGCCTGATGCCTTAATCACTACACCAAAGTGGCTCTCTATTTTAATACTAAATACTATTAAATTATATTTCCTACTCTCCCACTGTCTCCTTAACATCCCATAATGCTAAGGAACAACTAAGAAAACTAGCAAAAAGAAGCAGCTCTACCTGCATTAAAGTCCAAGCTCTCTCCCAATACTCATTCATTGAGGGGTACATTCAGTTTGGGCCAGCCAGTGGGCTTTCGAAGTGTGGAAAAATAATGGCAGTCATACTAACAATTCATATCTCGCCATATAAGGACATGAAGAGGGCGGAGACTCGCAGTAGCTTCCTGAAGAGAGAACTCTGTGAGGTCACTTCCTTCTTCTTTCTCAGAGACTCTCTCAGAGAGACTCTCCGACCATGCTTCCGAACTGAAAGGACACGTTGTCTTATCTTTCCAAGCCCAGACAGAATGCTAAAGCCTATATTTTCTATTCTTGTAACTTAGTATGTTTTAAACCTGCCTTGACTATACTACTGCAACTGTTATTTTTGAGAACCAGGTTATGTGAGTAAAGACTACTTTTATTACTCCACAAAACTGTGTGGTTGTTCTTTTTAGAGGGATAAAAAGGGGTAATGCCAGGATAATCCAGTCTGCCTAACAGCATCCTGGATTATTTTCCAGAAGGTTAAACCAACCTTGTCTCAGCTTCCAACTTTTATGCTGCCGGGAGATGATACTCTGCTAATCTCACTTACGTGAGAAAGGAAGGATAATATCCAATTCTTTAGCCACCTGGTCCTGCAAAGAAGGCAGATAAAGGAGATGTTACCATTAGCAGTTTCTCCCCACCATGGATGTTCCAGTTTCCTAATAGATGCAAATTCTGCTGATCAAAGCAAGCACCCTTGACTTGGTAAAAAACAAAGACCTGGAGACTTTCCTGGAAAAGGGCCTTAGCTCAGTTGTATAGACTATACTTTGCATGAATAACCTCCCAGTTTCAGTCCCTGTTGTCTCCTACTTACAAGCCTGTTTATAATCCGAAACTCTGGAGAGTCATTGCAAGTCACTGTAAACCAACCTTCCTTCTCCTTGGCCCCTCCAGATTCTTTGAGTTGCAATTGCCATTATTCCTGATCATGCTAGCTAGAGCTGATGAGAATTATTTGGATGGACTTGGGCTGAGATGGCTAGTGTAAACAATACTGAACTAGTTGGATCAATGGTACAGCTCACAAGAGGGGATCTTTCTAGATTTTTAACAAGAGAAATGAATGAGATACCCATGCTTTAGTTTCATTTCCAACGCAAGGGCCAGAGAGAAGGTGATTAGCAAAGGTAAAAGATCTTCATCCATGTCAGAGTGGAGACTCATGATTCAGCCACCATCCAAAACTGACCAAAGGAGGAAGCTTCAGGAAAAGAAGCTACCAGAGCCCCCTGACACAAATACAGCAGATTAAACCAACTGATTCTCCCTGAGCCCTATAAAACCACAAAAGTCAGGCTTTGGGAAGATCTGCTGTTGCTGATTACAAATTGCCTTAATGTTATTAAGAACACAAAGGTGCCTTTGTTTTCATTGGAAAAAAAATGAGGCGGGGGGGGGAGAGATTCCTTCCCCATATCGTGCGGTATTCAGACACCTTTGATATTTCACCCAGACCAAGCTTTCAAGCAGTGATTCCTGACAGGATTTTTGACAGCAGGAAAAGCTTTAGTTTGCAATAAAGCTTCCTCAAGATAAAATAAGCTGCTCAAAAAAATAAAGGGAACACTGAAATAAGACATCCTAGATCTGAATGAATGAAATATTCGTATTAATTACTTTGTTCATTACATAGTTGAATGTGCTGACAACAAAATCACACAAAAAGCAATGGAAATCAAATGTAAGCAACCCCTGGAGGTCTGGATGTGGAGTTACACTCAAAAATTAAAGTGGAAAAGAACACTACAGGCTGATCCAACGTTGATGTAATGTCCTTAAAACAAGTCAAAATGAGGCTCAGTAGTGTGTGTGGCCTCCACGTGCCTGTATGACCTCCCTACAACACCTGGGCATGCTCCTGATGAGGTGGCGGATGGTCTCCTGAGGGATCTCCTCCCACACCTGGACTAAAGCATCCCCCAACTCCTGAACAGTCTGTGGTGCAACATGGCGTTGGTGGATGGAGCGAGACATGATGTCCCAGATGTGCTCAATTGGATTCAGGTCTGGGGAACGGGCGGGCCAGTCCATAGCATCAATGCCTTCGTCTTGCAGGAACTGCTGGCACACTCCAGCCACATGAGGTCTAGCATTGTCTTGCATTAGGAGGAACCCAGGGCCAACCGCACCAGCATATGGTCTCACAAGGGGTCTGAGGATCTCATCTCGGTACCTAATGGCAGTCAGGCTACCTCTGGCGAGCACATGGAGGGCTCTGCGGCCCCCTAAAGAAATGCCACCCCACACCATTACTGACCCACTGCCAAACCGGTCATGCTGGAGGATGTTGCAGGCAGCAGAACGTTCTCCACGGCGTCTCCAGACCCTGTCACGTCTGTCACATGTGCTCAGTGTGAACCTGCTTTCATCTGTGAAGAGCACAGGGCACCAGTGGCGAAGTTGCCAATCTTGGTGTTCTCTGGCAAATGCCAAACGTCCTGCACGGTGTTGGGCTGTAAGCACAACCCCCACCTGTGGACGTCGGGCCCTCATACCACCCTCATGGAGTCTGTTTCTGACCGTTTGAGCAGCCACACGCATATTTGTGGCCCACTGGAGGTCATTTTGCAGGGCTCTGGCAGTGCTCCTCCTGTCCCTCCTTGCACAAAGGCGGAGGTCGTGGTCCTGCTGCTGGGTTGTTGCCCTCCTATGGCCTCCTCCACGTCTCCTGATGTACTGACCTGTCTCCTGGTAGCACCTCCATGCTCTGGACACTACGCTGACAGACACAGCAAACCTTCTTGCCACAGCTCGCATTGATGTGCCATCCTGGATGAGCTGCACTACCTGAGCCACTTGTGTGGGTTGTAGACTCCGTCTCATGCTACCACTAGAGTGGAAGCACCGCAAGCATTCAAAAGTGACCAAACCATCAGCCAGAAAGCATAGGAACTGAGAAGTGGTCTGTGGTCACCACCTGCAGATCCACTCCTTTATTGGGGATGTCTTGCTAACTGCCTATGCTTTCCACCTGTTGTCTATTCCATGTGCACAACAGCATGTGAAATTGATTGTCAATCAGTGTTGCTACCTAAGTGGACAGTTTGATTTCATAGAAGTGTGATTGACTTGGACTTACATTGTGTTGTTTCAGTGTTCCCTTTATTTTTTTGAGCAGTGTATTTTACTCCTAATGAGTTACAGTTTGCCTGCATAAATAGTCACTGATTACCAAAAACATGCTTAATGTAGTGTGTCTATCTGAGGCTATTAATCTCTGTATCTTCTACATAGAGAAGTCTCTAGGATCGTGTGCCCATAAATCATTTCACTTCTTTATTGTCCTGGAAAGGTAAGACAGAAGCTGGGCAAAGCAGCATCAGGACACCAGGGAACAGGCAGACGACAGTTGTGCCAAGTAGCCAAGGCTGTGCTGACAACACAGTTGAAGTAAATTCAAGACATTCTTAAGAAGCAAACATTGCTAGGGCGGCCTATTTTTTCGAGCAAGGCAAGGGTTTTTATGAAGAGAACATGTTCTTCTTCAGGTTCATTGTTTTTGTTTTGTTTCGCAAAATATTCTGCTGCCCTGGCCTAAAGGTTTTGGCAGTTCTTTGCAAAATAATGTTGAACTATATAGAGCTATCGGCTTTACCTAAAACTAATGCACTTTGTTCTCTACTTGTAAATCATTGTGATACGTAGAACCTTTATACCTTTTAGCTGCTGAGACTCTTGTGATTGTAGTGGCACACAAATTTGATTAAATAAATAAATGTTTTTTAATTTGGAAGATTGTAGGATTTTTGCCATGATCAATTGGCAGTAGTTGTTGGTTTTCTGAGTTCATCATAAATCTTTTCTCTTAAAACATTTGGGGATATTACAGTATGTATTTCCATGATGTAAAGTGGGCCATATCTTTGCAATGAACATAATTAATGACCGTAGGAACTTGCTTTGACTATTTGTCTATCTGGCCCAGGGTCGCCCTGATTGGCAAATCTGCAAAATTTCAGGCAGAGACATTTGACATTGCAATCTGTCTTATTAATTAAAGATGTAAGGGTTTGAAGGTGAGACTGAACTCAACCACTGAGCAAAATCTGTTCCTCAAAGGGGTGGAGAATCATTGTTATTATTTGTTGCCCTAGATGTTCATCTCCTAACATAGGGTTCAAAATTCCTGAGAAACATTCATACTTTCCTTCTATTTTATTACAGACTAAACCAGTGTTTCTCAACCTTGATAACTTTAAGATGTGTGGACTTCAACTCTCAGAATTCCCCAGCCAGCATAGCATAGCTGGCTGGGGAATTCTGAGGGTTGAAGTCCACACATCTTAAAGTTGCCAAGGTTGAGAAACACCAGGCTAAACTATAAGACACTTGAAAAGGAAAATATGGATGTCTCTTGGGAATTTTTCCACATGTCACTTCCTGCCCCATAACTGTCTCCAAGGATTCTTTGACTACCGAACACGTTCAATTCTCAGACTGTTATTTTTGGGCTCCCCTTAGGACTTTTGTAAATGGTTTTTGGTTTTGTCTTTCTGCCACCCTAATTTCTCTAGCTGTATTATTTCTCAACAGTTTCATTCTAAATCCATTGCTGCAGTATTTACCATCTATGTATTATGTAAAGATACAGTAAATATGCCCTCAAGTGAAGCTCATGTCCTAGGGATCACACAGAACAGCCATGTTGCTTTCTTGGCAACATTACCGAAGCACTTTGTCTTTCTGTTCTTTGGGAGATGTTTTCTTCACTTCCCAGTCTAATCTGCAACTCTAGTAATTCCTAGTGATCACCCAGCCAAGTCCTAACGAGGTCTGAACTTCTCAAAACCAGCCAACATTGGCTAGGTGCTGCCACTTGCTGTGACAATAAGTGTATATAGTACCTTCAGAAATGTACATTTATCCACCACCATTGCTACAACACAGGTTAACTTTTTGCAGAAGCTGAAGGAACATAAATGCATAAGACCACTATGATGACCCCTAGATTTTGGTATGGCACAACAGTGCCCTCTAAAGTATCTGGTAAGTTTAGTTCCTCCCAATAATGTTTATCTTCCTAAAATTTAGTTGATTTGAAAACCAGTGAGTGGCTTTTTGCCCTTAGATATTAACACTGTCAAGTCCTATGTATGGCAAAGCCACTCTTGCCTGTGGGATAAAATCCTTCTGCATAAAGATCAAGAATATGTAGAACAAGAGTGTACAACTTTAATTGGCTCAAGGCCATGCAAGCCTTTGAATAGTATGTCCTAGGCCACATACCTCATAAATAATCAGGGCAACGTGAAAAATATTAACATATGAAAAGTAGGGGGGATTGAAATTAAAATAAATTAATTCAATTAAATATTCATATTTTTGACATTTATTTTTTCAGCTACATTTTAACACATACAAATCCATGCATGCATAAACTTCTAGTGATCCTCATTGTTCACATCTCAACTGATTCTCAGTTAAGAAGCATGTCAGCAAAACAGACTTCCCATTATACCTGTCTTAGCAGGATGAGGGAGAGAGAGGTGGTAAAGTTGCACCATCTGCTGCTGGTAAGCAACAGAAATTGCAGGGGCATGGGGGGCCACACCAAAGGCCCAGATTCTGCATCAATGACTGTCCTGCTCAAACTTCCTAGTCTACAAACAGTCAGGCAGAAATCTGAGTAAGACTTAATTGCCAGACTGAGTTCTGTTCAAGGATCATATTGGAATAAGCAAGAAGAATTCAATCTACCAGTCCAGAATCCAGAATTAAAATCAGTAGCTAGGATTCCAAGTTTCATAGGCAAGGAAAGGAGTTCCAGCACCATGGCTAGAAAAAAAATGCAGAGAAATCTTAATTCTGCAGATAACCCCAGGAATTGTAAGGAGCCATATTAATCACAGGAGCTAGGGAATGACATCCTGAGTACAAAGTAAGCTGGTTCAGGTTACAAGCTATAGTAACCAGAGAAGTCTGAAAGGGACAAGACAATGATTAAATAAGCCAGTCCAGTGGTCAGAAACTTTAACATCACAAGAGATTAATAACAGGAGCACAAGAGAGACCCTGGCCAGCTTGACAACCAGTTGCTCCCCACAAAAGCTAAGGTTCATTTGATGCTCTTTAAATAGTGCCAACCACTATATTTGTCCCATTGCATCTGGGACAGTGACTAGCATTTCTTTCTTGAAGCCACAGAGACCACCTTTGTTTGGCTCTTCTCATTTGCTGCATTCTTTTTGGGCTTGGCGTTTGGCCAAGGTCTTCTGGTTTCTCATCACTATCAGGGTGATTAGCCACCTGTGCTGGATTCTGCTCATTAGTGGAAGAATCAGTTTCTGCTGGCAAGGAGCCAGGCTGCTCCTCTACAACAGGCTGACAGTCTGTCAAGTCCATGCCTTCTTCCTTTGCCTGTGAAGAGTCCATGAAAATAATGTAGACTTGGGATGTACACCAAGATAGGGACAAAGTACATAGCAGGTGTAGCAATAACTCTCCCTTTTAAAATACTAAAAAGTCACATCTGCAGTGGAGATAATCCCACACAGTCCACATCTTTAATATTTTAATTTGGAATATGGCACGTTTATTCAGAAGTATGCCCACAAGTGAATGTAATGGCATTTGCTTTCCCAAATGAATCAGCCAAATTAGATATGAGACTTCCTACATAAATGCTATTGGTATTAATAGTTTCTTAATGAAGTCAATAGCAAGTGCAGGGCCTGCTCTTAGGATTGATCCTATGTCCTTGTAGTAGTCCCTCATTGGGTCCTCTTGCATGAGCTGTTTGGACTGGAAAGAAAATTTACACCAGTAGATCTACAAGCAGAATAAGGATGTAATCTAGCTGGTTTGGTTTATTAAACTTGTGTAGAAACTTGTTTAAGAAAATTTAACAGCTATGATGGGGAGACAGCTTGGTCTAGTGGATTGGGAGAAGGAAAATGACTCGAAAGCACACACACACACAAAGTGGGGGAAGTGAATTTGGAAAGATAGGCCTGAGGGCTCACTGACTTCAGAAAGGGTCCTAATCAGCAATGTGACATTAGCAAGCATTCAAGACTGAGCTCCCACCCCTAACGTTTAGTGAGAGAATAGCTTCCCTTCCCATTTGGGGACCGGACTTTTGCATTCCAATGGGAACCAGAAGTGTTAGATTGTTCACTGTGCCCTTGTCCTGTCGTTATGCTCCATGGAGCCAGTGCATATTGGAATTGGTCTTCTGCTGAGTTTCCGGGGTGCTGAGATGAACAGCATTGCAGATGCAGATGGGGAGGGAACAAGGGCATTCAGGACTGCAGGGATCATACAAGAAGAGAAATGTGCTGGTCGGGGGCTCTGGGTGCCAAGATATCCAGTTGGGGGAGGAAATGAGCACCCTGTACTCTTAAGAATGAAGGAAGAGCCACATTTAGCCTGCAATCCTACCTATGTAAAGTAAATCCTACAGTATGTCTTGGGTAGTGTTTCTCAACTTCAGCAACTTTAAGGTATGTGGACTTCAACACCCAGAAGTCCCCCAGCCTGGCAAGGCTGAGAAACACAGCTCATGGGGCTCTTCTGTGGAGACCTACACAAGTCAAGATTATAATGAGAATTGGTTGTTGCCAGTTAATTGTAATATATATATACAATAATATAATATGCAATAATATAATATGCAATAATATGCAATAATATAATAATATGCTGTAGCTTGAATCATGTCAACTGGATTTCTATTTTCTCAGTGGAAACGTTTCGCTCCTTATCCAAGAAGCTTCTTCAGTCTGAGCAAAGTTTGTAAGAGAATCCTTACAATCCTTGCACCTGGGGCTAGGTCATGGTTATTTTTGAGATGTTTATTTCTAAGTCCCTTTATCATCCAAAGGAGGATCGTTAAGATTACCTTGCTGTTGTTGAGATTGCGAAATGGTCTTAATCTTCCTAGGCACAGAAGACAAAGCAGGAAGGAAAATAGGGGAAAGATTGTGCCTGAGGCCCCCACCTCTATTCAAAGAAGGATTTTCCAAGTTGGCATAAATGACCCCTCTTTTTTTTTCCTTTAGACAGAGAAGATAGGTGGTTTGAGAGGGGGGTCAAGGAATCCATTTATGCCAACTTGGAAAATCCTTCTTTGAATAGAGGTGGGGGCCTCAGGCGCAATCTTTCCCTTATTTTCCTTCCTGCTTTGTCTTCTGTGCCTAGGAAGATTAAGACCATTTCGCAATCTCAACAACAGCAAGGTAATCTTAACGATCCTCCTTTGGATGATAAAGGGACTTAGAAATAAACATCTCAAATAACCATGACCTAGCCCCAGGTGCAAGGTCACACAGCCACCCTAGAAACATATTTAAGGATTCCCTTACAAACTTTGCTCAGACTGAAGAAGCTTCTTGGATAAGGAGCGAAACGTTTCCACTGAGAAAATAGAAATCCAGTTGACATGATTCAAGCTACAGACAATTCCACCTGGATGACTGAGAACCTTCATCGACATAATAATATGCAATAATAATATGCAATAATATGCAATAATATAATATGCAATAATATGCAATAATATGCAATAATATAATATAATATATAATAATATGCAATAATAATATAATATAATATAATATAATATAATATAATATAATATAATATAATATAATATAATTGTATTATATATATACACACACACTATATGTATATGTATATGTATATGTATATGTATATGTATATGTATATGTATATGTATATGTATATGTATATGTATATGTATATGTATATGTATATGTATATGTATATGTATATGTATATAAGGGGCGTGGTGGCTCAGCAGGTAAGACGCCAGGCTTGTCGATCGGAAGATTGCAAGTTCTGAGGTTCAAATCCCTAGCCCTGCATGACAGAGTGAGCTCCCACACTAGCCCCAGCTCTTGCCAACCTAGCAATTCAAAAGCATGCAAATGCAAGTAGATGAATAGGTACCACTTCGGTGGGTAGGTAACAGCGTTCCACGTGAGTCATGCCGGCCACATGACTGCGGAAGCGTCTTCGGACAACACTGGCTCTTCGGCTAACAAACGGAGATGAGCACCGCCTCCTAGAGTCGGACACGACTGCACAAATGTGCGGGGGGAACCTTTAACTTTTTATACACACACACACACACACACACAAACAAACATACTTGCATCATATTTGAATTAGATAAATATACAGTATATAGAATTGTAATTGTTTATTGTTGTAATGACACATAAAATTTTATATTTTTGTTTTATTTTTCCTGTTATATTTTTCTTATTTTTTTAAGCACTTGCTATGTATTTTTTTTACAACATATGTATCTTTGTGTATTTTTTGTTTTCCTTTTTCTGTCATTATTTTAAAAAACAATAAAAAAAGACATAAGATTTCTTGAGCTGTAGCTCTCTTTGTGAGATGCCCCTCTGAACTAGAGGAACTTTGCTATTCAAAATAATATCTCTACTCAACTCCAATAATCCAATTAATCCCAATAATACTTTGAAGCAAGATAAAAATGGATGAGAATACATAAGTAAGAGCCTTCTCCAAAGGTGTTATCCCTTATCCCTGACCAGGGAATATAGGAGCTTGAATGCAGACATTTCCAACTACTTGCTGCTACTCTGACGTCCTTAGCATTTTGAAACATAAAAGAAGCAGAAACTAATGGAACAAATGGCAGGAAGTTGGCCTGTTTAAGGATCATGGGAAGTTACTATCACCACCTGGCTGGTTGTTTCTTGTTCAGAGTAACTCTCAGCCAGTAGTGCAGAGCTTTCCAAACTTTTCATGTTGGTGACACACTTTTTAGACATGCATCATTTCGCGACACACTCTTACAGCAGTGCACAAGGCAGGGACTAGGACCTGTGCAGAAACACAGCAGGTTTGGAGGCAGCAAGGCACAAGGCAGGCCCTAGGACCTGCGCGGAATCACAGCAGGTTTGGAAGCAGCAAGGCACAAGGCAGGCACTAGGACCTGGGCGGAATCCTGTCAGGGCAGGTTTGGAGGCAGCCAGGCACAAGGCAGGCACTAGGACCTGCGTGGAATCACAGCAGGTTTGGAGGCAGCAGGGCACAAGGCAGGCACTAGGACCTGCGTGGAATCCTGGCAGGGCAGGTTTGGAGGCAGCAAGGCACAAGGCAGGCACTAGGACCTGCGAGGAATCACAGCAGGTTTGGAAGCAGCAAGGCACAAGGCAGGCACTAGGACCTGCATGGAATCCTGGCAGGGCAGGTTTGGAGGCAGCAAGGCACAAGGCAGGCACTAGGACCTGCGTGGAATCACAGCAGGTTTGGAAGCAGCAAGGCACAAGGCAGGCACTAGGACCTGCATGGAATCCTGGCAGGGCAGGTTTGGAGGCAGCAAGGCACAAGGCAGGCACTAGGACCTGCGCGGAATCACAGTAGGTTTGGAGGCAGCAAGGCACAAGGCAGGCACTAGGACCTGCGTGGAATCACAGCAGGTTTGGAAGCAGCAAGGCACAAGGCAGGCACTAGGACCTGCATGGAATCCTGGCAGGGCAGGTTTGGAGGCAGCAAGGCACAAGGCAGGCACTAGGACCTGCGCGGAATCACAGTAGGTTTGGAGGCAGCAAGGCACAAGGCAGGCACTAGGACCTGCGCGGAATCCTGGCAGGGCAGGTTTGGAGGCAGCAAGGCACAAGGCAGGCACTAGGACCTGCATGGAATCACAGCAGGTTTGGAAGCAGCAAGGCACAAGGCAGGCACTAGGACCTGCATGGAATCCTGGCAGGGCAGGTTTGGAGGCAGCAAGGCACAAGGCAGGCACTAGGACCTGCGTGGAATTCTGGCAGGGCTCAGAGGCAGCAGCAGCCGCGACACACCCAGACACTGCAGCCGACACACTAACGTGTCCCGACACACAGTTTGGAAAGCTCTGCAGTAGTGGTTTGGGGCAAATTGGTCAATTGCCCAGGGCCCTGCAGATGAGTGACCCCCTCCCCCCACTTTTGTCATAATTTCACTTTTTTTTTAAGAAAAAGGAAAGCCTAGAGGGAGCAGCTTGCTGGCCTCTTTTCCTTAGCCAGACAGCCAGCTGCCAGGTGACATTAGATATGACTTATTTTTAGCAAGTAAGCCCTCATTCATTGTAACTTGGGGATCCCAATGACACTGTGTTTTCCTGGGCCCCCAAAACTACGACCACTATGAGCATCTACTCAACTGAACAACATTGTTAAAAAGAGAGAATTGCCTAAAACAAATAGCATATCATTCAGTTTCCACAGCAAACAATGTAGAGTATTTCTGACTGTGCTGTGCAGGACTACACAGGCTGTAAGTTCAGCATTACTATGTTTTGCGCTGGCCCCAAAGGAAAAGATGCCTTTAAAAGTGACTGTTCTCCACATTACCCATAGAAACCCCCCAAAGCTCCAGTATGTACTTCCCTTAGAAACATGAGCCCTCATGCAAGGATTGAAACAAGTTTTTCAGGGTTACTTCTAGCCCACCCACTGTTTCTGTGTGCTAGACCACGTTTACTACATCTTCAGAATTTCATTAAATGTGATGCATGTAAAACAAAATAACACAATATAAAATTAACTGAAATATGCTAGAAGGGTAGGTAAAACCTTACACTTGAACTCTCATGCTGAAATCCAAAGAATGTAGCTTGGCTGGACTGTACTCCATTGTAGCTAAATCAGTTTGTGTCCCCTAAGCCATTTATTCATTCATTCATAAAATCATAGAATCATAGGGTTAGAAGGGACCTGGGAAGTCTTCTGGTCCAACCCCCTGCCCAGGGCAAGAATCCTCTTTTCAGTACAAATAAAAATCCACATGTTAGGTTAACATGAGCAGAGATCCTATATGCAATAGTGATTTTTAAGTTGGGAATGATCTTAGAGACCTAATCCATATATGTACAACCTGTGGGGAGCCATTCCCTATTTTCTCTATGGCCTGCACAGGGCCTGGGAATAATGCCCACCGTGGATCAAAAGTGACAGCTCACTGTTTTCCTGCTGCTGACCACAGAGCTGATTGAATCACCAGAACAAGACTGCTGGGGAGACGATGGAAGGAGATTAAAGACTCCCATCTCACAGCAACTCTGCTCAAGCCTGCCATTCCCCTGCTGCTAAAACCAATGAGGAATCAAGGGGAGATGGAACAAAAGAGTTTCCCTTCCCAGCAATTGTTTATGTGAGGCCTGGGTGTGTGAATATCTCTCTATCTCTATCTATCTATCATCTATCTATCTATCTATCTATCTATCTATCTATCTATCTATCTATCTATCTATCTATCATCTATCTATCTATCTATCATCTATCATCTATCTATCTATCTATCTATCTATCTATCTATCTATCTATCTATCTATCTATCTATCTATCATCTATCTATCAATCAATCTATCTATCATCTATCTATCTATCTCTATCTATCATCTATCTATCTATCTATCTATCTATCTATCTATCTATCTATCTATCTATCTATCTATCTATCTATCTATCTATCTCTATCATCTGCATGGCTGAATGCTGTGGGATGGTATGAATATTGAGCCCCCGCCATATTTGTTCATCCTTGTTCAGTGCAGGAATCCTGTAAATTTATTTATTAATTTGATTTCTCACTGCCCAACTCCCACAAGGGACTCTGGGCGGTTTACAAATCATCAAAATCCCGAACATTAAACATTAAAATAACCATTTAAAATACCATAAATATAATAAAATTAAGAAGGCGATGTGTTCTTTCAGCCTTGGAAGGGCTATTCTAGGACTATCCCACTATATTAGACATCCCCAGGAGTTTCTGATCTTCCTTCCGTCCCAGGCCTGTTGGCAAAGCCAAGTTTTAAGTTGTTTCCTGAAGCCCAGGAGCGAGGTGGACTGTCTTAACTCTGGGGGGAGAGTATTCCACAGGGCAGGCGCTGCTGCAGAGAAGGCATGCTTCCGTGACCCCGTGAGATGGAATTCTTTAACTGATGGGGTCTGTAGCATGCCCTCCCTGCATGACCGGATGGGACGGGCCGATGTGATGGGGATAAGACGGTCCTGTAGGTAACCTGGTCCCATGCCATGAAGGGCTTTAAAGGTCATAACCAACACTTTGAATTGCATCTGGAAGCAAACTGGAACCCAGTGCAGCTCGCGTAATAATGGTGTCACATGAGTCCGATATGGGACTTCTAAGATGGTTCGCGCGGCCGCATTCTGGATCAGTTGGAGCTTCCGGATACTCTTCAAGGGTAGCCCCATGTAGAGCGCATTACAGTAGTCTATATGTGAGGTAACCAGGGCACGAGTGACTGTTCGAAGGGCCTCTCGCTCCAGGAAAGGTCGCAACTGGCGCACAACACGAAGTTGTGCAAAAGCCCTCCTGGCCACGACTGCCACCTGCTCTTCAAGCAGGAGTCGTGAGTCCAAGAGGACCCCCAAGTTACGCACCGGAGCTGTCTGGGGCAGTGCTACCCCATCCAGGACTAAAGATGACAACGTCCTAGATATCGAGGAGCCGTTAATCCACAGCCACTCCATCTTACTAGGGTTCAGTCGAAGCCTGTTTTTCCCCATCCAGGCCCCTACAGCCCCCAGGCACTTGGACAGCGTAGAAACTGCATCACTTATTTTCCCTGGCATGGAGATGTATAATTGAGTATCATCAGCGTACTGATGATCCCATGGAGACGGATGATCTCACCCAGCAGTTTCATGTAGATGTTAAAAAGGAGCGGAGAGAGTACCGAGCCCTGCGGGACCCCACAAAAGAGGGCCCGCGGGCCAGATCTCTTGCTCCCAATCAACACCGACTGGGACTGGCCCTGGAGGAAGGAGGCGAACCAGTGCAATACAATGCCGCCCGCCCCCAACTCCCTGAGCCGCTCCAGAAGGATACCATGGTCAACGGTATCGAAAGCCACTGAGAGGTCAAGAAGAGCGAGAATAGACGCACTACCTCCATCTCACTCCCGCCAAAGATAATCTATAAGCGCGACCAATGCAGTTTCAGTCCCATGACCAGGCCTGAAACCTGACTGAAAGGGGTCCAGATAATCCGTTTCCTCCAGAAACCTCTGAAGCTGCAACGCCACCAAAAGGGAAGGTGGGAGACTGGACGAAAGTTATCCAGTACAGTAGGGTCCAGCGATGGTTTCTTGAGGAGAGGGCGTACCAGCGCCTCTTTAAAAGCTGCCGGAAACACCCCCTCCCCTAACAATGTATTGACCATCGTCTGGACCCAACTGCAAGTCACCTCCCGGGCTGCTTTCACCAGCCAGGAGGGACATGGATCTAATTGACAGGTGGTGGCATTAACAGTCCGGAGAACTCTGTCCACTTCCTCAGGTCCCACAGGCTCAAAACATTCCCAGTTAACAAAGCAAGTACGTTCCCTGGGTATCTCAACAGGCTCTGTCTCACACTCGGAATCCAACCCAGAGCGAATCCGAGCGACTTTATCCACTAAATGTCGAGAAAATTCTTCCGCATGGCCCTGGAGGTGAATTTCTACCTCCCTTTTCCCCAAAAGGGATTGGGTAAGTTTAAACAGGGCCGCCGGGCGGCATTCCGCAGATGCAATAAGAGCGGAGAAATATTGACGTTTCACCGCTCTTATCGCCACAAGATAGGCTTTAATAGCGGCTCTAGCCTGTGTTCACAGATTTAGACTTTGTCTTCCTCCAGTGGCGCTCTAGGCATCTCTTAATCCTCTTCAAAGTCCTCAGCTCCTCCATAAACCAGGGGGAGCTTCGGGCCCGATTGGATAAGAGAGGCTTATGCATAGGCGCAATCCTGTCCAAGGCCCCCGCCGCCTCTCTATTCCAGGTAGCCGCCAGGGCCTCCGCTGGACCATGCAGCAGATCTTCGGGTATAACCCCCTGCTCCCTCTGGAACCCTACCGGGTCCATCAGTCACTGGGGGCGGACCAATCGAATAGGTCCCACCTCCCTGCGGCGGAGAGCGGCATAGGAAAATCTCATGGTCACCAGGGCGTGATCTGACCATGACAATGGGGAAAGATGTAACTCTCCCCTCAGATCACTTTGCCACTGCTCCAACAAGAAAATTAAATCCGGGGTGAGGCCACTGTCTCGAGTTGGGTCCTGGATAATCTGAGACAGGCCCATGGTCGCCATGGCGGCCATGAACTCCCGAGCCGCTTCCGAGGCCCGTCCCAAGGAGGGCAGATTGAAGTCCCCCAGGACCAAAAGCCTGGAGAACTCCACCGCCACCCCCGAGATGGCCTCCAGCAGCTCAGGCAGGAAGGTTGCCATGCAGCAGGGAGGCTGGTACAGTAGCAACACTCCCAACTGTTCACCAGAACCCAACTTGAATAACAAGGTCTCACACCCGGTAACTTGTGGAGCAGGGCCCCTGACGGCCACTAGAGATTCCCTGATGACAACAGCCACTCCTCCTCCCCTGCCCCGAGGTCTCGGCTGGTGCCAAACCCCGAACCCGTCTGGGCATATTTCGGAGAGAGAAACACCTCCCTCCGGGCTCAGCCAGGTTTCGGTAATGCATGCCAGGTCTGCCCCCTCCTCTAAAATCAGATCGTGAAAAAGGGGGGCCTTGTTCTTTATTGACCTGGCATTGCATAGCAACAGCCGGAAATCAGGACAACCACGCGTCTGCTGACCAGGGCCTAGGTATGAGTGTGGAGGGCCAGAACACGCCACCGGTAATAAGCACCGGGGGCGTCTTCCCCTATGATGGCCCACCCTCCAGCTCCCGCCATAATATCCCCTGCCCATCACCACTTCAATGGCCTGTCCCGCCCTGTAGCCCCCAGAATCTCTAAGTCCATTAGCCTACACTCCTGGACTCCCAAATACTCCAGCTGACAACGGGTATCCCTCCATCATTCACCACTCATTTGTACCCAAACAATATAAGTGATAAGGAGCCCCCCAGTGTACCAGCTCAAGCTCTTGACACTGAAGGGGCCCAATCACCACTCTCACATTCATTCATTCATTCCCTGCGCCCCCCAGACTTCTCTCACTAGTCATGAGGGGCACTCCATACACTACTCCTCACCCCCTGACTCTCACTCAGGGAATGAGTGTTCTAACTCTCTTCACACAAGCTCATACCCCCTCTCACGTCTCTCACACCTGAGAGGGAATACCAATCACTCCAGAGGGATACCAATGGCTTATAATATATTAGGGCGGTCAGAAGGGGGATGGCTCACTTCTTCGATAGCCTCTGACCTGGTGGTCTGTAGCCCAGTAAATGCATTGCTGGCTGATGTAAAAATCAATCCACGCATTAAGCTACACTCATTAGCCCTATTTACCCAACAAGCTTAGTCATGGACATGAAGATATCGAGTGAACATCCTACCTAGACAAGTAACCCAGAGGGCATTCATTTTAACCAAAACAGCCCTGGGACTGTTTGGGGGTAAAGGAACCCCCTTTGAATGGGGTATTGTTTGAACCATTTACCAGGGAATTAATTACCCATTGCCCCACAAAGCCCTAGACCAGAGCTTTCCAAACTGTGTGTCGTGACACAAAAGTGTGTCGCCACACACAGCGTGGTGTGTCACCACACCACCCGGAAGCGGCGTGCACGTGCACGGCAGCAGTGGCAGCAGCGCGGCATCAGTGCTTCCGCGTTTTAGCGGAGGCTGCCGCCGCTGCCATGCACGCGCGTGCCGCCGCACGCCCCCCCGCGCCACCGCCACCGCTGCTGTGTTGCCAGCAGCGGCACTTTGAAAAGCCCTGCCCTAGACAGACGCAAAAATGGCGCCTCACTAAGGGCTCCAGCTCTGTCATCACTTTTGCTTGCAGCACTCCCACAGAAACACGAGGCGGTGAAAAAGGAGCAGAATAGAAAGACAGTGAGTGGGTAACCTCCTGGACTTTGTCCCCAATGCTGTCAGCTCTAGTCAGGCCACTGAGGATTTTGTTCTTAAGAAATTTCACAACAATAAGGCGAGAAAGCCAGGAAGTGGCAGCTTCCCATCTCATTTGTGGTGGCCGGGAGGACTTAGCAAATATCTGCTCCCCAGCTGGGCAGATCATCGGAGACCGTGCTCTGCGAGGTACAAAGGTGAACTCATTAACTAGGGGAGCAACTAACTGGGTCAGCTGGGTCAATGCAAACAGGACTATCGAGAATGGAGGGAGGGATGACACACGTAATGCTGGTGTCCCTTTCGCATGTCCAGTGTAATATATTACACCATAACAACAATCCTGCCCTCTGAAACATCCTGCTCTGGGTTATTTGCACTGTTGACATTCACAGAAATTCCCTGTGCGACATAAATAATGATAATGGTCATTCTGTGTTTTTTCTGCCTGCAAACATTTCTGCCTGCAATCCAAGTTAAAGACTCCACAAGGAGCAAAGGGAGAGGAGGAGGGGAGGGCAGGGGAAGGAAGGCACAGGGTCTCACTCTGGATGGGCCAACATTTTTTTCATGGAGGTAGCAAAGGTACAGTTCTTTTTTGTGTTACTGTAAGGTGAACGTTATCCATTGGTTGGAATATTGCTCTTTTTAAAACATTAAACTGGTGATTCAAATGCCACATCATAGCCTCAGGCGAAAGACAAAGCCTCCTCTTCAGGAAACCCTCGGAAGTATCTGGAAGCCTGGCTAGGTCTCGTGGGTGTGTGGCACATCCAGAGGGCACCAGTTTCGGACGGGTGGGCTTGAGAATGAGATGATGGGTTAAACAAGAAGTTGTTTCTGTCTAATTCCCTTGCCATAACCCTCCCTGCCCCAAACTTTATCGCTGTTAATCTCATGTAGCCAATTTTAAATGAAGAGGCTGCCCTCCCCTGACATGAATCTCCCTGTGGCACTGAAATTAAATGTAGACTATAATTTGGCATTTGAGAAGTGAAAGGGATGGTAGCCCTAAGGGAGAAGATAACAGCTTGGCTCTTTGTGTTTAAGTGCTGTCTGCAAGCCTCAAACTGCAGAATGAGGTTTAGACTGCTCCTGGGCGGGCTGCCAGACCCAGGCACTTGGCTGCAGGGACAACGACGACGTCTCATTTATACCAAGGAAGTCCGACTGGGAGGTGCACTGTTCAATAGCGTCAGATAAAATGGGTCATCGGGCCTTGTGACTAAATGAGGATGTGCTCTGTGAGCATGGGCACCTAAAGCAGAGTTTTGTCTCCAAACATACTGTAGGTCTGATTTCTGGTGTAGGGTGTGGGAAGGCTACTGGAATTAGAGGGACTGAAGGCTTTTCTGGGGCAAGGTATGTATTGTATTGGGTTACTGCTATTATTGGTGTTTTAGCATGCCTGTAATTCTGTATGTGTGTGTGTGTGTGTGTGTGTGTGTATGTATGTATGTATGTATGTATGTATGTATGTGTATACACACACACACACACACACACACACACACATATATATTCCTATCTATCTATCTATCTATCTATCTATCTATCTATCTATCTATCTATCTATCTATCTATCTATCTAGGGGTGTGGTGGCTCAGCGGGTAAGACGCCAGGCTTGTCGATCGGAAGATTGCAAGTTCGGAGGTTCGAATCCCTAGCCCTGTGTGCGGAGTGAGCTCCCGCACTAGCCCCAGCCCTTGCCAACCTAGCAATTTGAAAGCATGCAAATGCAAGTAGATGAATAGGTACCACTTTGGTGGGTAGGTAACAGCGTTCCGTGCGCGTCATGCTGGCCACATGACCGCGGAAGCGTCTTCGGACAACACTGGCTCTTTGGCTAACAAATGGAGATGAGCACCGGCCCCTAGAGTCAGACACGACTGCACAAATGTGCGGGGGGAACCTTTACCTTAATTCTGTATTGTTACTCAGTTACCTCGGCCTGCCTGTATATGGTGTCATTTTTGCAGGCTGACTGGACTTAGTTTGTCAAGAAGTTTAGTAAAGCAAGCAGTTGAAAACCTACTTCTGCCTCTCCTGTCTTTTATATGATTAGTAGAAAAGACAACAGTAATGACAAAGTGGGATTGTAAGAAAAGCCTCTCAAGTCTCACCTTATCACCAGAGGAGGAGAAAGAACAGTAAAAAAGAAACAATAGCACTTACTTGCTCACAGTGAGTAAGGACAAAAGAGCACAGCAGGATGCTTACTTTTATTAGGAAGATTAATGTGTTTGTACCACAGATGACTGGACATTATTTACAGAGAGACTTGAACAATTTTTGAGGCAAATTAGTTAGTTGTTGAAAAAAAGGTGTCCATTTTATTGAATGTTAACGAGAGGCAAAAGATACAGCTTATTAAGAAGACCCTACAAAAACCTGCAGAATTTAACTTTGCACAACTAGTAGAAATAATAGAATATTTGGCATCAGAATAATTATGGGTGGTAGAGCATTTCAGATTTCATAAGTGCAAAGGGGAAGAGGGTGATTCCATTGCAGCATATGCAGTAGAACTTGAAAAACTGTCTGAACACACTAGATTTGGTGAAGGGCTAAATGATGCATTGGGAAATCGGCTCGTCTGTGGAATTCTGAAAGAAAGCATTTCAGAAAGTGTTTAAAACAGAAGTAGATTAACACAGGTAGAGCATTTGAAATTGCTGTTAGAGATACTAGAGCTGCATGCATGAATAAAATCAAATGAGAATATGCTTGAAATAGCATTCAAACAGACAGTACTGCAATGGATCAAAATGAGCTGTGTTATTGTTGTGGCAGAGTTCACACACACCAGCGCAAGGCAGATTTAAAGGAGAAACCTGCAGAAAATGCAGTAAGTAGCACAGAGAGCCTGTCACTCAGGGAAAAACAAATCATTTGCTATAGATAAACAATGAAGCCATTACTTTAAAAAGAGCACAGTGGAATGCTATAGATGAAGAATTTGTTGATGAAAGTGAAACAGAAATCACTAACCTGGAAATCTATAGCATAAAAGTTGAAATGAAATCAGCAATGTGGCTCATGGAGAGAGTGAATGGCAAAACGGAATCAATGCAATTGGACACTAGTTCTGCTCTATTAGTTATATCCCAGGATGAATTTCAGCAGCATTTCAGAGATGTTAAACTAAAGACATCAGAAGTACAGTTAAAAACTTATCTAAGAAAAAAGATCATTCCCATTGTAGTGATACCGTTAACTTCAACACAGAATAATTAGCATGTTGGACTTAAATGTTATGAAAACAGGTGGACCAGCATTCTGGGATTGGGATTAGTTGAGGAACCTGCAGTTGGACTGGCATTCCACCAACAGCCTGTGTGCTATACATTGTACAATGGGGCCACCAGAAAGGTATTGGATGGTGCTGCACAAGTATGACATTGGCCACTCAAGTACATCAAAGGAAAAAACAGTTCATCTAGAAGTTTCAGTCAAGTAAGCAGCATAAGAAGAGAGCCAGTTTGGGGTAGTGGTTAAGGCGCTGGGCTAGAAACCGGGAGACTCTGAGTTCTAGTCCCGCCTTAAGCACGAAGCCAGCTGGGTGACCTTGGGCCAGTCACTCTCTCTCAGCCCTAGGAAGGAGGCAATGGCAAACCACTTCTGAGGGAAAAAAAACCCCTTGCCAAGAAAACTGCAGGGACTTGTCCAAGCAGTCTCCGAGAATGGGACACGACTGAACGGATTTTTTTTTAAAAAAGCGGCATAAGAACCTATTCCTGACACCAATGCCTTTTGTTTGACCAATAGAAAAGACACAACAGGATGCATCCACTCTGTGGGAGGGCTTTAATGCCCTTGACTATTAACAGGGCTGGTAAGGTGCTACAATTTTATCTGAAATAAGTCCATAGAAGATTGCTTTCTAGGGACTGCATTGCCACCCCAGAGGCTTCTCCATTATCTTGGTGCCTGGCCTGCCTTTTTCATCTGCTACAAGGGCATAGAAGGATGGCAGCGACAGCCTTTACATCCCGGACTCTACTCCAGCAGTTGTGCCCCTCACACCCCACACGTTCCACAGCTCTTTAAGCATTGTGCTCTGAAGCATTTCCCTTTCTTTTTTATATAATTTTTTAATTAAAAGTTTTACAAAGAACATAAACACTAACACAAACTAATAAAGGTAGAAGAATGAAAGGAAGGAAGGAAGGAAGGAAGGAAGGAAGGAAGGAAGGAAGGAAGGAAGGAAGGAAGGAAGGAACATTTCCCTTTCAAGACCAATCTTATAGGCCACCTGGGTTGGCAAACGCCTGCCTTCATTTTACCCCAGAGGATTTCAACCTTACTGCAAAAACTAAATAGCACTAGTATTTAAGATGTCAGAGAACTAGGTTTGCTATAACAGACTAGCATCAAGTGTAAAGACAGTTTCAGCTGAAGCCCCATCAGATTGCCAGAGTTCAACACATGCTGTATTCTGCTATCATGTAACACTATTTATACTTCATTCAAGCCTTAAAGGAGCTTCATAAAAATGAGGGACCAGGTAAATTAGGTTCTATGTATGTGTGTGTGTATAACAAAAAATTGGAAACAACCTGCGACCACAGAAGTAGCAGTGAGTAATGGGATAAACTTTTGCATACTCTTTGGATTCATCATCCACAACAATAATGGGTGGTCCTATGAGTGATAAATATATTGAAGATTTGTACCTTGGGTGATATAGGTATCATAAGTATAGTCTGGCCGGACTGTTCATACCAAAGTTCTGAAACTTGGCAATTTATGGAATATCATCCTATAGTTCTTCCCACTTGTCTGAAATCTCAATCCTAGGATGAGATTCCCCAGATGGGAAACAGGAACAAGGGAAAACAGTGAAGACTGCCCTATTCTTCATAACATTTGGTTGATCCAAAAAGTGGACCCTGCACCCGCGGGAAAATGCTAGGAAGAAAAAAAATAATCATGATCAAGAAAGGCAGTTTTCCAAGTCATAGTCCTGGCTCCTTGAGGATCAGGAAAGACATGAAGCTTTGGATAACTGTCCTGCTGTTGCCAAGGATCTACCACAAGAGCTAACACTTCTCATCACTGAGATCTCTTGCAGGCATGCATCCATGCATGCAGTGCCTGCTTGAAGAGTGGGAATGACAAAGGGGCATGCACTTTGTTACTGCTAGAATACAAGATGGAGGAGGAAGAAAAAGAAAAAGGGGAAGGTGCAGTCCCTTCCTCCATTCTGAGGCCTCCTAGGAAGTTAATCTGATGCAGTACAGCCCTAAATGTCTGAGATATCTGTGAAATAAACCGCTAAGAATTCACAAAGGTCAGTTAACACATTGAATGAAGATACCACTGTTGGTTTCTTTTTCTAAAGTGGGTTAGGAGATCTAAAGAAATCTAAAAGATCACGAGTAATAAGTGGTTATAAGCCCTCCTTAATGTACTAGTTGGCTGAAAGGCAGCAATTTCATCAAACAAGCAGCAGCCTCAGAAAATTCCTTCAAAGACATGCAGAAAAATGCTCTCACTCTTTCCAACATCACAATGTCCAGTTCCTCCTGAATAGAGCTATGATGTGGGATCAATTGGGAGTATATCTTTGAAGATGGCATAGTGTCTGAGAGTCACACAAGCGTTCTAAGGAAATGAAAGTATATTTTCAGAGGCGATAGCTCTTCTACACACAGGATTGCCACCACTATAGATGAGATAGTAATGTCTGCATGATTTGTTAAACACTGGGGGACATCTTGAGACAAACCTCCTTCTACAAAGATTTATTTAAAATATACATGAAAGAATCTCGTGGCACCTTAAAGGTTTGAATTGAGTTCTTGCTAGCAGCTGTTTGAGCAGAGGCCTTATTTTGAACTGAGCAAGGGGCAGCAATGATGTATGCTGCAAGACACAGGAACCCTTTCAGCCCGCATTTCATATAAACATCAATAGTTGTCTCTCATTTTCTGTCCGAGATACAAATTCTCTGCTTACCTGAGATAACACAATGTAGAATTTATATTGGCAATGGCTAAAATGTTTCGGGCTTATGTTATGAATTGTGTGGGGGAAATTGTCTATATTTATTCTCTTCCCAAAATTAGAACTTGATGTCACCCAATGAAATTGTTAATTGATTCAAGGTCAAGAAAAAATAAATCACAACATAGGATTGTGGAATTCCCTGCTACAAGATGGCCAATAGCTTAGACCAGGGCTTTCCAAACTTTTCATGTTGGTGACACGCCTTTTAGCCATGCATAATTTCGTGACACAGTAATGAGGAGTCCCCGCCCCCCCGGCCCACGCGATTGGCTGCCGGCTCCAAACCCCGCCCCCGGCCCATGTGATTGGCTGCTGGCTCCAAACCCCGCCCCCGACCCACGTGATTGGCTGCCGGCTCCAAACCCCGCCCCCGGCCCACGTGATTGGCTGATGGCTCCAAACCCCGCCCCTGGCCCATGTGATTGGCTGCCGGCTCCAAACCCCACCCCCCCGGCCCATGTGATTGGCTCCCGGCTCCAAACCCCACCCCACGTGATTGGCTGCCAGCTCCAAATCCCACCCCCCGGCCCCCCAGTCTTGTATTGTATGTATTGTATTGTATGTAATTGTAGATCAGAGCTTTCCAAACTGTGTGTCGCGACACATTTCTGTGTTGCGGCAAGGGCCCAGGTGTGTCGCAGGGGAACCTGGAAGAGGAGGCCATGCACCACGTGCAGCCCCGCCCATCCCTTGCCGCGCCGATAGGTCCCTGCTCTGAACCCAGCTCTTGCCGCAGAAGCCAGGTAAGTTAGCAGCCCGTTAGGGCTGCAACTGGGGGGGAGGGTGCAGGGACGCGACTAGGCTGCTGCGCTGGGGGGGTGGGGGTGCAGGGACCACGAAGTGCGGTAGCCAGAGACATGGCTTTTCCTTCCCGAGAAGTGCCATCGGCCTGAAAGCCGAGAAAGGGACGGGGAGGTGGCTCCGCTGCCCGCCTCGCATGGCCCCCGCACCGTCTGCGTCTGCAGCTCCCCTTTCCCCTTGGCGGCGGCCCCAGCTAGGCAGAGGCGGGACTGGGCAGGTAGACAGGCGGCGCTCTCCGCCTCCGTGGCTTGGCCTGGCTCTCCGCTTCCTCCCATCATCTACAAGCGGAAGATGGCGGCGGTCTGACGCGCGGCTCACAAGAGCAGAGCAGGGGCCGAGCCGAGGGAGCCTGCCAGCGGCTCTGGCCCAACGAAAGGGCTCCCGGCGCAACCCAGCGCGGGCGGCGGGGACGGGGCAGAAGCAGAAGGAGAGGAGCCGCCGGCGGGAGCGTGGCACGAGGAGTGCCTCGCCGGCGCCTGCCCGGCTTCCACCGCACTTCGTCGGAGAAGGTAAGACGCCGCGCTGGTGGGCGGGCGGCTGAGAGGCAGGCGGCTGGGCAGGCAGGGGGTCGCCTGCAGCGGGCTCATCTAACCATCCTTCCCGGAGCTGCTGGGGCCGGATGGAGCAGTGTGGGACTCAGCATCGCTCCTTCCAGCGGGCGCTCCAAGCCCAGCTGTTCAGCCATCGATCAAAGATCGATCAGGCCTGGGGCAGGGCTGGCCGAGGGGCTCGGGGGGAAGAGGGAAGTCGGGTCCCTGTTGCCTGAGACATCCTCACGCATCCTCCCCCCTCCCCCCACAATATGGCAGCAATAACAACCACAGTGACCACCACCTGCCGCGAAGGCTCTGGCAGAAATGGATCCAAGTGCGGAAAGCTCTTCTGGAGAGTGGAAAGTGCAGGATCCCCACTCTTTCTTGGGGCTTTCCTTCTCTTTCGGGCCCTGCCTGTTATTGCTGCCATATTGTGGGGGGAGGGGGGGAGGATGCGTGAGGATGTCTCAGGCAACAGGGACCCGTCTTCCCCCCCAGCCCCTCAGCCAGCCCTGCCCCCGGGCCTGATCGATCCTTGATCGATGCCTGAACAGCTGGGCTTGGAGTGCCCGCGGGAAGGAGTGATGCCGAGTTCCCCACTGCTCCATCCGGCCCCAGCAGCTCTGGGAAGGATGGTCAGATGAGTCCGCTGCAGGCGACCCCCTGCCTGCCCGCCCGCCTGCCCGCCTCTCAGCTGCCCGCCTGCCCGCCTGCCGGCGCGGCATCTTACCTTCTTCGATGAAGCGCGCCGGAGCCGCGGGTTGTGGGCCGCGCATCAGACTGCCGCCATCTTCTTCTCGTAGGCGATGGGTGGAAGCGGCGAGAACGCCGCCTGTCCGCTCGCCCAGTCCTGCCTCTGCCTGGATGGGGCCTCCACCAAGGGGGAGGGGGAGCCGCAGACGCGGATGGCGCGGGGGCCATGCGAGGCAGGCAGCGGAGCCGCCTCCCCGTCCCTTTCTTGGCTGCCAGGCCGCTGGCACTTAAAGCTATGTCTCCTTCCGCCGCGCTTCGCGGTGCCTGCACCCCCCACCCCGCGCGGCAGCCTAGTTGCGTCCCTGCACTTACCTGGCTTCTGCGGCGAGAGCTGAAGAGCTGGCTTCAGAGCAGGGACCTGTCGGCGCGGCAAGGGATGGGCGGGGCTGCACGTGGTGCATGGCCTCCTCTTCCGGGTTCCCCCGCGACACACCTGGGCCCTTGCCGCAACACAGAAATGTGTCGCGACACACAGTTTGGAAAGCTCTGGCTTAGACAGTTTTGAAAAGAGAGCAGACATATTCAAGGAGGATCTGAATAATTATTAGACACTATAGGGAAATGGAACCTTCATGTTTAGAGGTGGCATGTTACTGGATACACTTTGTTGAGAATCATCAGTACAAGAAATGTGTTTCTATTTGCCTCCCACATAGGAATTTTTGAAGGACTCTGGTTGGCCATTGTGGAAATATTGATGCAGAAGGACCACAATCTAATGCAGCAGGTCTTTTCATAGTATGTTACAATTTTTCTGCATCAAGTACATATCCATGTAGTTTTCTTGACTTTCCATTGCCTTTTAGGATGTTTTTTCAACTTCCCAGTCTAGCCTACAGTATGGCTTTCCTATGGTTTCCCATCCAAGTACTAATCAAATCTGACCCTGCTTAACTTTCTGAGATCAGTTACAGTTGATTAGAAGCTGCCATCTGCTCCTGCTACACACATTAAGTGGACATATTCCATAGCTTGCTCCTTTTAGAAAGGAGGCTGGATCAGTTATTGGTTGTTAAGGTTATCACTGTCTAGTAGTGGTGATGGCATTCTAGGATCAGAGAAAGCATGCCCTTGAGTCCCAATTGCTGAGAACTTTAAGTGGGAAGTTGCTATTGCTCTCATTTTCCACTAGCGGGATTCCCAGAAGCCTTTGGTTGGCCATTGTAAGGACAGACTGGATAAAATAGATCCTTGGTTTGAACCAATGGGCTTTCCTCATGTTCCTAACAATCCAGCCAGCACTTGGCCCCTCTGCTTTCCCACCCTTCATTTCGCAAGTCACGGGTTGTCATGACAACAGAGATGGCACTTGCTAGCCAACCTCAATTACTTGTTTATTAAGCTACATGCAGAGAAGAGCCCTCTAACAGGACATGGCACTAAGAACCATGTTGTTACCATCTTATTGTACTGTTATGCTACCCTTCTTCCAAGGAGCTCAGTGTGGTATACATGATGGCCATTTTTCACCCATTCAACAGAATCTTGCAATAGATTGGGCTGAGCTATGGCCACCCACTGAGCTACAGGCTGAACAAGATTCAAACACAGATAGGAATCATTTACACAGCCTCTTACATCACACTGCCTTGTTCCACCTTTCCTTAGGACAAGTTCATAAAGTCTTCTTAAAGAGACTCTATCCCGAGATAACTAAATCCCATTGATTCTCTCCATCTCATCAGATTTCTTTTATACTCATGATTTCTATACGAACCTGCCTTTAATCCAGCTCAGACAATGTGTCTCTGTAGCCCAGTACTGGCAGTGACTCTCTGGGGTTATAGATTGGAGGTTTGCTCAAACTTGCCTGGACATGAAATATGTAATGCCTGTCCTCTACTACTGAATAGCAACCCTTTCCTAAAAATTTCCCAATGCTGAATTTCTTTTAAGTCCATGACAGCGATTCTGTGAAGCTATCTGCTTGGTCTAAGGTGGACAGGTCTTTGTAGGTGTACAGAGCAACACCACTCCACAATATACCCCACGTTCCCTGCCCTTTTCTGTGAAGCTGGGCATGGAACTGGAGACAATGTTTCTGTGCAGGGTCTGGCCATAAAAGGAAAAGAAGGAAGTGAGAATCTGTGTTAAGGAAAGAAATGAAGGTGCAGCTTGTCTTTTAAGTACAGCTTGTTTTAGAAGCTGCCCGATTTAGGACACTTCCCCTCACCCCCGCACATTAGTACAGAGAACATTTGTGATGACATCTTTTTTTACTACAAAGCTGCGTATCATGCAAGCCAAAATTCAGCTTAGAAACGGCAAGGGATGATTGCTATTGTTACTGAAAATTGGCACAAAGTGGAAGCAGGTTGGGGGCACGCATGCAGCCTGCGAGCTACTGACCTTGCTATAGACTCTGGACAGAAGAGAGCGTAAGAGTGTACTCGTGAATTACTGTAAAGACTCTTAATTGCAATAGGCTGGCATCAGACAGGGGTGTTTTTATCTTTGCTGCTAGTCTGGGAAATGTATGCGAAGTAAGATTTAACTATAATGCCAAAAAAGGAAAAATTATATTTGGAGACAGTATCCTATCCAAGTAGCAAAATGAAATGACAGGAACGAAGTTAATAAAGCTGAATTCATTTGTTGACTTTTTTTTTTTAACCTTGTGCGGAGAAGTCTAGGAACAGCAGAAGCTGAAAATACCACGCAGAGGCTTAAAGTCCAAAGCTCTATTGTCACACAATTGGCTTGAAAAGCATTTTCCATAGACATTGTATGAACACAGTCCTGGAAATGCAGAGTTCCTAGCAGGGAGTTCTCTGAAGAATTCAGCACATGGAGCTTTTTAATCTTTCCTGTGTGATTATGCCCCATTCCTCGAACAGCAGGAGAGAACATCAATGCTGTCTTTTTTTACTGCTGGTCATGGCAAGCTGAAACCTCTTTCCATTTCTCAAGCAAGGACATTGCAAGTGCACAGATGTGGGACTATACCTTATTTAGGAGGGGAAAAACCCACAGATATCTAGCTGAATGTTAGCAGGTATAACAACCTTTTTACTTGTAATATTTTTTATCAACCATTAGATGTCTCTGAATGCTGTGCCCTAGAGCAACCTAAAAACAACGGAGCAAATAAACAAAAGACATTTCCAGATGAATTTTGATTATGCAACCACTTCATTCATGGAAATGTTGAGAGATTCAGATGACATCACCTATTTGTAAGCTTCCCATGTTCTTCTACCCCAGCTTACAAGAAAAGAAAAGAACAATCCATTAACAAAGAAGTGCCACTGAAACTAAAATTCTTTTCACTGCTAGTGCTAAGATCCATCTCACCTACTTGGAAGAACCAGAAAACTGGATGATATTATGATCACTTAGGGCTATTACACATGGACTGCAAAAATTTGGATCACTGCAGATGACAGCATAAGCTAGAGTTTTCTGTTATCTCCTCTCCTTTACAAAAGCATAATAACAGTTTACTATTCCTCTCCCTAGTGCAATTCCCAGGATCCTCTCCATTAAAGATAAGGAATTTTTAATTCTCTAGAAACTGTTGTTCTTCCCCTTCCATCAGCCCTAGTAGACAGATGAATTAATAGTCAGGAAATATGTTTGTTGTAATGCAATACTATCTGGATGCCAGTTCTTCCTTCCCCACTCTATGGCTAAGTTCACCTACTGCACTAAGTCATGGTTTGTTGAATATAGCACAATTGGCTCGGCTCAGATATCACTGTGAGTCATAAATCATGGTCTACAAACCATAATGGCTGCATTCTTAAAACCAAGCAAACCACATTGGGGCTTAGCATGATGTGAACAGAGCCTGCTTGATATCAGGTAGACCAGAGCTTTCCAAACTTTTCATGTTGGTGACACACTTTTTAGACATGCATCATTTTGCGACACACTGTTACAGCAGGGCACAAGGCGGGCACTAGGACCTGTGCGGAATCACAGCAGGTTTGGAGGCAGCAAGGCACAAGGCAGGCACTAGGACCTGCACGGAATCCTGGCAGGGCTCGGAGGCAGCAGCAGCCGTGACACGCCCAGACACTGCAGCTGACACACTTAAGGTGTTGCGACACACAGTTTGGAAAGCTCTGAGGTAGACAAACATTCAGCTTGGACTAGAAAGATGTAGACTGAAAGCATGCTCAGAGAATGGCTTTGTCACTGAGCTTCTGAGGATTTTCAGCATCTTCTTTCATTACCTGCTGGTGTTATGCCTGAACCATCCACTACCTCTCAGTCTTATTTACATCATCATTAATTCTAAGGTAAAAGTGCATAGGTGGTGTAATCAGTGGGTAATCTTCTCAGATGGAGCCAGGGTGTGGAAGCAAAGGGTCTGGCCAATGCCCATATTTGGCAGACCATGACATTCTGGCTGTAGTGGTATTAAACAAAAATAACTCGCTGTTGCACAATTGTCTACTAATGAAACCATTATCTATTTAATTTATGCTCAATTTTTCACTAGCAACTGGCACCCAATAAAGCTAATAGTAAGTAGATCAAAAACAAATACTTTTAAAAAATCAAAACTTGAAGCATAGTTAAAGCACAAATCAAAACACAGTAACAAAACAACATTGTCTATCCAGCATAACATCTTAAACAGCAAAGTCCTGCCAGAACAAAAAAATCTTTCTCAGCGGAAAAATTTCAGAAGTCATCTACCTTAATTTCCATTGGCAGGAAGTTCCAAAACTAAGGAGCAGCCATGGAAAAGGCTTTTAATAACAGTGGGACTAAAGAAGAGTCTCTCCCCAAGTTTTTAAAACTCAACAGGCTAGTATACAAAATTGTATTTCAATAGCTGGACCTAAGTTGTTTAGGACTTTAGGGATCCTAACAAAGAGAAGATTGTGGAGATTTTTGAGAGAGAGTCTAATTTCAATAAACCCAGCAGTGAGGATGACTCAGGCGTCAGTGACTTCTTACTGAACTTTGCCACCACCAGCCTTCTGGACAAATCCCATTTCCTGCCCTTAAAGGCCAAGATTAATTAATTAAAGGCTTCACCATAACCATCCTTTCCAGTGCTTGAGACCAGAAGCGTGGGATGTTACAGAGCTCAAATGCCTCCGAACTGAGTGTGTCTGCACTGCCGCTTTAAGAACTAAGCTAGCAATGAATCAGTGCTGAAGGAGCATAATTATAGGAACTCTCTTTTCTTCCAGGCTCACTTCTTGGTGTCTGAACATTTGCTGCCAACTCTGATCATGCTTGCATTATGGGCTGTTCATTTGTTTCCTGACTCTCTTCCTAGTAACCCTCCTGGCATTATGGCCAATTGGGTGGTATGCTGTAATCTTGATGCAACATGTAAATGTAGTCCTCATCACTACCCAGATCGTGGCATTTGGGTTCAGGGCTGTTTCTGGAAATATACTTTAGTCCTCAAAGGGAATGTAATCCTGTCCAATACAGGTTGACTGTGAGCTGTCATTTGGCTGATTAAAAATATCTTGATCTTGTTTGCATTGAGTTTCAGTTCAGTCGTCTTCCTGCAGTCCAGATATGAAAAGTTTGAACGTGACCTGGCTTTGGGGATTTTGATGAGGAAGAGAGATGGAATAGGTATCTTCAGCATATTGATGGCACTGAATCTCTAACTGCAGACCACATGTCATAATATCAATATCAACTGTATTTGGACTTTATAGAGTATTTATATTGTTGCATTTTAACCTTAAAATAAAGTTGAAAATTGAAACTTAATTTTTTAAAAAATGACTGAAGTTTCATGAGAATGTTCACTTTTACGAGAGAATCTTCCCAGATTTTGAGTGAGAATGCTGAAATCTTGTGAGATTTTGGCATTTAGGGGTAAGATTTTGGGAAGAGACTGCTAAAATTTTCAAAGAGGCTGTGCTATTTTTTTAGAAAAAGTATCTGGGTTATTATATGCTGGCATATTAAACAGTTGCTGACTTCTGTTTTAAGGATTTTTCTTTTAAGCTCTGTAAGGAGCCAAGTTAATGGACAAATGTATCTCAAAGTAAAATGCAAATATTAATCATCATGAAATTGATTATACTGTAAGTCAACTGTACTAGCTGTGGGGGTTTCATTTACTGTTTTATACAAACTCAGAGGATGGAAAGCCAAATGTTTTCCGCTAATGGGAAGATGTCCCTCAAAACTAAGACTGCACGCAAACTGGTCTTTTAGTGACTTGTACGTCCAATCAGACAGTTATTATTAAGAGCCAATTAAACAGCTGAGTCCTAGTCTTTGAGAACTGGTTTGGAGGAAAAAAATGAATGATTAGGGGCACCAGCTGAGGAAAGATATAGATCATCAAGAACAGATGAACAGAAGACTTGGAAGAAGAAGAAGCATTAAAGCAGAAAGAACAAGCCCTGAGGGGGAAAATGAGATGAAATCAGGAGACTAATGGGAAGCCGTGTGATTTAGGTGGCAAAGTTCCACCATAAAGGAACTGAGCCAAAGTGTAGAAAAACCGCTTTGGCAGTAATGAGGCAGGGAGGAAATCCTTCTTTCTACAATTATAATCTTATGAGGAAGTGGGCCTGATTTACCAAGAACCTGTGTGAATCTCGGTGGAATGTAAGCCAGGGTAAAGCATCAAAATATAAAGAAACAATTTGACTTTGGCAGAAAATTAGGTGGAACATCCCCCTTAATCTGAGGGACTGTTATGTGTGGAGTAAATAGGACCATAAGAGAGTTGGACCATAAGGAAGGCTGAGTGCCGAAGAATTTATGCTTTCGAACTGTGGTGCTGGAGAAGACTCTTGAGAGTCCCTTGGACTGCAAGGAGGTCAAACCAGTCAATCCTAAAGGAAATCAACCCTGACTGCTCATTGGAAGGACAGATGCTGAAGCTGAAGCTCAAATACTTTGGCCACCTAATGCGAAAAGAGGACTCACTGGAAAAGACCCTGATGCTGGGAAAGACTGAAGGCAAAAGGAGAAGGGGATGGCAGAGGATGAGATGGTTAGATAGCATCACCGATGTAATGAACATGAATTTGAGTAAACTCCGAGAGACAGTGGAGGACAGGAAGGCCTGGTGTGCTATGGTCCATGAGGTCACGAAGAGTCGGACACGACTAAACGACTGAACAACAACAACAAAATAGGAACTGGTATAATTCCAACCAGATCTTGCACTCCTTCCCCCACTCCATCCTCACATTCCTGAGCTGCAGCACTGAGATGGGGGAAGGAGTGAG
The DNA here is from genome assembly GCA_023362775.1 of Charina bottae. Lineage (NCBI taxonomy): Eukaryota > Metazoa > Chordata > Lepidosauria > Squamata > Charinaidae > Charina > Charina bottae. The sequence continues at coordinate 3,776,195 of JALMGJ010000022.1, forward strand.
AGATCTGGTTGGAATTATGCCAGTTCCTATTTACTCCACACATAAAGGTCCCTCGCATTATGGAGAACATTTCAGATGCCTCCTTAACCACTTTTTGAGGAAATATCCTCATGATATTACCATTGCGTGACGGCCGACAGGAAGCTCTGGCGTGGGCTGGTCCATGAAGTCACGAAGAGTTGGAAGCGACTGAACGAATAAACAACAAAAATTACCATTGTGCAGGCAGCCTGAAGTCCTATTCAGTCATTGCAATTTTAAAGTACTGTGTTTTCCATATCCTTCCTACACAATCTTGCTATACAATCTATGATACTTCCTTGCTGATGGTGATGATGTCACTAGAGGCTGAGAACTTCCCAGCTCCTGTTGGCCACTTTCGGGTTGGGGTGTGCCCTCCAAGGGACCCTGGATGCTGTTCTCCATGGTCATTTTGGCTTGGACCATGAGAGAGACCAGACACCTGGCTCCAGTCCCAAGCACCCAACCAATGCCACCAAGTCTGCCCTGCCACACAGTGGTTGTTTTTCCCACTAGCAGGTGAGGCTGAAAAGTGGGCCAGAAGGAACCCACCAAATTGAAAAGACCTCCATTCATTGGCGATCACTCGTATCCGAGTAAGATTGTCTTCCAAAGGTAAAATTTTAACGGTGGATCCGTAAGTGGCTATAAAGGCCAATTCTTGATCCGCACAACCTCCCACAATGGAGGCATAGGTTTCCGGGTGGGAGACGGTCATGATGAGGGTTTGCCTGACGTGCCTTCCTTTTAGCTCTTTTCTCCTTTTCGCCCTGTACTCGTGCTTCTTCAAAGTCCATAGCGCCATTAATAAAGGACGACCTCCAATTGAAACGCTCATGAGTTAGGGCTTCCCAGTTCTCAATGCTGATATTACATTTTTTTAAATTAGCTTTGAGAGTATCTTTGAATCTCTTTTGCTGCCCACCAATATTCCGTTTTCCATTCTTAAGTTGGGAGTAAAGTAGCTGCTTTGGAAGACGATGGTCAGGCATTCGAACAACATGACCGGTCCAGCGAAGTTGATGTTGGATGATCATTGTTTCAATGCTGGTGGTTTTCGCTTCTTCTAATACGCTAATATTAGTCCGCCTATCTTCCCAAGTAATTTGCAGAATTTTTCGGAGGCAGCGTTGATGGAATCTTTCAAGAAGTTGGAGGTGGCGTTTGTAGAGGGTCCATGTTTCACAGGCATACAGAAGGGTTGGTAGTACAATGGCTTTGTAAACAAGCATTTTGGTTTCCCTGCGAATGTCCCGATCCTCAAACACTCTACGCTTCATTCGGGAGAAAGCTACACTCGCAGAGCTCAGGCGATGCTGAATTTCAGCGTCGATGTCGGCTTTTGTAGATAGATGGCTGCCGAGATAAGAAAAGTGATCGACATTTTCTAGTGACACACCTTTAAGCTGGATTGATGGCGCTGCAGAGGGATTGGTTCGAATTTGCTGGCAAAGCACTTTGGCTTTTTTAATGTTAATCGAGAGGCCGAGTTTTTCATATGCTTCTGCAAAGATGTTTAGGATAGTTTGAAGATCTTCCTCGGAGTGTGCACAGACTACGTTATCATCAGCATATTGAAGTTCTATAACAGAAGTTGCAATTACCTTATTTTTTGCTTTCAGCCTACTAAGATTAAAAAGCTTTCCATCTGTTCGATATATAATTTCTACACCAGTAGGAAGTTTCTCTTCAACAAGGTGCATAATCATAGCGATGAAGATAGCGAATAAGGTTGGAGCAATAACACATCCCTGTTTAACGCCGGATTCCACTTTAAATGGATCGCTTTGAGAGCCATTGTTATTCAGGATTGTTGCCATCATGTCATCATGGAGTAACTGCAAGATGTTCACAAATTTATCAGGGCATCCGATTTTCAGAAGGATGGTCCAGAGAGCAGTACGATTTACAGTATCAAAAGCTTTAGTCAGATCAATAAACGCCATGTACAGAGGGCGGTTTTGCTCCTTGAATTTTTCTTGAAGCTGTCGTGCAGTGAAGATCATATCTACTGTTCCCCTGGAAGGGCGGAAACCGTTTTGCGTTTCAGGGAGGATGTCTTCTGATACAGATAGGAGACGGTTTGCGATGATCTTTGCCAGGATTTTGCCTGCTGTGGCTAGAAGGGAGATGCCTCGATAGTTTCCACAGTCTGTTCTATCACCCTTTTTAAAGAGAGTGATAATTATGGCATCCCTAAAGTCTGCTGGAATCTCCTCCCTCATCCAGATTTTTTCGATGAGCTTATGAAGTTGTTGTGTAAGTTCAGGCCCGCCTTCTTTAAAGACTTCAGCAGGAATCCCATCAGGTCCACTAGCTTTGTTATTTTTCATTTGTTTAGTGGCTTTGCTGACTTCCTCCAAACTAGGGGGTACTGCAAGCTCATTTCTTATTTGTTTTTGCGGGATTTGCAAGAAGACTTCATCAGCCACAGTAGAGTGACGATTAAGGAGATTGTAGTAATGCTCTTTCCAGCGCAGTGCAATAGACTCTTTGTCCTTTAGAAGTTTAGCACCATCTACTGAGCGTAAGGGATTTGTACCATGGTTTGTTGGTCCATAGATGGCCTTTATGGTATTAAAAAAGCCCTGTGCATCATGAGCATCTGCAAAATGTTGGGTTTCTTGGGCTTTTTTTATCCACCATATGTTCTTAAGTTCTCTAGTTCTTCTTTGGACTTCTGCCTTTGCACTGGCGTAGATTTTTTTCTTAACGGCACAGTTAATATCTTTTTGCCATATCTGGAAGGCTTTCCTTTTCTTGTCAATAATATGTTCAATCTCACTATCGTTCTCATCAAACCAGTCCTGATGTCTCTTAGTCTGGTATCCGATAGTTTGTTCACAGGCTGAAATAATAGAAGTCTTCAATTTACTCCAGTGTTCCTCAACATTTTCAGGAAGTTCCATAGGCAGATGTGTCTTGAGAGTTGATTGAAAGCAAGCTCGTTTAATAGGATCTTGAAGGGCCAGTGTATTCATTTTACGCCTTGATTTTCTTCCTTGGAGCCTACGATGAGGGACAATCTTTATGGCCATCGTGGATCAAATTAATCGATGGTCTGTCCAGCAGTCATCGGCGCTCGTCATGGCTCTGGTGAGAAGTACATCACGGCGATCTCTAGCACGGACAATTACATAATCTAAAAGATGCCAGTGCTTCGACCGTGGGTGCTTCCATGATGTTTTAAATTTATTTTTCTGGCGAAAGAGTGTGTTAGTAATGACAAGGTTATGCTCTGCACATTTAGTCAGAAGTAAGATTCCATTCGTGTTGCTGTTGTCAACTCCTTCTTTCCCAATGATCCCTGGCCACAAATCAAAATCACGCCCAACTCTTGCATTGAAATCGCCCAGGAGGATAATTTTATCCTCCTTTGGTATCTCTGATAAGATGGTGTCCAGCTGGGTATAAAATTTTTCCTTGATATCCTCATCTGCATCTAGTGTTGGTGCGTAAGCACTTAGGATAGTTGCCTGTTGGTTTTTGGCGAGTTTTATTCGCAGAGTTGAGAGTCGTTCGTTAATCCCAGTGGGAACTTCTGACAAGAGCTTCACAATGTTGTTTTTGATAGCAAAGCCTACCCCATGTATTCGTCGTTCTTGTTCAGGCAGTCCTTTCCAAAAGAAGGTATAACCTCCTTTTTCTTCCTTCAACTGTCCTTCTCCTGCTCTTCGAGTTTCTTGGAGTGCTGCTATATCGATATTAAAACGTCTCAGCTCCCTTGCAATAATGGCAGTCCTACGTTCAGGTCGTTCACTATCCATATTGTCTTGCAGTGTCCGTATATTCCATGTTCCAAAATTCATGTGTTTTTTACGACCGCTAGATGGTGACCCCACTGGTCGCGGTAATCCAGTCAGGGAGAAAATGAGGCAGACTATGTTTAGGGCACCTTTTCTAGCCCCCTCCCCATATGGGGTGAGCAGAGTGGATCCTAAATAGGGCTGCTCAGTCGTGGATACAGCTGCCGAACTACTCAACCGCCTCGATCCTTGAGTCAGGGCGACTGAATCCGTATAGACCGCCCATGTGCTGGTCCATGACTAGGAGCTTCCGGATTTCACAGTCCTGCCCCCGTTGCCATTCGTCAGTCGCCATGGGACTTTTGGTTGTTTTTGGGTTTGGTGTGGTTGAAAGACGCCTGTGCATGAATTTGTTTTATTTGTGGAGATCGGTGCACAATCTGTGTTGGTGGGGGTGTTGTACTCTCCTTGGTAGTACCTTGATTGGGTTGTTGTTTGCTGCTTGGTTGATTGACTGAGTTAATAGTTCCTTGAATAGGGTCTATTGTGTTGTTTGATTGCTCCTCTGCTGCTAATCTTGCTGTTAATCTTTGCCTATCTTGTTGTTGATTGCTGGCAAGGAGGTGTTCTGGTCTTCTGGCTTTTCTATTGTCTCTTATGAATGGTATGTAAATGTTGTTTACCTCTATGTGTCTGTTGATGGCTGCTTTGTCTGAGTGCCAAGCTTCCAGGAATTCTCTAGCATTTTTGGATTTGGCTTGGTTTAAGATGCTCACAGTTTCCCAGTTGAAAGTATGGTTAAGTCTGTCCATGTGTTGTGAGATTAAGGAGTTTTCATCATGTTTTCTGACTGCTAGTTGGTGTTCATGGATGCGTTCTGCTAGTTTTCTGCCAGTCTGTCCTACATAGTGGCTGTTACAGTCCTTACATTGTATGTTTTAGATAACTCCTGTTTTTTCTTCTTGGGCTACTGGGTCTTTTGGTTTACTTACAATGTTCTGAAGGGTTTTGGTTGGTTTGTGTGCTACGGTGATGCCGTGTGGTTGTAACAGTCTATTAGTAGTTTCTGAGATGTTTCTGATGTATGGCAGTGTAATCCTTTTCATAGCTTCTGTTGGTTTTGCTGTGGTGGGTTGAGTGGTCAGGCACTTTTTGATAAAGTTGCGTGGATATCCATTTTGCTGGAAGATGCTATATAAGTGGTCTGTTTCCTTTTTCTGGTGTACTAGGTTGCTGCAGTGCATTTGTGCTTGTCTGAATAGTGTTCTTACACAGCTCCTCTTGTGAGTGGTAGGGTTATTGCTTTGGTAGTGGAGCACCTGGTTAGTGTGGGTAGATTTCCGGTAGACTTGTGTTTCTAGAATGCCATAATTTCCTCTACTGATGAGGATGTCCAAGAAGGGTAGTGTGTTGTTGTTTTCTTCTTCCCTTGTGAATTTTATTCCTTTGAAGCTGTTGTTGATGGCTTCATGTGTTTCTTCCAGTTGATCCTTTTTTATTATGACAAAGGTGTCATCTACATACCGGATCCATACTTTGCGTTGTATGTGTGGGAGTGCTATCCTTTCTAGACGTTGCATTACATCTTCTCCCAACCTCAGCAGCAACCTCTTAGAATTTAAATTATTGTGTCATTATTGTTATGTTGTTATTCATGGACAGTCCAAGAATTGCTGTAGAAGGAGCCTCTCTTCTTTAGAGATTGGCACTTTGATAAACACACCAGGCTCTGTAAAAGTTGAAGAAGAGAACCCTTGTTCACTTCATACAGTTTAGAAATTAATTGCAAGATCCATCCACCTTCAGGTCCCATGTTAACAATTTCTTGTGGATTTTTAATAGAAAGCGTTTTTTTCCTCGATCAGAAATCCTTTCCACAAAACAATATTTTGGGCTCATAAATTGTCATAATCCCTGCATTTTTTTCCATCAGCCTCAACACCTCGGGCAACAACTGGAGATCATACTTCTAGTCAGGACTGCTAGTGCTGGCGCTTGTTCAACCTAAGCCTTTAAGTCTCATTTATTGACCCAAGGCATTATGGGAAACTTAAAGGACTATTTGCTATTCTCCACCACTGCCTGGTAAGCCCACTAGTGTAGGAAAAAGAAGGAATTTGCTGTAGGCCCCTCAGAGCTGGCTCTGATCCAATGCAGCTCTAAGAGATTTTCCAGTTTTGATCTATTTGAACAACATAAGCTAGTCTGTTATAGCTATTATCACAATGTTAAGCACTCATATTTCCTCATTGTTGTGCACTCCATAAATTAACAAATATTAGAGGGCTGTAAAATGAACCCAGTAGAAGTCATAGTCCAAGATTTGTTAGTCTTTTGTCCATCTGTCATGAGAAAATAACAGTGATGCCCATTAGTATTTACGGAAGTCTTTGTATAGCACGATAAATAATGAATTCTTAATCTCAACAATGGCTTGGGTGTACTCTGAGAGCACTGAATCACATTAATGTGAATTAGATACTATTAACAGACTTTGCTCATCCTTTCAGTCACAGACCCAACATGATTAAAGAGTGGCAAAGGAGATTTTGTGATCTCTTTTAGTTCATGTATATGTCCTGAGTGGTGCTTTGGATGCAACTTAACAATGATTATGAGGACAAAATCAATCACAGGACAGCATGCAGTCCAGCCAACAGTACATGTGGGTCAGAGCTCTGCAGACCTCTGCCAATATCTTAGATAAGGAAGTATAGTCAGAGCGGTGTGAAACAGACACGGAAGAGGCGCCTGCCTTTGAAGTAGACGATTCGCACCTAAAGGGGCCAGCGCCAACACACATCTCTACGAACGGATGTCTGAGCACCTTGGAGCCACGAAGTACACGTGTGAACATCAAAGGACCGTGGGGAGGGGAATGCTTAAATGTGACATGCCATGCTTTGCTTATTCATTCAAGTCTTTGTTCGTGTTAACCTTCATGTACTGTAATAAATCCTTCTGCTTCTAAGAAACCGCACATCTGTGGTTTACTCTAGAGGAAGGAAATTTCAGGCATCGGATGGAGCACCTTACATAAAGACTTGAATCAAATTTTGACCACGCATCCCGAGAATTACTCTGAGAAATCAGCGAGCTTCCTGGTTGAAAGTGGTCACACATCCAGCACCAAGTTCAGCATCGTGGAATGGAATGGAGCAAGTAGACGAAGCAGAAGCTTTCGAAGCACTGCAGCGTGAGGAAGGAGACTATGCAGAAACTTTTGAAGTGGCTGGAGCTAGCTTGTTAGATGCCCAGACGATGGCGGGGCCATTGCAGCGAGCAGAGGAGGACTATACCGAGACCACCAACAGGCGGGAGAGACAGAAATCCCAAAAGAAGGAGGTAATCAAAACTCCCCCCCCCTCGAATCTACAAAGCCTAAGCTGGCGGGATGGTCAGTCGCGGTTGGCGAAGGGCTAGAGAAAGAGAGAGGGGGGAAGCAAGCGAAGAAGAGAGTCACCCCAACTCAGCGCATCGAGGTCCTGGAAGCACAGATGTCACGATTGGACCTAGACGTGGAGGAAATAAACAGTAAATTGGACTCCATGGGGGTGGCCATGGGGAAGTTGATAAAAACCCTGGAGGGACGCAGGGGGATGGCACCGAGCCCGGTAACCTCCGAAGGGGAGGAGGAAGCAAGTGAGACGAGTGGTGAGGGCGATGAGGAGGAAGAAGAAATTCGTCCTTACAACCGACAACCAATCACCCCGAACCATGACCAATGCAGGATCCCGCAGTGGCCCAACGCACCGAGTGGCATAGGCGAATTGAAGATGAAATTTGATGGGTACCCTAAAAAACTGGCATGCTTTTTAACACATGTAAGAGGATTTATGGGGGAATTTGAACATACCTTCCGAACGGAGGAGAGCAAAGTAAGGTATGTCTCCAGCCTTTTGGAAGGGGAGGCAGGCGATTGGCTAGTGGAACTACATGATAGTGGGGCCCGGGAGCTGATGAACTTTAAGAAGTTTATGTACGCCCTGCGCAAAAGATTCGAGGACACTCTATCGAAAATGTCAGCCAGGGCGTGAATCCAGAACTTAAGGTAGGGAAATAGGACAGTAGCTGAATATGCTATGGACTTCAAAAAGCTTTTAAGCAAATTACCAGACTGGCCTGAATCGTTTAAAATCGAACATTTTCAATATGGGCTGAGACAGGACCTGATCGAGGCAGCAATAGATAGAGATGATCAGGAACATTGGAGGGGTGGATCCAGTTAGCGGGTAAAATTGAAACCAGCAGAATGCAGTTACAAAATATTAGAACCTTCCAATCCTTGCGAAGGAATCGAGGAACTTTTACCCCCCACCCCCGCAAAGACAGCAAGCAACGGAATTGAGAAAAGGAGAAAGAACGCCGTGTGAAAGACGGGTTGTGCTTCCATTGTGGGAAGGAGGGACACAGAATAAATAATTGCTATCAAGGGAAAACGAACTTTAAAGAAAAGCCAGCAGTGAAAAAGTCAGCAGATGGCAGTAGCGACAAACCGGCGACCAACAAGCGCAAAGGAGCGGCAGTGGCAATAGAGGACCCAAGCCTGGTTTCGGACCTGGACGATGACAGCAATGACTCTGAAATCGAATTCCAGCCGGCGGGAAACTGTTCTAGGTCTGTTCTAAAGAGCGCCGCGGGACAGGCCTTTGCAAAGGGGCGCAACGGGGAGGAAAGCCACAGCCCGACAATGCATCTAAAGGTACAATTAAAAACTTTGGTTGGGAGGAAGAAATATTCGGGAGTGGCAATGTTAGGCTCTGGTTGCTCAAGATGCTTAACGCACCCGAATGTGGCTGACAAGATGGGACTAAAACTTTTTAAATTAAACACGCCCATCACATTTTGCCAATTGGACGGTTCAGAAATGAAAGGGGGGCCAGTGGAGCATTTCACAGAAGAAATCGAAATGACTCTTGGGACTCATGTAGAGACATTGAGGTTTACTGTGGCTCCCATTGCAACACGACCTATTGTATTAGGACTGAAATGGCTGAGAACAAGAAACCCCAGGGTGGATTGGGCTTCTGGGGAAATTGAATTCATTGATGGGACTTATTTAGGGATGGACAATGAGAGAACTCTGGGTTGCTTAGAAGTGGGGGCAGCTGGGACGGAACTTTGGGATGAGGATCAGGAACAAGGGGGTGGCACTATTCTGGACACAATCCCGGAGAAATACCTCCCCGTGGTGGAGGTGTTCGGCAAACAGGAATGCAAACAAACACCCCACCCCCACAGACAGTCGGACGCAACTATCGATCTCATCCCAGGGGCACCTTTTCCCAAGCCCAAGATGTATGCCATGACACAAAAAGAACTACAGGAGCTTCGCAAATTCATCAATAAAAATTTGGCGCGTGGATTTATCGAACCAGCCAATTCCCCCCTAGCAGCCCCAGGCTTATTCATGAAGAAAAAAGACGGGTCCCTCCGACTTTGCACGGACTACAGAGGGCTCAAGGCAATTTCGATTACCAACCAGTACCCCCTCCCGTTGTTGAAAGACATGTTAGCCCAACTGTCTAAAGGGAAGATTTTCACGAAATTAGATGTAAGGGAGGCTTACTATCATGTACGGAGGGGGACGAGTGGAAAACAGCATTCAATTGCCCGCTGGGATCATTTCAATACCGAGTGCTCCCGTTTGGGATTGCGGGGGGACCGGGAATTTTCATGAGGTTCATAAACGAAGTACTGTATGAATTTCTCTACAAAGGTAATTGTATATTTAGATGATATACTGATTTTTTCTGAAAACTTAGAGGAACATATGGAACTAGTCAAGAAGGTGTTAGAGAAATTACTGGAGGCAAAGCTGTATGTGAAACTTGAGAAATGTGAATTCCACAAAGATAAGCTAGACTTCCTGGGGTACCGCATTTCGCATGAGGGCATTGAAATGGACCCAGAAAAGGTCAAAGCGGTCCTGGGCTGGCAGCCCCCCCGAACGCGCAGACAGCTGCAAGTGTTCTTAGGTTTTGCGGGGTTCTATAGGCAATTTATTCAGGATTTCTCGCAGATTGCGCTGCCCCTTACTGACTTGTTAAAAACAAAAAGCAAGGGAGCTAAAGCGAAAGCCCAGCTACCAAGCACGAAACTAGTGTGGACCCAAGAATGTCAGGAAGCCTTTGTCAAGTTAAAGGCGATGTTCACTGAGGAGCCCATCCTCAAAAACCCAGAGGTAGACAAACCGTTCGTTATACACACGGACGCATTGTTTAGCGCAGTCGGGGCCATATTTCTGCAGGCAGATGACAGTAAGAAATTAAGACCCTGTGCATACATCTCCAGAAAATTCAATCAGACTGAGAAACGTTGGCATGTATGGGAGAAAGAGGCGTTCGCAGTTAAACACGCTCTAAGCACTTGGCGACACCTCCTGGAAGGGGCAGCAGTCCCGTTTCAAGTGTGGACTGACCACAAAAACTTGGAAGCTCTCAAATCCCCCAGAAAACTAAATCCCAAACACCTCCGGTGGGCAGAGTTTCTTAGCAGGTTCAATTTCACATTGAAGTACTTCCCTGGGGGGAAAAATTATTTGGCGGATGCGCTATCGCGTCTGCCGCAGCATGAAAGCAAGATGGAGGAAGTTATTGAGTCACTCATCCCTTCCCAGCCAGATGTCCTGTGTAGGTGCAGAAATAACATGCCGAGGCTTGGAATCTAGTCTCTAGTGTTTATTGCTTCCTACATACAGAATCCTGCTAAACTGATAGGGCTCGAAGAATCCCAGAGACATGAGTCCAATCTAGGGCGGAGCTTTCCGGAGGCGTTTGGGAAATAAGGCCAGGCCCTCCGAGCTTCGTGCTCGCTTCCCTCCCGTGAGTAAGCTCCCCCCACCGCTCTCCTGTGTCTCCCTGACACCGAGGAGGCTCAGAGTCAATTAGCACAAGCTGATAAATTGGAGGGAAACATGGCGATCACTCGCAGTAGCGCAAAACGCTTGGCTGAGAGCGACCCGTTTGCAAGCGAACTGCGAGCGGCAACAGTGACAGACACATGGCGGGGGGAGAACAAACATACCCTCGAAGAGAAAGATGGGGTGGGGTGGAAAGACAATAAAGCATATGTCCCTGAGCCTTTAAGGCAAGGGGTTTTGAGCAAGCATCACGACCACAGAACGGCAGGACACTTCGGATTTGTGAAAACACTACACTTAGTTAGGCGCAAATTCTGGTGGCCATCATTGTGCACAGACGTGAAAGCTTATGTGCGATCTTGCCCAGTGTGCGCAACAGCTAAGAGGAAAATGGGAAAACCCACAGGAAAATTGCAGGAAGTAGCAAACCCCACACAACCATGGAAGCAGATGCCCTGGATTTTATAGTAGACCTGCCTGTGAGCAACAACAAAAACGCTATTTGGGTGGTCACAGATTTATTTTCTAAACAGGCACATTTCATTGCTTGCAATGGGATCCCAAATGCTAAAAAACTAGCTAGGATGTTTATTCAACACATTTACCAGGCTCACGGAACGCCGGAACGCATAATAAGCGATCGCGGCAGCACTTTCACTTGTAAGTTCTGGCGGGCTTTTTTGAAGTTAATTGGATCAGAACAGGGGCTTAGTAGTGCATTCCATCCGTGCACAGATGGTGCGAGTGAACGCATTAATGCTGTACCGGAGCAGTACCTTAGATGTTACATTAATTATCAACAAAATGATTGGGCAGAACTGTTACCGTTCGCAGAAGTTGCTTACAATAACGCGCTCCACCAAAGCACAGGGTTTTCGCCATTTAAAGTAGCTACAGGGCAGGATTTTGTAACTATCCCCGAGTTGGCTATGACCCAAAGCACAGAACTAGCGCAGCCACTGAAAGCGGATGAATGGATAGCAAAAGTAATCAGTAATTGGCCAATCATGGTGAAAACGCTGCAGGAAGCCAAAGCAAGTTACAAAAAATATGCAGACCGCAAACGAGAGAAGGAATGGGAGTTGAGAGTAGGGGATAAGGTGTACCTTTCAACAAAAAACCTGAGGGCTACACAACTGTCATGAAAACTGGCGCCCAAATTCATAGGTCCGTTCCCAATAATTGAAGTCATTAACCCGGTAACGGCCAAACTGCAGTTACCAAAGACACTAAGAAAGGTGCACCCAGTTTTCCACATTAGCTTGTTGAAACAGCACCACACTTCACAGCAGTGGCACCCGGAACCAGCAGAACCCGCCCCATTGTTAGTGGAGGGAGAACCACACTTTGAAATCGACAGGATTCTTGATTCCAGATGGCACAAGGGGCAGCTGCAATATTTGGTCAAGTGGCAACATCTGCCAATTGGAGACAAGGAGTGGGTTAGCGCTAAACACACACGCGCTCCCAAATTGGTAAAAACCTTCCATAGGGAGTTCCCGGACAAACCTCACTGAAACGGGTACCCCAACAGGACAATGTAAAAAATTCTCTTTGTGTTTTTTCATTACAGGGCATGACTGAAAATGTGCAGCTAGTTCGTTAGTTCATTAGTTAGCATGTTTTGGTGGGGAGGGGGGAATATCTTGGTCCGGGAGCATGTCAGAGCTCTGCAGACCTCTGCCAATATCTTAGATAAGGAAGTATAGTCAGAGCAGTGTGAAACAGACACGGAAGAGGTGCCTGCCTTTGAAGTAGACAATTCGCACCTAAAGGGGCCAGTGCCAACACACATCTCTACGAACGGATGTCCGAGCACCTTGGAGCCACGACGTACACGTGTGAACATCAAAGGACCGTGGGGAGGGGAATGCTTAAATGTGACATGCCATGCTTTGCTTATTCATTCAAGTCTTTGTTCGTGTTAACCTTCATGTACTGTAATAAATCCTTCTGCTTCTAAGAAACCGCTCGTCTGTGGTTTACTCTAGAGGAAGGAGATTTCAGGCATCGGATGGAGCACCTTGCATAGTGCTATGACTGCATTCTTGTAGCTAAGGGGGAATGTGAATGATCAGGTTATATTTGTGTTGGATTGCAGTTTTAGCCTATTTGTTCAATGGCCAACATTACCACTTGCTATACAGGCCAAAGGAGTCCAGGATCCTGGTAGTCCTAATTGTTGTCCATATGATTTTGTGAGCTGATTCTGTGTTTTGATGATGGTCACGATGCAATCCATCAGGAGTGAACCCAGCTCATAAGAAGACAGTGTTTGGCTACACTAGGCTAAACATGGGGTCAGGTAGTTTCTGCTTCAGTCTGTTTTGGGGACCTTGCCATTGTCTTGGGATATTGTGTCAAGCAACCCATCCCATTAACATGATATGTGGCTACAGCAACTGTGGCTTGTTAACCTGGGTTTAGGTTTGTATGAACCTAGTCTCTTGCTGTCACTGAAACTGAGATAACCACACAGACATCACTCAAGGAGAGATGCCAGTTGACAGAAACCAAGAGAGTCCATGTGAGAGGAGCCAGGTGAGTTGTCGGAACGTGGTTTCAACATCCTTCCAAATTGGAATTCCCTCCTGTCTTGAACAGGCACCACCAGATTTTCCCTGCTGGAATTCAGATGTCCCTAGATCTGAGGTTTATGTGCCTGCCCACCTGCCTGCCTGCCTCCTTTCTGGCGTTTTACAAAAATAAAGCTAATGCCACACTTGCCCTTCTTTTCCAACATTTCACCTTCCCCACCCCTCACTGTCTGTGAATCATTCAGCTGGATGCCCCCCTTTGATTAGCATTTTAATTATTTTAATTGCGTTGTTTGCAAGCTTATCTCTCAGTTCAAACCCAACCACGTTTGCACACACAAACACACAGACTTTTTATGGCAGGCCCTCTGCAGATGCCATTAGCATTTTCACTCTGGTATCTTGTGGCAGAAAGGAAAAATTAGCATTTGTTCATCTCTTTCTGTTTTGATTCAGGCAGGCATTGTGCAAGGGGAACAATAGCTAGCCTCCTCTGCTTGCCTCTGTTCAGGGTCATTGCATTCTCCCTAGAAGAATAGGGATAATTTATCTCTATTTTCCCCTTACGTATCCATTTCAAACAAAGGCTTCGGGAGATTAAAATAAATAGATTGTTTATACCAAGGCTAGCAGCCCATATCCAAACTGTGTTTGAATGCATTTTCTACTTCTCTGGCACATGAATTTGGCTGAAATGCCAAAGTTTTGGCAATTTTGAGCAAAACTGGGAAGAGTAGCTCAAACAGCCATTGAGAGAACGCAGAGGTGCTTTAGACTCTCTGTTCTCACACAGCTCAGGAGGAAGGAGTGAGCAAAATGTCCGGGGCTGATTCTGCTCTGTGCTCCAAATCTTGTGACTGTAAGACTTTCTGATCCATTATGGCAGGTAGGCAGATGCCATTTCTTTCCCACTTTTCGAAGAGAGATAAAATGTTTTTGATCAGCTCTCCCTGGTCTAAAGTTGAGGTAGGCAATTCAATGTCCTCTAGAAGATACGGATTACCTCCCATAATTCTGTGTCCTCCTTGCCTATACTGGCTGGGGCAGATAGGAATTGCAGCAAAACCTCTGGAGGACATCAAGTTGCCCACCACAGGCCTAGGACCGCCTGGAGGAGGCCATGATGCAAGGGCTACTATGCTTACACATGTGTCCTGGACTTTGAGATAATTTTCTGCTGGGTAATAGTTTTTAATTATGGAAACATGGAGTAGGAATTTTTATAAATATACAGTATACTTGCCTAAAATAACTCTGTGCAAAATGGCATGATTCTGAAGCTTGAGCCGTATGTGACAAATTAGCAGCCCTAAATTTCCTATTCTATGCTGCTGCCCTCATGGGGAGGAATACCTACTGACCTTTCACCAGAGGTTAAGTGAGATTCAGTCATCATTCTGAACTATGTGCAATGTCAGTGGGGAAGGCAAAATAGGGGCTCTGCTCTGAGGTACTTGATCAAAGCCTTACCACTGAAATTCTGAGGCTGAGAAAGGCCATGGAAAGAAAGATGACCAAGGGGAAATGTGAGGGAACATAATGCATAAACTTACATTTTATGCATTATTGGGGATGAGATCTAAAGAGGTTAAGGTGTAGAATAGTTGAATTTGTGGGATAGATTTGAAGTAAGGATTTAAGTCCAGCTCCACCATTAGGCAGGACAGGGAAACGGCCTCAGGCAGTTGATGTCATAAAAAGAGCAGCAGAAGAGAAGCACTTCTGAGATTTTCTACCTCGGGCACAAAAATAACTTTGCTAGCCTTGGGTATAATATACTTGGACTTAAGATGGAGAGGAGGCCCCATTAGCTTTGTGCATCAGGCTCTGATTTCCAAACTTTCCCAGACACTATGGGCACGTATGTTTTTGAGCCAGTTACTATTATAGAAGGAATGCATTGTGCCCCTACATTTTGAGCATTCAATAAAACACTGAAAGCCCTCACATGTATCAATATTCTAATAATTTTGAAGGTCAGATGAGAATGCACTGCAATGCCCCTCCCTCTAGCATTTATGCTACACAAAGGAAAACCTAAAAAGGTCTATGATTTCAAAGTGGTTGGTCAGCTGCAAATTGGTCTTAATATGAAGTCAATGATGCTAATGGATTTCTGTTCAGAATATCTGCTTCTTTGAGAATAATCCTAATTGCCTTTGAATTTCAGGGGGTAGAGGAAACATTCTGAACTTTAAGTCTCTTATGGTAGAGAAAGCCATATCCATATCAAAATACCAAAATATTTAACTCAGGCATCTTAGTGGACTGCAGTTTATAGTAGGGCTACCATATCTGGATGCAAAGATCTGGAAGATCACTAGATGGCAACAAAAAAGTTAGTTTTCTCAATCTCTTTGCTGCCATCTAGTGGTCATCTGGATTTTTGCAGCCCAAATATGGTAGCCTTAGTTTGCCACTGCTGGCTCAGAAAAAAACATGACCCAGTTCTTTAATTCAGATTTAAGCACTGTTATGCAATGCAAAGACAATCCATGTATTAAGGAAAATGAGTATCTCTCTAAGCCATTACATTTATAAAATGATATGTTTCTGAGCACTTTCAGAACCTTTTATTATTCTTTTGTTTATCTTGCTCAAGCTAAGAATAGATGTTACTTCGGTTTGGATGCTTTTAATCAGACAGTTGCCTTGATAAAATTGTGCAATGCAGGCAACAAAAATTCATTGGCTTTTCCCATATCAAATTGAATTGATCTTTCTTGATCTCTTAGTGGCTATTGATATTGTTGATCACAGTATTCTTCTAGTTAGCTCTGTGGATTGGGAATTAGGAGCACAATGTTTCAGTGATTTGTGATCCACTCTGCAAAGCTAGGTCCAGAACATAGTAGTATCACACTATCTCCCACAAAGTGACCATACTTTGTCCCCATGATGATTAAGCTATCCCAAATACTGCTGAAATCTATCTGAAGATGCTGAGAATTGTAATTATCAGATTTGGAATAAAGTTTAATCAATATGCCAATGACAGCCAAATCTCCCTCGGTATCATCCGGTGTCTGTGCAGATCTAGGACCTGTGAACTTGGCAACACCAAGGCCAATAAGATGAGGCATTGTGGATTGGCAAGTGCCTTGTCTGGAAATTAGGAAGGTTAAATCTTTGAACCACATTATCTTCTCCCTGAAGGAGCAGGTGTATAATCTGGGGGTACTTTAGAACAAGGGTCGGAAATGGCGGCTCGCAAGCCAGATGCGGCTCTTTGGCCCCTTGAGTGTGGCTCTTCCGCAGCTGAACTCACCCCCGCCCCTTCCACGTGATTGGCCCCTGCCCGCAAACCCCGCCCCCTGGCTCTCGCACTGAGTGAGGCCCGGCGCGGCAGGGAGGCGCTGCTGGCCCGGGACGCGGCGCTGTCGGAGGCGGCACAGGAGTGGCTGCAGGGGCTGCTGCGGCTGGAGATGGCGCTGCTCTGCGGCATCCAGGCGCTGGGCGAGGGAGTGGGCCCGGGACGCGAGCGGCAGGGCGGCGCAGGGGGCCTGGCCGGGGCTGTGGCGGCGGGGGGACGGAGCCGGCGGAGGTTTGCCAGGTGGCAGGACGGGGCGGGCGGCGCTGCTGGGGCTGGTGGCGGAGCTGGAGGGAGCGGAGGGACCAGGCATTCCCATGGGCGCAGCGTGCGGTCTGCAACCCGCCTTGGAGAAGCGGCCGCGGGAGGCCCTCCGGGTGCACGTTCCCGCCCCATCAATCCCCCCACCCCGCCGTTCGGCGTCCTCTCCCCCCGCTAACCCGAGCCCTGCGGCGGCCGGGGGAGCTGAGCCAGGCTCGGACCGGAGGCGGCCAAGGGGAGAGCAGGCGGCTCTTCGCCCTGCGCCGCCCTGCCGCTCGCATCCCGGGCCCGCGCCCTCGCCCAGCGCCTGGATGCTGCGGAGCAGCGCCATCTCCAGCCGCAGCAGCCCCTGCAGCCGCTCCTGTGCCGCCTCCGACAGCGCCGCGTCCTGGGCCAGCAGCGCCTCCCTGCCACGCCGGGCCTCGCAGAGACGGGCCTGAAGGGGCGCAGAGGCCGGAGAGGGAGCCCCTCCGTCTCCCCTTCTCTCCCTGCCTCGCCCGCCCAGGACGCGAGTGGCAGGGCAGCGCAGGGCGAAGAGCCGCCTGCTCTCCCCTTGGCCGCCTCCGGTCTGAGCCTGGCTCGGCTGCCCCGGCTGCCGCAGGGCTCGGGTTAGCAGGGGGAGAGGACACCGAACGGCGGGGTGGAGGGATTGATGGGGCGGGAGGGTGCCGTGCCGCGTGCCGCCCTTGATGTCAGGCACTGGCGGCGCGCGGCATCTTCCGCGTGGGGTCCCGGCTGGTGTCTGCGCTCGGGCGCCGGCGGGGAAGGAGGCGCGGGTCCCGCCCGGTGGAGAGGG
This sequence comes from Charina bottae, assembly GCA_023362775.1. Classification (NCBI taxonomy): domain Eukaryota; kingdom Metazoa; phylum Chordata; class Lepidosauria; order Squamata; family Charinaidae; genus Charina; species Charina bottae. The sequence goes on from JALMGJ010000022.1 coordinate 3,793,728, forward strand.
CGCAGCCTTCCTCTCTCCCACACCCATCCTGCCGGCCGGAGGGTGGCAGCTCTTTCTCCGCCACTGCCGGTGGGGTGGCCGGGCCGGGTTCGCGGAGCCGCTGGCTGAGCCCCCTCCCTCCGTGAGCCCCCCGCCCCCTTCCACGTGATTGGCTCCCACCCGCAAACCCCGCCCCCTTCCACGCAATTGGCCCCCGCCCGCAAACCCCGCCCCCTGGCTCTCGAGCATTTCAAAATGTGCACGACCATGTCAAAATGGCTCTCGGCATAAAAAGTTTGCCGACCCCTGCTTTAGAACAATCATTATCAATAGAGGCACTGGCAAGAAATAACTTCTTTTAGTTCTGTCTAATTCATCATTTTGGCTGTTCATGGACAGGATAAGCTTGCCATAGTGATTTGGATATCCACAGGCCTTCACTTCAAATTGGGCCTTCACCAAATCTAAATCTACCAGACCTAAAACAGCGACAGATAGGGCTGAGACTCAGAGTAAACGAAAGAACCTAGTCATTCCCTACATGGCTGGCGTGTCTGAAAAGATAAAACGGATATTTGGCAAACACCACATACCTGTATATTTCAAACCCACCAACACACTGAGACAGAGGCTTGTACACCCCAAAGATCAAACTCCAAAACACAAGAAAAGCAATGTAGTTTATGCAATCAAGTGCAGTGAGGAGTGCTCTGAACTCTACATTGGAGAAACCAAACAACTTTTGTACAGGAGGATGGCCCAACACAGGAGAAGTAACACCACAGGTGTTACACAGAAACATATTTAGGATTCCCTTACTAACTTTGCTCAGACTGAAGAAGCTCCTTGGATAAGGAGCGAAACGTTTCCACTGAGAAAATAGAAATCCAGTTGACATGATTCAAGCTACAGACTTGGGGGGGATGATGTTCCAAAGGGCAGCTGCCATGACAGAAAAGGCTGTCTTCCTGGGTCCTGACAGATGGCACATCCTAATAGGCAGGGCCTGGAGCATGCCTTTCCTGCCAGATCTCCTGGGCCAGGTAGACATAATCAGGAAGAGGCAGTCCCTCAAATAGGGACCTTTTAGAACTTCCCACAGCCCTTGTCTGCACAGTTGTCTATATGCTGTAGGCACATAGTCATGTGACTATGACTTACTTTAGTAACAAGTCAAGAGCAAAGGAAACATTAAGGGAAGCTGGGGAGGATATCCAAGTTTAATAGCTGCTTACTAACAGCATAGCCTGTGGTTCAAACTTAGGTAATTCTCAGAGTTTTATGGCAGCAGTCTGGTCCAAAAGGATGTTGAGAAGAGATGGGCAAAAGACTGTCCTTTTTAATGATTATAGGTACACAATGGAGATTCACAAGTTGTTCAGGAAAGAATCTCAGTTGCAAGTACCACTGAGGTAAGTGAAAGGGCAGACATAAATCTGCAAAGCAGGGCATCCTCTCCATGAGTTGCCTAATTATCCTGCAGGAGAACTTCTGGTCTTGCCAGCAATTAACTTCAGATGCTCACTGTGTCTTCATTCCAGTAGCTGCAGTTGCCTTTGCTCTCTTGGACCTGGAGAAGGAGTGGATACTAGCAATTCATCATCTCAGCTGTGAGCAGTGTCTTCTTTAGGAGAAGTGGTTTTCTCAAGTTTTCCCCCCCAAGAACTGGCTGAGATGCCCTTGTCTCCTATATTCCTGATCCTGAAGAGATACCAAATCCTCCTTATCAGAGGAAGACATGACAATGACCAGTAGTCAGGTAGTTTCAGAATTACAGTACACCAGAAATCTCTGGAGGGCACTAGATTGCCTCTAAGCACTATATCGTAGTTATTGGGCATTTCCTCACAGCACTGTTTCTACTCCCTAATCCTGCAATCATCTTCACTCTTGCTGATCTCGGAGCCCTGAGAATTGGCAGGGAACACCATAAACCAATCAGAGGTCCCTCCAGATGACCAACAGGAGACTGCAAGAATCACAATTCAGTCAGTGCCTCGTATCCTGAGCTCCTCTGTCCTCCCCACCCCCCACCCCCACCCCCACTCTCATGAAGAAAGGAAAAAATGGCTAGCCCCACTCTGTGGACTTTGGCCTGCTTTCTAAAAAATCTGAGCTGTTGGTATGTAGGAAGAACTGGCTGGCCATCAAGACCTTATACCTCACGCATGGGCAGGGCTATCAGATCTAGGCTGCAAAAATCCAGACAAGTAGATGGCAGCAAGGAAATATAGAAAACAAGCTCCCCTCTAACTTGGCATTCTGAAAGTGATGAAGATGACATGGCACCATGATTTTGCAGGCAAGTGCTTTTCCCATTTGCAGGAACTATATTTATATAAAGTGGGGAGATAGTCCTGTACAGATAATGAACTACTTTGATTCCTGCTTTATTTCAATACCCTAATGAGCTATGATTACCTATATTGACTTGTAAAATAGGCATTGTTAGAGAAGTCTAATCTGGCACAGTTCTTCTAATGAATAAAATTCCCAACACAAGAGATTTCTAAAAGGGCAACTTGTTATTCCTTCTCCTTACATTTTGCCTTGAAGCAGTTGATAACTTTACATTCAGGGCATCCCATCTTCCCCCTATAATCACCACAGTTTTCATGGTCCTAATGAAAGTCATTAGTAACATTGACATCACACTAAGGTTAAACTGTCATAGGACTATAATTTCTGCTGCCCAAAACATCCCAGTTCTTACTACAAAGATTAGTCCGAGAAAGGGAAAAAGAAGTCCTTCCACATTGGGCTTGGGCATGGCTCTTGCGCCAGCACTGCTTCCCTCAGATCAAGTAACATTGTTCTCTTTGGACAATCAAACTGATTGTTTTCCAGGTAAGCCGCAGTGCAGTTTGAATCATGCAGTTCTTGATTCACTATTTGCAAAACTGGTATTTTCATTTGTGGGTACACTTGCTTCATCTAGGCCCGCAACTAGGGTCTGTGTCACCTGGGGCAAACATGGATTCCGTGCCCCCCCCAATGGATTCCGTGCCCCCCTACAGGGTTGAGTCCCCCCCGTGCCCCCAATGCGGACCCCCCTCCACGAAGCAGCATGGGGCTCCCCCAGGACAAGCGCCCCTCTCCTGGCTGCGATCTCTCGTGCATCACCGGCTCTGGGGGAAGGACCCGCTGCACTCCCATCTGCCCATCTGGGGCGGGAAGAGCGAGCTGCCCGCTGCTGCGCTCCCAAGCAGGACGGTCCGGAGCAGCGCCAGGGGGGCACGGCCCTGCGGCCACCCTGAATCCCACGGCCAGCCCCGGGGAGTGGGCGAGCCCAGCCGTGCAACACCCCAGCAGGCCTCTTCGTGGGTGGCAGCGTCGGCGGCAGGAGCATGGGCCTCCCTCAGGGCTGGCTGTCGAAAGAGGCATTTTGGTGCCCCCCCCCAGTGCAGTGCCTGGGGCACATCCCCAACTGCCCCCCCCCCCAGTTGCGGCCCTGGCTTCATCCAACCTCCCACCCCCTGATTTCACAGGCAACCTTATCAGCAAATTCAGTCTTCATCCTAGTCACTTTTGGATTGGTCTCATAATCCTTTTAAACACTGGACTCTCACCTGACACTGTCTCCCACCCTCTGAGTTTAAGCCAGCCATCAGCAGTGTCCACAGCAAACTGTGATGATGGCAAAATGATGATATGAATGCAGTGACATCATCACACAAATGATGGCGCGCACACACACACGCACACACAGAGTATTTCATGCAGAGAAGGCATGTTATGGACCCCATCTGTAAAAGAATTCCATCTGGCAGGGTCTCGGAAGTGGGCCTTCTCTGCAGTAGCTCCTGCCCTCTGGAACATTCTTCCCCGGGAGGTAAGACAGGCCCCTTCACTCTTGGACTTCCGCAAAAAACTAAAAACCTGGTTTTGCCAACATGCCTGGAGCGGGAAGGAGAATAGTCATTCCTGGGGATGGCTAGCCCCCTAGAATGGCCCTAAAATAGCCCTTTATACTCACGGACTGATAGAGAACCTTCAGCCATCTGGATTTTATCATATTTTATATTTTTATTGTTTATTTATATTCATATTTATTGTACTTATAATTGTATTACATTTTAACTGTGTTTTTTGTTGTAAACCGCCCAGAGTCCCTCCTGGGGGGAGATGGGCAGTGATAAAATTTGATAAATAAATAAATAAATTTCTGAAACCAAGATGAAGCAGGATGGAGAGAGGAGGAGAAGTTATCCAGCAGTGATTCCATGGAAGGCAGGAACCAATGATTCTCAGTTCAGTGAGAATATACATATGTCACACTTTTCCCTTTGTGGTAAAGACAGAAGAGGAATAACAAATTAGCAAGATAAAGAAATTAAGGCAGGAAGGAAGACAGGAAGGAAGGGCAGTATAGCTAGATCTAGTTTACACCAACATCTTTCATTGTACCTCTCCATATCTCTCTGTCTTTGTAAATCACCCTTGATTTTTCGCTTCATTATTCCACCAAGCATTCTTTTTATCTTTCTCATTAGCATGCACTTCTGTGGCACTCTATAACATAGTTCTTTTCACTTTTTACTCTGTGAAAAGCAGCTTCCATATCCTTTTTTTTAATGTCCATTTTTTCATTCATTCTGTTCAGAGATTAATCTTCCTTCCAGTGCTTTTTCCTTTAGGACTCATACTTTCTCTTCCTGAAGTTGTACTTTCACTCTTATCTCACTTTTTTCTTTTTCTTCTATGCCCATTTTCCCCAAGATCCACTCCTGATATTACCAAATATTGGTCTTTCCACATTTAGAACATCTTATCACCCTTGTGTCCTTCACTAATTCTCTCAAACTTTCATCATAAACAATCAATCACACTTGTAAATTCATATATTTTCCATATTTACATAAGAATAGACTTATATTTAATCCATACTTTTGAAAAAAAAAGATTTTTTTCTAAGGAGATACTCACCAGTCACCATTCTAATTCATTCTTTGATCTCTGAACACTCCAATGACTTTTTCTGTATTGTCTCATCTCATTCCCACCAATCCATTCATGTTGCCTAATGGATTTTTTTTCATTTAGAATGTTACACAGATATTCCCCAAACTCATCCCTGGTTCTCCCTTTATCACTGTTCAGTGGAACATAATATGCAATTATCATCATTCCATTGAGTCCTACTTTAATATGCATCCACAACAACCTAAATGATACCCTTTTGGTTACCTTTCTCAGACACAGAACTTACCTATTTTATTTCCTTTTGTGCTATTTGTTAATTATTGCCCTTTACTCCTCTTTCATTCCAAGTTACAGTCTTCCATATACCATTGTCATCACCAGATAATCCCATAGGTATTGATTTCTTCCACCCATCATGGTTTTCATCAAAGTTTCATACAACACTTATTGGTAAGAGTTATACACTAGGTTACTAGTCTTATTTATTTATTTTATTTATTTTCTATCCTGCCTTTATTGTTTTTATAAATAACTCAAGGCGGTGAACATACCTAATACTCCTTCCTCCTCCTATTTTCCCCACAACAACAACCCTGTGAGGTGAGTTGGGCTGAGAGAGAGTGACTGCCCCAAGGTCACCCAGCCGGTTTTCATGCCTAAGGCGGGACTAGAACTCACGGTCTCCTGGTTTCTAGCCTGGTGCCTTAACCACTACACCAGACTGGCTCTCTAACAAGCTATTTTGAATATATCTCATCTACTTTGGCCCCAGTGCAAGGAGTTTCAAAGCACATCTGCAGCTGTTCATACTGAAGCATTCTCTGCTAATGATAAGGACAGTTCTGGCGTGTTTTGGTACATTTTGGCCAGTACACCACAAGTGTAACTGAATCCTGGTTTTTCTCCAAGCAAGTTTGTGCTATGCTATGTAAGGTAAGATCTGTAATCTAGACTACCTTGCAAGCCAACATACCAATATCCACATTTCACCGCCTAGGAGGTAAATGTAGTATACTGACAAACACCTGGAATACCCCAGACAGAACCATTATGTAAACATTGAACAGATATCTGACTATTGAATTCCTAGAGAGTTGGAATTTGTTGTGGCTGTGAAAGTCTGACCTTCCAGGAACTTCTTGGCAACAGCCATTTTTTGGATAATGTATAAACTGTATATTCTCCATGAGAACAAAGAGCTCATTGCTCATTCCTAACTATAGCAACACAAATCCATTCACCTACATTCCACACAAAAGAGAGAGAAAGAAAATGTGGCCCCTCTTGAAGAAAAGGCAACCTTTTCAAGTTCACACCTACTCATTTGATTAGGGCCATTGCGAGGAACTGCAAAGGCAGAATATCTCCTGCAGGACCTAAAGCACAGAAGTAACTGCTCCTTAATGCCAGGTTGGCCTGCAATAAACTCACCTCATCCACAACCTGATTGTGAATGAGGGGGCTGACTTGGCTTGCATCACCAAAACTTGGTTCGGTGCAGGGATGGGGATTTCCCTCTTGGACATGTGCCCTTTGAGGTTTTGGGTGTAGCAACAGCCGCGACTCCAGGGCAGGGATGGGGGTGTGACTGTTGTCATCTGGGAGTCTTTGGTAGACTTTAGGGGCACTGTCCCAGATATAGCCAGATGTGAGACTCTTCGTGAGATTGGGCCATAGGGATCAGTTGGGACTGTTGCTTGATTGCCTTCCTCCCTGCAATGTAGCAGCATCTCTGCCTGAGCTCCTTGACTCCATGTTTGAGCTGGTGCTGGAGTTGGCTTATGGTCCTGGGGAACTTCAACCTGTCTTATTTGGGCCTAGTGTCCAAGATGGCTTGGGAATTCATGGCCGCCATGACAACCATAGACCTGAACAAACTTATTAAGGGACCAAACCACAGCGGAGGTCACACATTGAATCTGTTTTTGTCTCAGGGGAGTGGTGAAGTGATCTGGGATTGGGGGATGTTAACATCAGTCCCTTACCACTGACAGACCACGGCTTCTTTTCTCTGGAGTTGTCTGTGATTGTCCCCCATTGCAGGGAGGTGGGGCCTATTCAATTGACCTGCCCCAGGTGACTGATGGACCCAAGTGGGTTTCAGAAGGAACTTGGGGTTATTCCTGAAGGTGTGGCACATGGTTCACCCAAGACCTTGGTTGCAGCTTGGAACAAGCATGTATCAGGGGCGCTGGATTGAATTGTGTCTGTGTAGACTCTTGGTGATCACAGATCCTGTAGAGTTCCTTCATTTACCGAAGACCGGTAAGAGATAAAAAGACATAAGAGATACCCCTGGAGAAGATGCTGATGCTAGGGAAAGTGGAAGGCAAAAGGAAGAGGGGCCGACCAAGGGCAAGATGGATGGATGATATTCTGGAAGTGACAGACTCGACCATGGGGGAGCTGGGGATGGTGACGGCTGACAGGAAGCTCTGGCGTGGGCTGGTCCATAAAGTCACGAAGAGTCGGAAGCGACTGAACGAATAAACAACAACAAGAGATACCTAGAGTGTTGCTGGCAAAAGATGAAGAGCAAGGCCGACTGAGCAGAGGTGAGACCCTTAGTGGTAAAGTGAGTGGTAAATCTCTTATTACATCTGCTGATAGCTGGCCAGTGGTCCTGTTTAGGGTGACCAGTTCATTTATGAATAAGGAGGTACTGGGTGAGCCTTTTGGGGGCTGCTATGAAGAATACTCTTAGCATCTGTTGGATAAAGTCACTTGACTGCTCAGAGTTGGATGCCAGCTGGGCAGGTCCTATGGAGGTGATGGAGACACATTTGAGCTTGGTTATCTGGGAAGAGTTAGAGACAATGGCTCCTGAGGAAGTGGACATGGTTCCCGGGGCTGTGGATCCTGCTGTCAGCCCCACTAGGTAGACCTGACCAGGAAATCAACTCCACAGAAAGGCTAAAACTACTTTTATGAGATTGACTCTAGTAATAGAATCTTGCAAGTCTGATTGTGCTTCCCCTCTTCCCCCTTTTATAATCATGTGAATTAGGGGAGTGTCTGAGACGCTTTCTCATGCTTTTTTTCATTCTCTGGACTTAAGCCATATTTAGCTCCTCATTGCTTTGGCATTGGATCTCACTTATCTGCCTCAAGGAGGTCATCTTCTTTACTCTATCTTACACTGCTGCTATGTGAGCTGCACTGGTTTCCAGTTTCTTTCCAGGTACAATTCAAGGTGCTGATTATCACCTTTAAAACTCTGAATGGCATGAGGCCAGGTTATTTGAGGGACTGCTTCTCCTTGAAGGTATTTGCCTGTCCCACCAGGTCAGATAGGGTGGGCACGCTCCAGGTCCCTTCCCTTAAATGTTTCCATCTGATGGGACCCAGGAAGTGCACCTGCTCTGTAGGTGCCCCTGCCCTGTGGAACACCCTGTATCAATAGGTGGAACTAAGTGGTAGAGTCAGGAGGACAAAGTTGGTAACAGAGGAAGGACTGTGATTGGCGAAGCACGCCCTCTGCTGGGAAGTATGGCCTTTGGCCCGGGAAGTAGTTTCATTTCTTTGCTATTCAACAAGTAAATCCTGTATATGATGGTAGTGGTGATGGTGGTAGTGACTCATTTCACATAAAGTCACAGGCATCACTGATTTCAGAACAGTCAGTTGAATCCTGGATGGTTTCTAGAGTGAAAAGGGTGCATGAAGTTGGAGTAATTTGCTCACCAATCTTGCCACCATATACTGCTGATCTGTAGTTTGGGGATTCAGTGGGTTACTACTATTTCCCATACAACGCCACCTTCAGCCATCTTACTATTGCTACAAAATCTCTCCTCCCATCTCTTGAAGAAGAGGTTCTGTTTTTTCAAACTCATTCTCAGGGTGCTTTAAAATGTATTTAGAATTTATTTTGAGGGTTTTGAGTTTACTTTATTATGGTCAGGGGCAAAAGGTGCTAGTGTTATTTCTTCTGCACATTTTCCCATTGTTCTGCAGCTGTTCTGGCTACCTCTAGTTTCTGTTCTTCCCCTAGCAAGAATTCTCTCAGTTGGTTTCCTTTGGGACATAATTAAAGGACAGTTGAAGAGATGATTATTCAGTGAAAGATGGAGGGCTGATATACATGCTCATACAGTAGCATCATTCTCAGGGGGATGGGGGAGGAAAAATGGCACCCATCAATAAATTCCTATTTACACCATAAAATAAATCTATGGGAGTTAAAATCAGCAGCTTTCTAATCAGCTAGGTTCTTCCTAATCCTCACCTAACCAAGAGTCATTTCTTTTTGCTGCAGAATAGAAGGAGAAGGGAGAAGCAGAGATTTTTCATGTGCTTCCCTGAGAGAAAAGCTGCTTTTAGCTTTCAGTTTCCAAAACAGCTGTTAGCTATAAGCATTCTGTAATTTTGAGAACTATATCTGAGTTTTTCCCCCTCCTTTCCCCCCTCATTCTTTCCTGATGATGAGATTTATACAGCAGAGGAACAGTCTACCTGTGGAAGTTATGGATTTTCCATCTCTGGAGGTTTTTAAGAAGAAGCTGGGTAGCTATCACTCAAGGATGTTTAAGGATGGTTTTCCTGCACATTGCAGAGGGTTGGACTGATCATCCTTCCGACATATTTCTATGATTTGGGTTGTTGTAGTTTTTTTTAAATGAATATCAGGTACCGCTACCGCATCTGACCTGCAGAACTCTGAACCAGAACTAGATGGCAGCAAAGAGATATAGCAAACTCGAGTCTTTTGTCATCTAATGATCAAACATGAGGGCATCTTTGATTTTTCTTTTTAATCAGTCTGATCATTGTTCTGGCAGGACTTTTTGGTGGAAGAATGGGGGAAATGATTTAAATAAATAATAATCACTACTACCCACTGTTTCTTCAAGAATCACATTGTCATCATCAATAACCCTGTTCTCCATCACTTCACCATACAAGTGCCTTACGTTATTCAATGCCAGTCCATGAAGTGTGGGCTGAGAGTGAATCTTGTATTCCTGCAAAGAATTCCCCACTTACAGTTTTAGTACCATAGTATAGTGTGACTCAAAGAGAAGATCGAGGGAGAGGATGTTGGCTATCCCCAGGCGACTTAATTTTATGTCTCCACCCAGAAAGTTGTATATATGGAGGAGAGAAAACAATTTTAGAAAAATATGACAAAGCTAGCTTGGAGACAATCACACCCTTCTTACAGCCCAGCCTTTTTGTTGCAACTGGATGGAAACAGAATTAAAACCGTAGTCCCTACACAATTCTTAATATTATATTTCCCATAACAAGATCTTAAGTGATGTTTACTCAGAAGTAAGTTTCAGTCAGCCTAATTAGTACTACAGTCTTTTTAATAGGGAAAAGGAACAGAAATAATGTTTAGACAAGGAGAAGTCTGCTCATAGCTGGAAGTGATGGCTTGTAAGCAATCAACACTTCAGGGCAATTCTGCTTCTTCTCCCCTTTCTAACAAAGATGGTTTGATCACATGCATTTCCTTTTCCTGAAAAAAAGGAAAGTGATGTACTTTTTCTGCTGTAATTACCCCCTAGTCCTGAACATGGAGTGGGACTTCCCAAAGATCTGGGGCTATCTCCCCCAAACAAATACCACTGAATGATCTGCTAATGGCAATAAAGCAGTGGTGGCTCCAGGGAAGGGTAAAGGCTTTTAAACAAAAATTGTGTTTAGTCAGAGGAATGAAATGTTTTGAGGGGCAGCACTTAGAAAACTACATCCAGAAAACCACATCCTCAGCAAGTCTCTTATTACACGGGTTGCTGGTTTATTACACAGCCAGGCGTATGGATAATAATGCTTTGCCAATTAACATTGGCTGGTACTGCCATTGTATTTAAAGTTGAACAATAAACACTGCCTCACAACAAACCTAGTCTTTAAAAAGTCAGGCTGATGACAGAGAACATAACAATTTCGTGGCAACATCCTCTGCATTCTTTAGAAAAACCAAGAGAATTAATGATGTCAATCAAATAGATAATGGGAAAGCCACCCAGATCTGAATTGCTGGGGTGGGGTGGAGGTGGGGGCTGGCCTCCAATTGGCTATTTCCTGGATTTTTACAAATAGAGTTGACATGGCCAATGAAGGGGCTCTCTAAGGGTAATTTTCTTGGTAACATTCAAAAGTGGTTTTTCATGGCCTACTTCTGGGATATTTTAAAAAAATATTTCCCAATCAAAACTATAACCTGGGATTACCTATTGGTTTCCCATCCAAGTAATAATCATGTCTGACCTGCTTTGCTTTCCTTCTTTTAAACCAATATTCTAATGCAGCCTTCCAGGCATCTCCATATGTATGCTGGATTTCAGTTTCCTGAATTTCTTGCTCTTCTGTAAATAAATTCTAAAATCTCTTGCTCATCTGTGTACTCTCAACACATCTAAATGGTATTAGGCAGGGAAGGCTGCTTTAAAGAATATCCAGATTGAAAATGAAACTGCCATAGATTTACACATCTTATACATGCTCATTAAGTACTGTACATAAAATATGCTACTAAGAGGTTTTAGTTTGGGAAAACTGATGCCACTTTGCAGATTGTGTGGATTTTTCTCGGTTCACTCACATTCGACCAGCATGTAACTGTAAATAAGATAGTGGAAGTGCTCCTAAATCTCCAATGCTGTCTCAGCCAAACAGGAGTAAAAACTTTTAACATGAATCCTAGAAATTTCACTGCTTGAAACTGAAAAGCAATAGAGTATGTATGTATGTATGTATGTATGTATGTATGTACGTATGTATGTGTTTGCAATGGATAAATGTGTTAGACTATTTGTACTGTGGATATGGTCTTCAATATGGGTCCTGTCAGTAGTTTCCAAATGATAGGATGTCCCCCTGAGCCAAGGTTATTTGGGGTCCTGATACATGTGGGATCATCCTTTCCCTAACAGCCAAGGCTCACTGGCTTGAACACTAAAGAGGACTGTCACTGAGCCATTCTAGATTTATGAGTTTAATTGCACCCTAATTGCCCTATAAGAGCTGCCTCTCTGTTCTTATGACGTGCATGGCTTTAATAGATGGCTGTTTTTTCACTGGTAATGGCAAGGAAAAAGCAATCCATTCTTTGTCACTAGCTGATGGCTAATTAGCTGGGTGGCAAAGAGAAGTGGGTGGATCTCACAAGCCTTTGTGGGCTGTCAAATGAGCATCCAAGGGCTGTGCACTTATAGGGACTGTTGCAAAGTCACTGGCCTTGTTCTTCTTATCCTTTGCAGCAACTCTGCACCAACAAGTGTACTTGCTGCTGTTCTCTGGGGCTGGGAAGGATAAGGCAAAGTAGGATAGAAAGACCATGGGGCTGGCCAATGGGGAAGTGAGGAAAACAGTGCTCCAGCCAGCACCCCACTCTCAATCCTCACCTCACTGCCTTTGCTATTGCAGCAAGGAAAAAAAATGAGAGTGGGGAGTGTGTGACAAAACCACCCTTTCAATCAGCCTTGAGCGCAGGAAGGGGAGGAGCAAACAGCTATGGTGTTTCAGGAGGGAAGGGGGAATTCTAGGGGTTGAGAGGCAAAATAAAGCAGGGGGCCCATCAATGGGCAGCCATCAGCTCCACAGGAAACCCTACAAAACGGCTGCTTTTCCTGAGGAAAAGGAGCTGAAGGTGACTGGAAGTTGGGGGGAGGGGGAGGGTAGAAAAGGTAAAAGAAGGGGAAAGTAAGTTCAAAAGATTGGAGGAACACCGATACAGGCAGGTTTGTCTGCACGGTATAGTCAAAAAGGTCAACATGGCAGGCACAACTGTGTGATTGAAGCTCTGCCTGATTTTTATGTGGGTTGATGCGGATAAAAAACAAGCAGAGCTTCAATCGCACCATTACGGCCACCATCTTGACTCTTTTTTTTTACCATACCTTGCAGATATCTCTGAATACAGGTAAAGTTGTAATAGACAAAAAGTCATGATCTGGGCAGTTCTATCCCTCTCTTCTACTGCTTTGCACAATAATTCCAGAGACATTTTGTTGATGCCCCCAATGGGAAACATCAGACAACAGCTTCAATGAGTTAGACAGCAATAACTTAATGATAAGGAAATTAGATACAAGAACTCTATTAAAATAGCATTAAGATGAGGATATAATGCTACAAAAGCAATGAAATGAAAAGCAATAGAAGATAATAAGATGGGGGGGAGCCACGGTAAGGTAATATATGGCACGGTATGGTTTAATAAATCTACTTGAGGAAATAATGAAGAGGCGGGGGACCCAGGAGGCAGTGGCAAAAACAGACTCGGAGGCCGCCAGCACGATGCATATGGCAAGGGACATGCCAGTAACAGGGAGCAAAAATACGGTGACTCCAAGGATACAGCCCCAGCAGGGAGTAAACCGTAGCTTTCCTTGGTAACAAACTAAAATTAAAGCAAGGTAGCTTCATAGAGAGAAATGCAATGTTGTGTGTCTAGTTAATGGTATGATGTTTTATTTTACACCCCCTTATCACAGTGGGGGAAGCTCATTGGAAATGCGCCTGTCTAAGCTAGTCAGACAAGAAAGGTAGGCAGAATGCATAGATGTAATCAACGAACATGGGTAAATATTGACCTGGAACTTAAAAGGAAGGTTGCTGTGGAAGTACTGTAGATATTGCATACTTTTGGTACTAGGGTATATATTGGTACTATATTGGTACCAGGGTTTTAACAAATAGTGTTAGAAGCCAACATGTAACAGGGCAAATTTGGGACACAAATGACATCAGGTTGGACAATATGAGAGGCAAAGGAAAAATTGGGAGAGAAATGGGAGAAGAGAGATGAAAGCACATGCTAGTTAACCTAGTAAAGAAGAGAAGGGAGAGAAAGAAAAGGTTTGGAATGCTATAGCTCTCAGTTGCAGGTTTGGACAGGGTCCTTCTGTGATAGGGAATTGTGAGTCTTGCACATTTAAAACTTCAAAATCTGAGAGCAAAATAACTAATTTAGATGCGGGCTGGGGAAACTGGGGATACAGGATAGGAGGGGAAAACAGCAAAGTTGCAGGTAGAAGATGAGCAAGACCTAATAAACCCTTTCCCTCCCTTTTGTTTTCTTTCTGGAAAGAAAACCTGTTTTAAAATGCTTATTCAGGAAGGATATATTTAAAAAATACTAAAGCTCATAATAAGATCAGGTTGAAGGGAAATACTAAGAATAATACAATTGATCAAGTCTCCTTCAGGAAAAGCTCAACACCTGTTGACTTAATGGACGCATTGATGCAGTTTGCTTGGTAACAAAATGCAAGTGAGTTGGCATTGCCTTCTTCTTTTATTATTTTACTTTCCATTCTAGCCTACTGCCAGTATGTCTCCCATCCACATTCTAACCACGTTCAAACCTGCTTATATTTTTGAGATCAGCCAAGGTTGGCTAGGTGCTGTCCCCTAACTGGGCAAGTATAACAAAAAGAACCTTTTAATATGTATTCAAATAAAAAGAGGAGAAAAAAAATAAGGTAATCAAAAATAGTGAAATAGTGACAGAAGGCAATGAAAAGGTACCATTGCTCAAGTCCTATTTTGATTAAGTCTTCTCTAAGAAGAGGATTTGTATTCCATCTTGAGCTTGAGTGTCAGGAATGGCTTAACGTTGAATGAATGTACTTATCTGAGTCCATAAGAATAGCATAAATGGTGCTGCAAATCTCACTGATAGATTCTCAGTCCTTTGTCTGCTATACAAGAAATCTTGGAGGAAGGCAAATTTTCCATTTGCATAACATGAAAAATGGAGGACCTTAGAGAGATATACAACAGTCAATTTGATCTCAATATCTGGAGCAGATTCCAGAACTGTTTATAAAGCATTTGATCTGTCAACATCTTGAAACAAATGAAATATGATTACTAGAAGTCAGGATTTTGAAGAGCAAGTCCCATCTTACCTCCTTTTTAAAAAATTAAGTAATGTTCTTAGAAGGTCATGCTAATGCAGTACATATGATGTATCTGAGCTTCAGCAAAGCATTTGAAAAAGTGTCCCATGATGCCCTAATGAGCAGGCTGGTTAAGGTTGGACTGGACAGCCCTACTGTTTGGTGGGTTTTTAGTGGGCTGGAAAATCATATTCAAATTATTTATAATTGAGTCCTACAACAATGTCCTCAGCAACTCAGAAGCAATGAAAAAAGTAAAAAAGTTGGTTCCTGATCACCCCAGTACAGCCAGGTTCCCCCCCCCCTCCTTGCTTCAGAGACAGATGAAAGCAAGAGCATCCGTGTTGGGGCTAGATTGTTTGGCTTATCTCCCCTTCCACCTGGCTCTGTTTGATTATCTAGTTTAAAGGACAATTATTTAAGCATGCAGATGGAAAATGATAATAATACTTCTAAGCTGGAAAAAGTGCTGTCTACGAACATAGCCTGGAAATTTCTATGTTTAAAATAGCTGCAAATGTGTTTACTAATAGGCTGGTACTTCATGAATGGAGTGTTTTTCCTCCTAGCCCTCCAGATTAATAAATTCAGAATCTATCTTCAATGGTTTGGCTTGGTAGTTTCATCAGATTGGTGAGGTCAACAAAAGTAATAGACCCTGAGCCTTTGGCTTAGTTAAATCTGGGACACAACAGACTGACACAGCAGGGGAATGGAGCTTTTAAGTAATAACTGGCAAACTAAGAATTTATGAGCAGAGGCACCTTGCTTGGTCCCCCAGAGAATTTACATGGAAAAGGCATGTGCAATAGATTGTTTCCACAAGTAATGCTAAAATAAGTTGCCTTTGGAATGGAATACCTCATCTCCAAGAAATGTAAACGTGAAAGAGAAAGCTGAAGAACTTTTTGAAATGAACATACGGTCTAGTTTTACCTCTGATTGTACTTGGACTTGAGAAATGAAAAAGTGACTCAACCACTGTTTGTGAAAAAGTCATGGAACCATGAAACTTGACAGTTTATGCTCACAAAATAGACAGCGTGAATGAGCAGTTGTTGACACAAATTTGGTTCTGCCACAAATTTCCCTTCCTATCCTACTATATCACTGGCAGGACAGTTTGAAGCCTTCCTCTCTACCTGTCCCTTGCTCAGCCTTCAATGTCTACTCCTTCTCCAGGGCTGTAATAGTCAATCTACTTCCAATACAATGTTGCCAGAGTTCTTATAGACGATGATGCAGCATTCAGAGCTATAGACTCTGAGGGGCCAACTCTTCCAAAGAAATTTCCAAAGAAAATTGGGAGGGAAAGTTATAATCAGAATCACCATAGCTGCTCCAGGCTAGGCTTGGCCTGTGATGCTACTGACTCCAATTTTTTTTTTAAAAAAAGAGCTACCACCAGATACTAAGGATACAACCAGAAACACAAAAGAAATGAAAAAGCTGCTTTAGGACAAATCTACTCTACATATTTAAACCAATTTGAAAGTGCTTAAATTACCTTAGAATGGTAGATTGGAGATTTCTGTATAGAATTACAAAATCTGAGGAGGAAAAAAATCCTAAAAAATCCTGGCTCCACCCACCATGGCCCACAGCCACCCAAAAGATGTCAAGGTCAAACATGAAAGTGATCAGATGGATTTTTTTTGTATTCCCAATCTGAGGTGGTACGGTTTTTTATTTTCCATTTGATTTCAGATTGGCAAATTCACTTTCCCTGCTGGATTCTCTTCTGATCTAGGTTCTGCCATTCAGATAAATTTAAATCCTTGTGCTTCTGTATTCTTCACTAAGTACTTTTAGAAATACTACATCTTTTTATTATGCATCATAAACTAGCATTAAGAACACCTGCAGATTTACGTAAAACTTGAAAACTCATAAAAAGAAGCTGGTTAGTACTGATTTTTCAGTGTTATCATCAATTAATGAAGTTTAACTATGTATACATACATGCAGACATACCCACCATGCTATTTCCTTTCAGATTATGTGACATTATGCAAAGCGCAGAACATGTATTAGAAATATAAACCAAAGAAATTAAAGAATGAGGTGAAAGAGAGAGAGAGAGAGAGAGAGAGAGCAATACAGCTAAATTTAATTTATACCATCCCCATTTACTATACATTTCCACACCTTTCTATTCTTGCAAACTTTGCTTCTGCTACATCCACAGTTTCATGCATTGCTGTTTGTTCTAGAATCTTCTCAGTGGGTTCTTTGATAAGAACTCATTAATTCCATCCAACCATTATTTCCTTGGTCTTCTCAACCTGTTCACTCTTCCTTCTTATCTTCCTCCACTATTTATCCCTCAAAGCTGAACTGCTATCATTTTAAACAATTTGCTAATGTTTCATAATGGTTGTGTTTTACAATTCTTTTCCCTTCATGGAACTCCAACAACATTTTACCAATATCATATTAATTTTGGTTTGATTTAAAAAAACAGTGCAGTGGAAAACCAGTCATGTTAATGTACTCTGTTCATTACTCTGTAATGTTATCTGGTCTTGTTCAGATAAAATGTTAATTAAATAAAGTCACAATTTGGAGGGAATTTCCTCATGAAATGTTATTATTTTTTTAAAATGCAGTTAAACATGCAGACAATGGAAAAGAATACCACAAGAACATTAATGAAGGAAAGGGCAAGTCTGGCCATTTCTAGTGTCTTCATAGCATCAACCATTGTTTGAAGTGATAGAAAGGCTCTCCTTATAACTCTTACTTTAGCACAAAGATGATTGGCTTCTATGGGTTCTCCACATAGCTGCATTAATGTGTGTTCTTCTGGTCCCTGAGTCTTCTGGTCCCTACTGGCATAATTTGGGCTGTCCTGGTAGCCAAGTTCTAATCTGCCTCTAATCTGGTCCTGTCCTTACAGCTTTAGTGAGGGACAATTTAGATTCCATGACTGATTCCCCTGGCCTTGTTTCCTTTCCCACCCAGCATCAGCAGCCAGCACACCAGTTTATACTGACATATAAATGGCATTTGATTAGAATTTGATCAGAAGTTTGAAAAGTTTTATTCAAAGTTTTTTTTTTAATCAGATCCTTTGCTTGTTGTTGCCTGTGCTGAATAAGTGTATAACAATTGTCCCTGAAATTGTACTAATCTTCTTTCGATTAGTTTTAGAATCTTCTAACTATACATTACTTTGCCACCATATATTGTTCAACAATGTCTTTTTGCAGGAATCCAGGTTCATTGCATTCAAATTTATGAAGAGGCATAGTTTTAGAGATCTCAGGAGCAGGAGTGTTGGGGGGGGGGCATTTTTAAAAAAATCAAGATAATAGCCCCAACCATGTGTTCAAAGCCTTGACCTTTTTTACGTGAATCACAACACATGTAAAAAAGAGGGGGGACTTCAATCACATGGCCCCCATCTCAACCTTTCTGAACCCCTGCTCTGCAGTCACTTCTGACCAGAAGTCTAAAATGGAGAAATTCCTGAAAGCAATCACCTACTAAGTTTCCAGTAGCACTTGTACTATTGAAAATTATTTCTAACGATGCAAGTCTGAACCAAAATGGCCACTCCTCTTCCAACAATATTAATTATAGTCTGGATTTATTAGGTGAACCTTATAGGCATAACTGATCAGTTTTGCATTGACAGAAAATTTAGTTAAAATAAATATTATCCATGCTGTTAAGCTAGGAGATTTCAGGCACTGTGGTCTCGCAGGCTGCCAGCTATGATCCACCAGCACTAATAAGTGCAAA
Organism: Charina bottae; assembly: GCA_023362775.1. Taxonomy (NCBI): domain Eukaryota; kingdom Metazoa; phylum Chordata; class Lepidosauria; order Squamata; family Charinaidae; genus Charina; species Charina bottae. Next base: position 3,812,234 of record JALMGJ010000022.1, read on the forward strand.
TTATCATGCTGTTTCTGAAGAATAGAACTTGTCAGGTCTTGGTTCCAAAGACAGCTCATCCAATATTCTTGGTCTCAGGGGGAAGCAGGGAACCCCAGTAGTTAAAATGCAGTATGAAAGGCCCCTGTGTCACATCATGACTGGTGTGAAAGATGAACAATGGTGCGTGTCATACAGAATTATGCAGAAGGATAGGAATACAAAACCTCTTGGAAAAGCTTAGGTTAATACAAATAAAGCCTCCTTCGAGCTCAGCCTCTGGGGCCTTCATGACATGTTCATATAACTTCATTGGTAACAATAAAAGTGGGTTTGTGGTTTGTTGTTTATTCGTTCAGTCGCTTCCGACCCTTCGTGACCTCATGGACCAGCCCACGCCAGAGCTTCCTGTCGGCCGTCGCCACCCCCAGCTCCCCCAAGGTGGAGTCTGTCACCTCCAGAATATCATCCACCCATCTTGCCCTTGGTGGGCCCCTCTTCCTTTTGCCTTCCACTTTCCCTAGCAAAAAAGTAAAAGTGGCTTAGTATTGCCTTATTCTGGGATGTTTCTTCAGCTTCCCAGTCTAGCCTACAGCTCTAGGATGTCCTGGCAATCTCCCCTCCAAGTCCTGAGCAGATGTAACCTGTTTAGCATTTTGAGATCAGCCAAGGTTGATGGGAATTTAGGTCCACCCAACTGGAAGGTGTCAAGGTTGAGGAAATTATGTTTATCTGGAGTGACAATAACTCATAAGATGTTTTCCAGCCCCAGCTGGAGATACCAGGGATTGGACTTGGACCTTTCACTTGGAAAGCATATGCAGGAGCCTGTAGCTAGCAAGGTGTTAAAGCATTTTCCTTTAAAAGGATCATGAATAAAATAATGATTTTTGCCTTTGAAGAGAAAGAAGGTTTTTTTAAAGGAGAAAATGTTCTTTCTAAAATGTTCACTGAGCTTTGTGCCCTGAGGTTATACTCTGCAGTTTTATCTTCAAACTTTTCTTTTCTCTTGCCAGATTTAGAAATGAATTCCTTGGGAAAATAAATAAATAAAAATGGATATTCATGCAGCATCATTATGAGGCTCAAACTTTTAACCTAGGAGGATCATATTATAAAGAGTCGTGCAAAAGCGATATGAGTTTTTTTACCCAAGACAGGACAATGTGAGATTTCCATCCCACCTTCAGTGTTTTGGCTCTTCAGCGGAGACCTTATTTTTTTCCATCTGGTGGGGATTTGATGAGGAAGTGGAACACACTATTTTAGAATAATTTACTGCAAATTTGATTCTAACCTATTTCACTGTGGATCAGAACATTTGGGTTCCATTTAATTAAGTCCAAGGAGACTTCCTGTCAAGATGGACATACTTAGTGAAATTACATTTGTCACTAGAGTATAGAGTGAATGCCACTGTCTTAAGGCTTCCTCACCAGCCTTCTCCTTTGTTTTATTTTCTCAACTGTTTTGAGGAGAGATGGCCGGAGCTTACCTTCTCTCCCCATGATTCATTTCAGAACTCTGGAGTAACACACATGCTCCATTTGCACCAGATCACGGTCTTTCTGATGGAAAGTGCAAAGAGTTTGATCTATAATTTATACAGGTACTCATCTGGGGAGTAGTTTGATGTGCTAAGAAATATAGATGCTACCAGCCTGGTGCTGTGTCTTCTTTTAATATGGAAAGTTTTTGCATCAAGGAAAAATATTAATGATAATATATGACAGCATGATTAGCTTCCCTAGGACCTACTACCTCCAAACACCTTTCCCTACCCTCTTATGACTCTTTCTCACTCCAGAGGATATTTGATCAAAGGGTAAAGGATAAAAGTATCACATCCCACCTGCTCCATTTTCAGAACTTTCTCCTCATCCTCTTTGCTTTCTTCATCAATTCACTGTGCTCTCACCACAGATTCAAATTGCTCTCATCACTCTCCTTTGGCACCAAATGACCCTCTGCACAAAAGATTTATAGATGTGTGAGCCCTTGGCTGCAGTTCAGGATATCCCAGCTTTATTGGGCACATATGAAGATTCTGTGGGTGATGCTACTGCCAGATGCTGATGCTGGAACCAGGGCAGTGCTGGAGGCTTATCTGTGAGTCTGCTGAAACTTAAAGTGAGCCCTTGAGCTTTGGAATGCAATAGCTATGAACCATGATGGTTCCCTGGAATCCCCTTATTTGAAACTTAAAACAGAGGCTCATAAATAGAGTGCATGGATCACACAAAGCTGTAAGTAGTATCTTGGATTCTGGGTGAATCTGCTCTGTGAACCCAGTCACTGTAGCTTATAAAGTGGGATTCATCGTTTAGCTAGTTTTGAGTTATTCAACAAACTCTGCTTAAGTAACCATGACCCTGCCAATAGTAGAGGTAAGCTGCGGCCTTTATGGTTTACTTATGAACTTTCCTGTCAAGCTCTTTGGCAGCTGCCTAAAACCAAAAAAATTAACTCAGTCAATCAACCAAGCAGCAAACAACAGCCCAATCAAGGAACTACCAAGGAGAGAACAACACCCCCACCAACACAGGCAGGACAAGCCAGGGTATATAAACAGAGAGCAAGTCCCACTCCCTTTTCGCACTGAAGATGTTGCCTAGCCTGGCAATGAAACATCTGCAAGAAAACAAGGCTCAGAGAGCACCAAGGACTCTGCATTAGCAATTTTCCTTTTGTGTGGCATGGCAGTAGTTCAGAGGGAGGACATTGATTAAGTAACACTTTTTGCATTGTCTTATTGTTCAGCTGGACAGGGCATGGCTCATAGTGTTCTCTGTGTGTTGGCAGAAATGAAAACACTCACAGGTCAATTTCAAACTGTGAGGAAATGAGGAGTGAAAAACCCCACAATGATATGGAAGTTCTCATAGAAAGAAAATGATAGTTTCAGAGCTATCAAGGTTCTGGTTTCATAAAATTCCATCCAAACCAAGGACTTCAAGCATAGTTCAAGAACAGCTGTGTCAATTCAACTAGGAATTATGGATATTGTTGCCCAACATACTTGGAGGGCAATGCATTGTATTCTCTCTCTTCTCCCCACATATTTGGCTGACATGATGCATTCTCTGTCCCAGAGTTAGTTATATTTTACCAAGGAGAACTCTTATCATAATTACAGTACTGTACATCTAGATTTGCAATAACAACAACAACAACAACAGTAGTAGTAATAACAACAACTCAGAAGGAAAAAACAAGGCCAGCAAGGTAAAGTATGATAAAAGGATACAATCTGCTGAACTAACCAGTGACAAATATGACGTCCAATTTGCAGAATTCTTGTCGCAGGGCTAAGTCACTACTGGGAAATTTGCTTCTCTTAAATTCTGCCCATTCAGACATGTGTCTTCAGACAAATTCCCCCACGTTTTGGGTAATGTCAGATCAAGTGAGCTTAGAAGGAAACATGAATCAATACTTGTGCTCAGTGAACAGTTAATGCTGACAAGGACTTATTTGTGGGACATGTCCAGATTTTAAAGAATGGATGTTTACTGTAGAACTTCACAGTTCCATGGAACACCTCTGGGACACCAAAGTTGGTTTGTACAAAAACAGCACTGAATTATGAGGCCCACAAGACCTGAATGTGTTTTGCAATTATTGTAGCACATTAGATGCTTATATTCTAACAAGTGCAAGGAAAATTTGTGTAGCATCTATAGGGCAAACCATATAATTCATATGGCTGCCATTTCTTCTATACTATTGATCCTTAAGAAGATTATTTCCTACATACCAGCATTTCCCACAAAGGCAGTACTTTGTATATAGGAATCAGATTGAGTGGGGTTCTTTTTAAATTAATGCACACAAGAATCTGCAAGTTATAGTATATATACTATTGTTATATAAAAACTTCCTCCAGGTATGTGGGGTGGGGGCTATGCTGTTTTATATTAGTAGCACAGTCTCAAAGGCTTTTGATAAAAACAGTTTTGAGGAAAGCATATATCAAAGTTGCACATTGAAAATTGCAAGGATTCTCCCTAACATTAAAAAGTTGGGGTGAATTTTTAGAATATTATGAATTAAAATGTGGGAAACAATCAACTGGCTTGTTGGGAGAGAAGGATGGGGAAGAGATCCTGAGCATTACAGGAGAAAAAAAGGGAAAAAATAAGATGCAAATGTTTGAGTTGCTACTATGCAACTTGAATGTAATTTTCTGTGGGTTTTGATTTATGAGTTGAAAGTTAATGTTCCTGGTTAATTGATAAAAGTTCATTTTTGTTTGTTTTTATAGAGAAAGAAATGAGAGGGGAGAAACAGAAACAGAGAAGAATTCAAAGTCGATAGTTAAACACAAAGTCCTGTAAGTAACTATGAGGAAAAGACTTTCATCTGAGTGAGGAATCTTTTGGAAAAAGACAAATCACTCATGAATGTCTGAGCCTAGTTCCTGAAACCAGCCAACTACAAAATAGTAAGACAATACTCTAGCAATTATGACAAATCTAAGGGCTTATTCTATTCTTTTATTCTAGATAATAATAGAATAATAGAATAATAATAATATAATAGATAGTAATAGAATAGAATAATAGAATATTCTATTATAATATTCTTATTATACAGTGGAGGTGAGGAATAGATTTAAAGGATTAGATCTGGTAGACAGAGTGCCTGAAGAACTATGGATGGAGGTTCGTAACATTGTACAGGAGGCAGCAACTAAAACCATCCCAAAGAAAAAGAAATGCAAGAAAGCAAAGTGGCTGACTGATGAGGCTTTACAAATAGCTGAGGAAAGAAGGGAAGCAAAAGGCAAGGGAGAAAGGGAAAGATATAAACAACTGAATGCAGAATTCCAGAGAATAGCAAGGAGAGATAAGAAGGCCTTCTTAAATGAACAATGCAAAGAAATCGAGGAAAACAATAGAATGGGGAAGACTAGAGATCTCTTCAAGAAAATCGGAGATATCAAGGGAACGTTTTGTGCAAAGATGGGCATGATAAAGGACAAAAAAGGCAGGGACCTAACAGAAGCAGAAGAGATTAAGAAGAGGTGGCAAGAATACACAGAAGAACTATACAAGAAAGATCTTAATATCCCTGATAAATACGATGGTGTGGTCACTGACCTTGAGCCGGACATCCTAGAGAGTGAAGTCAAGTGGGCCTTAGGAAGCATTACTAACAACAAAGCTAGCAGAGAAGACAGTATCCCAGCTGAGCTATTTAAAATCCTAAAAGATGATGCTGTTAAAGTGCTGCACTCAATATGCCAACAAATTTGGAAAACTCAACAGTGGCCAGAGGATTGGAAAAGGTCAGTTTACGTTCCAATTCCAAAGAAAGGCAATGCCAAAGAATGTTCAAAGTACCGTACAATTGCGCTCATTTCACATGCCAGCAAGGTTATGCTCAAAATCCTACAAGCTAGGCTTCAGCAGCATGTGAACCGAGAACTACCAGAAGTGCAAGCTGGGTTTCGAAGAGGCAGAGGAACTAGAGATCAGATTGCCAACATTCGCTGGATCATGGAAAAAGCAAGAGAGTTCCAGAAAAACATCTACTTCTGCTTCATTGACTACGCTAAAGCCTTTGATTGTGTGGATCACAACAAACTGTGGCAAAGTCTTAAAGAGATGGGAGTACCAGACCACCTTACCTGTCTCCTGAGAAACCTGTATGTGGGTCAAGAAGCAACAGTTAGAACCGGACATGGAACAACCGACTGGTTCAAAATTGGGAAAGGAGTACGACAAGGCTGTATATTATCACCCTGCTTATTTAACTTATATGCAGAGTACATCATGAGAAATGCCGGGCTGGATGAATCACAAGCCAGAGTTAAGATTGCCGGGAAAAATATCAACAACCTCAGATATGCAGACGATACCACCCTAATGGCAGAAAGTGAAGAGGAACTAAAGAGCCTCTTGATGAGGGTGAAAGAGGAGAGTGCAAAAGCTGGCTTGAAACTCAACATTAAAAAAACCCAGATCATGGCATCTGGTCCCATCACTTCCTGGCAAATAGAAGGGGAAGAAATGGAAGCAGTGACAGATTTTATTTTCTTGGGTTCCAAGATCACCGCAGACGGTGACTGCAGCCATGAAATTAAAAGACGCTTGCTCCTTGGGAGGAAAGCTATGGCAAACCTAGACAGCATATTAAAAAGCAGAGACATCACCTTGCCGACAAAGGTCCGTATAGTTAAAGCTATGGTTTTTCCAGTAGCAATGTATGGCTGTGAGAGTTGGACCATAAGGAAGGCTGAGCGCCGAAGAATTGATGCTTTCGAGCTGTGGTGCTGGAGAAGACTCTTGAGAGTCCCTTGGACTGCAAGGAGGTCAAACCAGTCAATCCTAAAGGAAATCAACCCTGACTGCTCATTGGAAGGACAGATGCTGAAGCTGAAGCTCAAATACTTTGGCCACCTAATGTGAAGAGAGGACTCACTGGAAAAGACCCTGATGCTGGGAAAGACTGAAGGCAAAAGGAGAAGGGGACGGCAGAGGATGAGATGGTTAGATAGCATCACCGATGTAATGAACATGAACTCGAGTAAACTACGGGAGACAGTGGAGGACAGGAAGGCCTGGCGTGCTATGGTCCACGAGGTCACGAAGAGTCGGGCACGACTGAACGACTGAACAACAACAACAACAAAGGGCTTATTCAGGTTCATGCAGAATTAGAACCTTTCCCCACTGCAGAGTTAAAACGTTATCCATTCATCCTTGGGTCAACAGAAAACTATATTGGCATGAAGTTTGCTGCCCAATTACCTTGTTGCCTGTTCTGACCCAACGTCAAATGGTGCTCTTCTCATTTTGCATGTGTAATGCATGATCACTAAAGCAACTGGGTAATTCTTCTGGCTTTGCTGTCCTCCCTCTTCCCCATGTCAGCTGGCAGGAAAAATATCCACCTGTCACGGTGCACCACCACGAATAAGGCAAGCTTGCTTGCTCTTTCTGGTGCTCCTCCTCCTATACCCCTTTCTGTTGCCACTTGAATAAAGTTAGGGAAAACAACAGATTGGAGATGTGAAGGATGCTGAGTCACAAGCAGCACTCTTATTGAGGAGCTCTCTACACTTCCTTTTCTTTCTTTATATAACAAGTGTATATTAAAAAATCCAAATTCCTCTGTGTTCTGTTCAGAAGATAGGGGCCCTGGTCCTGCATTCCACTCTTTCACTCTTTCAATCTGACAATAATAAACTGGTAAGGGACACAAATGTTAAAGCACATACACAATATCACTGAGTAGTCTAGCAGTATTGTGTAACTCTGAAAGACCACCAGGACAGGGCTGCTCTGTCCAGCTCTTTAGTAAGAGAAGAGCAGAAATGTGGCAGACTAAGGATCAGAGGAGAGTGGGGGCTGTTTGCATCAGGGTGAAATAGTCAATAAGTGCTGCTCGGACCCACCCACTACTGATCACTTGACCTTACCTCCAACATAAGGAATGATGAAGCATTAACAGGCATTACACACCTTGGGGCTGTCTTTGAATTCTGTTTTAAAATGCTATTTTAAACTGGTACGACTAAGCTGTCAGAATAAAGTATAAATAAATAAATAAATAAATAAATAAATAAATAAAGTAAAAATAAATAATTTTTTATTGTAAGCCACCCAGAGTCCCCCGTTTGGGGGAGATGGGCGGTCATATAAAGTTAAATAAATAAATAAAATAAAATAAAGTGGAAAATACAATTTATTCACCAGTACAGCTAAGGATGACTTAAGCTTGTCTTATCAGCTGGAGTCCTGGGGGTGAGAGGAAGACCCAGCAGAAAAAGATTGTTACCAGAGCATTTTTGCACTAGGAGGGAATGGCCCTCAGTGATACATACATAAGTAACTCTTGGACTATCCAAGGGTTGGATCCATAAACTGCAAGGGGTTTTTCAAGAGTTTTGATTGTACAGTCTTGATTGTTTTCTCCACATTTTTTACCCTGATGCTCCTGGTCCCAGAACTTATTATGCTTCTTGCAGGTGACCATTTGCAGCAATCTAGATGGTAGCTCAGAAATCTGTATCTAATAGTGGGTAGATCTGCCATTCGGGGATGTTCTTGGGAATGCATTTTGCACTCCAGAGTTGTACTCTGGAAATGAAAAGTCATTCCAAAAACACATCTCAGCTTGCTCTTTGGTAATTTACCAAGTAAAAAGTTCCATATGAGTTATCTTGTCCATCCTGAGCCAAGCATGTGCAGAAGATAATTTTTCTTTAGAGTTCCTGCAGGGTTATTTGCTTCATCTCAACTATGTCTTAGAGTGAAATGATTTACTTCTCAAATAGAGAACAATATGAGGTAACTGAGAATACAATAAACATGTAGTTAAATCTGTCTTGGTGATTCCTTTATTCCAGATGCTGAGTTCCACGAAGCCACCATCATTTGGAAATCATTCCCAATGCACTATAAGCCCAACCCACAATAAATAAATAAATAAATAAATAAATAAATAAATAAATAAATAAATAAATTCATTCATTCATTCATTCATTCATTCATTCATTCATTCATTCATTCAATTTCTATAGCCGCCCATCTCAGCAAGTGACTCTGGGTGGCTTACAACAATAAAAACCATAAAACAGTTAAAACAATTACCATTAAAACAATTAAAATACAAAATAAATATACATGGCTGCCAAGTAAGCAATGTAAAGATGTTAATATAGCCAAGAAACGGGACCATTCCCACGCTCGGGTCCCCAGGCCCGGGCACATAACCAAGTCTTCACAGCCTTACAAAAGGCCAACAGGTTCAGGGACATCTGATCTCTGAAGGGAGAATATTCCAGACTGCAGGGGCTACGGCAGAGAAGGTGCGCCTTCTAGTCCCCGCCATCCGACATTCCTTGGCTGACGGGACCCGTAGCATACCCAATCTACCAGATCAAATTGGGTGGGTAGAAACAACTGGGAGAAGACGGTCCCTTAGGTAACCCGGTCCCAAGCCATGAAGGGCTTTAAAGGTGACAACCAGCACCTTGAATTGCACCCGGAAGCACACTGGCAACCAACGCAGCTCACGTAGCAGCGGTGTTACGTGCATCGAATATCCGACTCCATTTACTACCCGTGCAGCCGCATTCTGCACCAGTTGAAGCTTCCGAATGCTCTTCAAGGGCAACCCCATGTAGAGCGCATTGCAGTAATCCAGACAGGAGGTCACGAGGGCATGAGTGACTGTGAGCAAGGCCTCTTGGTCCAGGAATGGGCGCAGCTGGTGCACAACCTGAAGGTGTGCAAAGACCCTCCTAGCCATGGCTGCCACCTGCTCTTCCAGCAGGAGCCATGAGTCTGCGAGGACCCCCAGATTGCGCACGGGGTCTGTCTGGGGCAGTGCAACCCCATCCAGGACCAACGATGGAAAAACCCTGTCACCGGAAGGCCCACAAACCCAAAGCCACTGAGTCTTGCTTGGGTTGAGTTGAAGCCCATTGCACCCCATCCAGGCCCTTACAGACTCCAGGCACTGGGACAGGACTTCCACGGCATCACTCAGGTGGCCAGGGGTGGAGATTTAAAGCTGGGTATCATCAGCATATTGATGATACCTCACCCCAAACCGTCAGATCACCTCTCCCAATGGCCTCATGTAGACATTAAATAAGAGAAGGGAGAGAACCGAGCCCTGAGGTACCCCACAAAGTAGGGGACGTGGGCAGGACCTCTCCCCCCCTATCAACACTGACTGGAACCAACCACGGAGGAAGGAGGAGAACCAGCACAACACTGTGCCACCCACCCCCAACTCCTGAAGCCTGTCCAGAAGGATACCATGATTGATGGTATCGAAGGCCACTGAGAGGTCAATTAGAGTGAGGATGGTTGCACTGCCCCCATCCCGCTCCCGCCAGAGGACATCTAAGAGTGCAATCAATGCCATCTCAGTCCCGTAACCCGGCCTGAACCCTGACTGAAAAGGGTCCAGATAATCCACTTCCTCCAGGGTCCTCTGCAGCTGCCACGAGACCACTCTCTCCACAACTTTCCCTAAAAAGGGGAGGTTGGAGACTGGACAAAAACTATCTAGGCTGGTTGGGTCGAGTGATGGCCACTTGAGGAGAGTGCGCACCATCGCCTCCTTAAGAGCCCAGCCTCCCTGCAGAGGGGGGTGGCACCAGAGAATTGGAGGCTCACCGGGAAGTGGTCTGACCATGACAGGAGAGAAACCAATACCCCCCCCCCCCCAATTCCAGAACACGCTGCCACTGCTCCGACAGAAAAGCCAGGTCAGGCGAATGACCACTATTATGTATCAGGCCCTGGATGACATGGGACAGGCCCGTGGCTGTCATGGTGGCCATGAACTCCTGAGCTATCTCCGCCCCCACCCCCAAGGAAGGCAGGTTGAAATCCCCCAAGACCATAAGCCTGGGGAACTCCACCGCCAGCCCAGCTACAGAGTCAAGGAGCTCAGGCAGGGAGGTTGCTATGCAGCAGGGAAGCTGGTACAGTAGCAACAGTCCCAACTGATCCCTAGTGCCCAACTTAACAAACAGGGTCTCACACCCAGCAATCTGAGGAGCAGCACCCCTGGATGCCTCCCAAGTATCTTGGATGACCACTGCCACCCCACCACCCCTACCCTGGGGTCTTGGCTGGTGCCACACCCGGAAACCAGCTGGGCACATTTCAGAGACGGGAACTCCCCCCTCCTCTCCCAGCCAGGTCTCCATAATACAAGCTAGGTCAGATTTATTTATTTATTTATTTATTTATTTATTTATTTATTTAAATTTATATGACCGCCCATCTCCCCCAAACGGCTTTCTCATCCACGACCAAATCATGGATGAGGGTGGCCTTATTACAAACCAACCTGGCATTCATCAGCAGCAGCCGACAGCCTAGGGCCTTTAAAGTCTGCCAACCGGGGCCCGGGAGTGAGCTCAAGGAGCTAGAACATGCCACAGGAACAATGTACCTCTGGCCCGTTCCTCATAAAAACCTCATTCCTCATCTCCCGCCATTTCTCCCTCTACCTGTCACTACTGGGGTCTTACAGCCTGCCCTCATCCGTTCAGAGCCCTCCCCACTCCCCTGTCTATCAAGGTCTATGCCCAGGCCCACACACCCCCACCTCACACACAACATACAATTCACCAACAACACTCCTCAATGCCTGAGGCGCTTCTGCAGTATTAGCACTCAGCGCCTCCAGCTAATCAAGGGTCACTTCTCCCCATCCATCAACCACACCAAGCCATAAGCCAGTCCCCTCTCACCAGACCGCTTAGGTTCCAGTTACACAGTCCCCTCCAAAAACCCTTCATTCAAGATTCAGTTCCTACGCACTATCCTATGCAAATCCCAAAGGCATTTAGCATAGGCTGACAGAGAGTATTTTCAGTCAATCATTCCTCACTCCAAGCTACCAAAGTTAAGCTCGGAGAACTTCATCCACTCAGCACTCAATCTCTGTTTTAAAATTGCCAGTGGCTGAGTTTACTTCCCTATTCTTGAGACTTTCCAATGCTCTGAGAAACGAAAAAAGAAACAGACAATGAAAAAATCTTCAGTTCATTGTGGTGTTTTTCTAGCATACTCTGTACAATGTATTACTCCACAAATCCTGATTGTGTAGCAACCCAGAAAAATTACAGGCAAGTGCTTTCAGCAAACTGGGCTGAAGGTTCATCTGCATATGTGGTTTGCCCCACTGAGAGAACAGCCCACCTACCATTTCTGGAGAACTCTAGCACAGAGTGGATAGGTTCAGTCCATCAGCTCCTGCCCTCCTGCCCCATGTCAAAATTTGTGTTTTCTAACCTGTTGGCACAAGCAGGCCTGCTTCACTTCATTTTGTTGTAGGCAAATGCCTTCACTCCTATTTGCTAATGTGTACTTTGGTGGGCGTACTCCTCTCCAGTCAGTGGTTGCTGCCTTCCATGGCCATTTCATCCTAGGCTGCGGGCTGCTGCCCCCTTTAAAGGGGCCTTCTCATGTAAAGCCTAACTCTGCTTTGGGCAAGTGAAAGAGAAGACCGTTGAACGGCTGAACTTCCTCCTTACACACACCAGTGGAACAGTGAAATGATATCCCCATCCCCACCCCACCTTCCCCTACTCCCATTTTTTAAAACCAGTCTATCCATGGGCCAGTGAAATGGTAAAACTACCTTTATTGTTTTCTCTTACCATGCTGTGGTGGCCCAGGGTAAAACTGCACTGGTGGACCAAGGACGCTGTGGAATGGTGAAACTGCTTTTTCTCCCACCTGCCACCCACTGGTGGAATGGTGAAACAATGGGGAGAAGTTCATGACAAGAGTTCTACCAGTTTCAACTTCTAGCTGAAATGAAAGCAGCAAGGATGGTAAAACTCTCTACATTCTTCTGTACAACTGGTAAACCTCTGTCCAAAACAGAGGGAGACCCATGGAAAAAGTTGTCCTCATAAACCATCAAAAGGAGCATGATTGGTGCTTGCTTTCACAGCATGAGCATGAGTAGGAGAATAAAAGAAGCAGGGGAATCTGCAACCAGGACACACAGCAATTCTGTCCATACACAGCGAAGGAACAGACTGAGATCTGGACAAGAATTTCCTAAGCCAGTCTCATTTCTAACTGGGTTCAGCATGAGAAATGAACATCTTAAAGCTGCTGTGTAAACTAGTTCTGAGGTGGACGTCTGCCAATGAATGAGAATAAGAAACACCCACAAACACAAGATGGTCTTGTTGCCATGTGAGTTTCATCCATAGCAGAAGCACTTGGAGTGGCAAAATATTGGTTTTCAAGGGGTGGCAAGGAAGCAGAGTTTGCTGTCTATGTTATCTAACTGGAAGAGAAGGCACAATGGCAGAAACATGGTAAAATTATTTTGTGTAGGTCTCACTGTGAGTGAAAACAACTCATATCTGCTTGCTCCCTCTTCTTTTTCTGCCTACCACATCAGATGTTCCATTGGTCGCATTAAAGTATAATCAAATATTGAGAACTTTTTTACAAACTCTCAAAGATATATCCATTCTATTCTACAATAACAAACTGATGCAGAAGATCTGTAAGTTCTCCCTTTTCCTTAGCAAAAAAACAGAGCTAGAGGAGAGCTCTTTGCAATCATGTTTCAAGAAAGAGACTTAACTCTTTCCTCCATGAGGATTCCCTGATGTAGATGGAGCCATCTCCCTGAGTTACTATTATCCATGGAGGTCATATATGTACAAACACAACAAACAGCTATTTGCATGAGAAAAGCAGTATAAGGTAACTCCTCTCTTTTTTCTTCTCCTCCCCTCCTCTGATCAATGCAAGGGTGCCCATAGGGTGGGTCAAAAAATTCAAGGTGGCATCCTTTCTTTTTCTTCATAGCTCTCCTCCTAATGATGTTTGTCACATACACACACATTTTATTATTACCCATTCCTTCAAACTTGCTCTGTTTATTGCCCAAATCAGGGAGCTGCACTGCAATTTTCTTCAATATATTTCATCTCAATAATTTTATAAAACTAACTGAGCCGACACACACACGCTCACACACAGAGGTTTCACTGAAAAAAACAGATAAACACCTGACTGCAGATTGCACACTGCTCAGAGATACAAGCAAGTCTACTCTGCTTCCAACATTATGTAGCTTTGGAAAAAATAAAGTTAACTTATTCATCTGTCAGCAAAATAATCCTTATGATCCAATTGTTGAGAGATACCATCAGCCCATGATTTCAAGGCTTATTCTGCTCTAAATGACAGTGCAATCGTGAAGTTAAGGGGGGCCTGAACAAAAAGAATCAGAGCATTGTGGATCAAGAAATTGAATCCTTATTAGCAAGAGTGAAGAAAGAGCAGGCAAAACATGGAAAAACAGAGACAGCAAAGGAACAACTGAAAAAAAAAACCAGTGGGAAGGAGGGTGGACAGAGGATGTAGAAGTTAAATTTTTATTACGAGGTAGATGTAATAAATGGTACATCAATGCCTTGCTGTGTGCCCAGTGATTTTGCTGAATGTTAGCTAGGTAACTTGCTCAAGTGAAGCTCCTCCAGATATATTGGATTACTATTCCCACAATCCCTCACTGTGGGCCAGACTTCCTCTGGATAATGGGAACTGAAGTCTAAACCTTTTGGAAGGCACCTGACCTGGTGCCTATATCTGCCCTAGTTAGATCAGGGTTTCTTAACCTAGGGTCCATGTACCCCTTGGGGATTTGTCGATAGATTTCAGGCTGTCTGTGAACTTGGATGGGAAAAAATTGTGTTACTTTTACTAACCTCTAACTGAAACTTAGCTTTTCATTCAATAATTCATATAGGCAACAAAACAATTTATCTAGACTCCAAAAATGTTTGTTAGCTTCAATAAATCTCTCTCTAAAATTATGCCCTAAAAAGGGTATTGTCTTGTTCCTGATTTAATGGATTAATTAAGAAGCATGTATATTACTATATTACACATTTGTTAGTTTAAAAATATTTTGATATTTGAGCATAATTGGTTTACTTTGTACTACAATCTATATTTTACTTTATGCTTTTAAATTCATTTTTCTGAGAAGGGTCCATAGGTTTCACCAGACTCTCAAAGGGGTCCAGGGCACAGAAAGGTTAAGAACGCCTCAGCCAGATTCTTTGACTTCACAAACAAATAAAGAACAAACAGGGAAAATGCCCTGAGCAACTAAGTGTGTTTCAGTCCCAAATTAGTTTCATACTGGTTTGTGTGAATTAGCCCTCAGGTAGGTGTAGTAGTGAAGTTACACACACATCCATGTTTCCCCTTGAAGGGCTCACTCCAGTTTACTGTCACACCATTACACATGGAATGGCGTCAGGCCAATCTGTTGGGTCCCCCTGCCCCAAAGATGGACTCACAATTGCATTGTCTCTCACAGCCCCACACAGCATGCATTTTCACCAAGCAACAGCCCAGAACCACCTCCTGCATCTTTTAACTGGAGATGTCGCTAAGCAGGACCCAAAGGGGGAAAAATAAAATTGTTTTGACAAACACATTTTCTCAAGAAACCTCTGGAGAATTGCTGTAGCTAAACAGAATGGGGGCTGAATTGGATTGGTTGCCATGGAAACTGCAGAGAGCCAGAAGAACCCATGAACTAAAGTCTCCTAATAATATCTCCAGCTCACACACCAACTCAGGGCGGAGGCAGCGGCAGGATCAAAATCGCCGTTGCTCAAGGGTTGGGACTTCAGAAATGCTCAGAGGGCAAGAGCCAGGGGAGCGGGGTTGCTAAGGAACTTCTCCTTGCTCACTAGGTGCAGGACAAAAGGTCCTTGTGTGTGTGTGTGTGTGTGCGTGTGTGTGTGACTAAACACAGCACAGAAGCAGGTAGCAGCAAGTTCCTGTTCATGTTAATCTCTTCCTCCTGCCATTTTCCCATTAATTTTCTTTTCTTCCACAATGTCCATCTTTCTCCCATCCTATAGCCCAGCCCCCCACTTATCCTTGCCTTCCTGTGGTTCCCATCTGGTGCACCCCCTTTTACCTCTTCTTTGAGCATTTCCTCCCATCTGCTTCTTCTACCACTTTTCATTCTTTTCTTCCTCTTCTTGTTGGATGGCAGGTTCAAGCTCCATGGCTCATTCTGTCTACAGCTTCCCCCTGGAGCCTGCTACAAGCGTGCCAATTAGTGTGAATTGTCTTGCTGGCGTAGGTCCACCAGCAAAGCCACACAAATAAGTGGGAACCATTTCCTCTGGCTACCGGGTTCACTGAATTCAGCCAACCTGTTAAAAAAAAAAAAAAGGTCACCACTGCCTTGAGTCCCCAGCTCCAGGCCAGCTGTTTCATGAGAAGAAGGCTTCCTAACACACCTGCTATTAAGAGCAACTCTCCTCAGTGTAAATGATTCCACTTTGTAAGGCCTGTGAGTAGACATGTATAGACATCCCCACATTTGGCAATTCAAATCTGCTCAGATAAAAAGCTTACTGGCAAGACAACCAATGGGCAGGGCTACATGTTCAGAGTTTAAATGCTCCTTCTTATTTTGTATTTTGATACCAGATAGTTAAGTACATGCACACGTGTCAGTGGATGGCAGTGATATAGGCTTTCAACTTGCTGGTTTTCTTGGCAAATGTATTTTGTCAAGCACTTTCTGCTTCTACAAGTGGTGGGAAGGTTAGGAGAAGACAAACTGGAAATGAGTTTTTGTAAGAATTACCTTACTTACAAAATATGACTACCAAGCAGGAAAATTCTGAGCTTGTTCCTCACTGTTCTCATTTCATTTAATGAAAGAGAATTCGTTCTAGTAGATATTTTAAAGAGGAATAAACATTTGAAGAACTTTGCATGGTGGACCATTGTATTTTTGCACTTGTTTAGTCCAAGATAGTGAAGGGATAGTCCTGACTTTTATTGCCCAGTCACAGTGGTCTCCATGGCTTTCGATGTTTCAATTAAATCCAAGGAAAAATATTATGAGGGATCTCCTCCCATTGGTGTTTTTTTTTAAAAACCTGGGAACTGTAGGTAATCAGGGAGGCTTAAGAATAATAGCAAGATGTATAACTGAAAACAATGCTAGCAAAAATGCTGTTCTGCTACCCCCAACAATAACAGAAGCTCAAAAATAACTGAGATCAACTCAGAAGACATAACCAAATACCCTGAACGTGAGGTAAAAAAACAGAAGCCTCCTTTGTTGGGGAAATGTTCTTCAAGAAATTGTAAGGCAGATTTCAGAACGTAACTGCAAAGTATACAGGTAGTGAATAGTGGGGGAAAATGAATTCCTGCAGCAAAGCCACTGACTCGGTGTCAGTTACTTCTGGAGAGCAATCACACAGATCTTTCCATCCCCAGACTGCTCTAAAACACCTAAACTTCATTTCCAAAAAAAAAGTCACTACTCTGCCTAATTTCACATTCCAAGTTCGGTTCCTGACTTCCCAATCTGGCACCCTCCAAATGTGTTGGGATAGCAGTGAGTTGGTCAACTAACATCTGGCAGCTTTATCTTCTGTTTTAAAAAGTGAAGGAGGAAAAACAAAGTTTTGGTTTGAATTTAGAAAAAAATAGCATCTCTCAAAATGTTATCTCAGAATACTTTGAATTGGCATTGGTCCAAAGGAACAAACTCAAAATGGTGTGAATGTTGTGTGTTTCACCACAATAAAAATTGAAACATTTCAGACATTCCATCCATAGAAACAATGGGAATTTGAGAACAGCTGATGTTTTTCATTCAGGGTCACAAGGGAATGCTCTTCACTCATATCACAGAAACTTTGGCTAAGGAAATAATTTGAAAAACCATCAAGTTGGTGTCAAATGTTAGCAACTACATAAATATACCTTTTCCAGGATGATCTGTCCCCAACCTGGCCCTTCAGGTCTTCCAACAGTGCATCCATTGCTGCTGCAATTGAACCCATCCACTTTGCTGCTGGTCATCCTTTTATCTTTCCTTCCACTTTTTCCAGCCTTATAGACTGCTCAAGAGAGTTAGACCTTTGCATAAGGTATCCAAAACATGATAATGTGAGCCTGGTCATTTGTGCCTCAAGTAAGAATTCCAGATTGATTTGTTCTATGATTCATTTGTTTGTTTTCCTGTCTATTCATGCTTTTTCAAGAGTCATCTCTAGCACCAAAGTTCAAAAGCATCAATGTTCTTTCTATCCTGTTTCTTCAAACTCCAACTTTTGCTTCCATAGAGTCTGCATGAAAACCATTGTGTGTATGATTTTAACCTTTTAGATATAGACACATCACAGCATCTTAATATCTTTTCCAAGGCCTTCATTGCTGTCCTAGCAAGTGTTAGTCTGTGGCGTATTTCTTGACTGCTGGTTCCTTTAGTGTTAATAGTTGATTCTAAAAGGTGGAAGATATCCACTCCTTCAATATCTTAATTGTCAATTCTTAGGCTGGTTGCTGTACCTGTTGTCATTAGTTTGGTCTTCTTTACATTTATTCTTGGTTCCATTTTTTCACCGTTTCTTGAATATCTCAGCATATAAGTTGAATAAATACGGAGAGAGCATACAGCCTTGTCTCACTCCTTTGCCAACCTAGAAACAGTCTGTTTTGCCATATTCCATCTGAACTGTGGCTTCCTGCCTGCTTATAGGTTTCTCATGAGGACAATTTTCCTAAGGATATTCCACAGCTTGACATAGTCAAAACACTTTATGGCCTTTTTACAATCAATGAAACACATATTGACTTCTTTTTGATATTCTTTGGCTCTCCCAATTATCCAGCATGCATCAGCAATAATGTCTCTTATTCCTCAGCCTTCTCTAAAACTAGAATGAACATCTGGCATCTCCCTTTCCATGTAGGGTTCTAATCTGTGTTAGATGATCCTAAGCATTATTTTGCTAGCATATAAAATTAAGGATATTGTACGATAGTTTGCCATGTCAAGCTGTAGAATGTGCTTAGAAAAATCGGAATCCCAGCACTTCTCATTATCCTCATGCAAAATCTATATACAGGTCAAGAAGCCACAGAATGGACAGAACATGTTGAAACAGACTGGCTCCAGGTTGGAAAAGGAGTGAGACAAGGCTGTATATTCTCCCCTTATTTATTGAACTTATATGCTGAATAAATATTAAGGGAAGCTGTATTGGAAGAAGATGAGTGTGGTTTTAAAATTGGAGGAAGAAACATCAATAACCTCCATTATGCTGATGACATTACTCTGGTAGCCAAAAATGCAAAGAATCTGCAAGCTCTAGTAATAAAAGTCAAGGAGCACAGTGAAAAATGGGACTAAAATTAAATATAAAGAAGACTAATGATAACAGATACAACAACCAGCCTTAGATTTGACAATGAAGATATCAAAGTGGCAGATAGTTTCTGCCTTTTAGGATCAACCATCTACAGTAAAGGAACAAGCAGTCAAGAAGTAGTCGCAAACTAGCACTTGGTGGAGTAACCATCAAGGCCTTGGAAAAGATATTAAGATTCTGTGACATGTCTGTACCTAAAAGAACAGAATCATACAAACAATGGTTTTCATGCAGATTTATGGCAGTTGGACTTTCAAGAGGCAGGATAGAAAGACTATTAACCAATCGAAGAGAACTATTAACTATTATTAATAAGAGACTATTAACCCTTTTGAAATTTGACATTGGAGAAAATTCCTGAGAATACCATGGACAACAAACAAATGGATCATTGAACAAATCAACCCAGAGTTCTCACTCGAGGCACAAATGACCAGGCTCAAATTATCCTACTTTGAACACATTATGCAAAGACGTAGCTCTACAGAGAAGGCTGTAATGCTGGGAAAGGGGGAAGAAAAGAAGAGGAAAGTGAACAGCAAGGTGGATGGACTCAGTTACAGTGGCAATGGGTGCACCATTGGAAGACCTGAAGGATCAGGTTAGGGACAGATTATCATTGAGAAAATCTATCTATGTGGTTTCTAAGTTTCAACACTGACTTGATGGCACATAATCAAATGATAGCTTGCAAACTTTGTTAAGTCTCCTTTCTTTGGTATTGGTATATAAACTGAGCTCTTCCAATCTATTGGGCATTGTGATGTTCTCCAGACTTCCTGCATAGTTTGGTTAGAACCTTTACTGATTCTTCTTCTGTTTCTTGCTATATTTCTGTATATATTCCATCAGTTACTATAGGCTTCAGACTTGGTAATAACTTGAGTGCTAAAATCTAACTTTATCTTCTAGTGTTAGAACTTCTTGTAAATAGGGAATATCTTCTAAGGTATCTTGGATGTTGACAACTCTACTGTACAGAATTTCAGTATATTCCTTCCATCTTTGACCTTCTTTGAATTAGTTATTATCTATCAATTGATGTTCTTCAACATACTAATTTGAGGTTGAAACCTCCTTGTGTATTTGGAGATATTTTGGAAGATTTTCCTTGTTTTTCTTTGTCTTTCCAAGTTCAGTGTCTTTACAGATATCATTGTGATACTGCTTCTTCTCTCTTCTAACAGTTCTCTGAAATTCTTTGTTAAGTTCTTTTTAAAGACCTTTGTCTTTCTTGGTGCTGGCTTCTTTTCTCTTCCTGGCAATTTCCACTGCTTTTTCTGACATCCAGTTTGCTTTCTTCTGTTTCTCGGTCTCTGGCAGTCTCTTTTTACATTCATCCTTAACAACATCTTTGATTTCATTCCACAGTTCCTCTGGTTCCATATCACTGAAGTGGAAGACTTCAAAATGATTCCCAATGTTCTCCTTGAAAATGGTGAATATATGCTCAACATATATCATGAAAACTGGTTGTTTCATTCTTCTGCTTTAGACTTAGAATTTGCACATGAAAAGTAACCTTGGAATAGGTATAATGCATGCCCATTGTAAAATGGAAGTTATTATAGTCTAACTATATGGAAAAGCATAAAATTTCCTCTCCTACTATATTAAATATTAGGGATGTATGGTGTGTAATAACAGGCTAACTCTACTTTGATGCTTATGATCATGCTAAATTAATGGTACAGGAAATTCCAAACCTGAAGTTATTTTCAAAGTAATCCTTTTATTGGAGCTTTTGATTAATACATGGAATCAGATGTTATTTGAAGAGCTGCAAGTAAAATGTATACAAAGAGTTAAAACACTACTTAACAACTAGATATATGCCAGTAATCTTTAGTGCTTCAGAACTACTTTTAGCACTGGAGGATTTAATATAGTCTTATAATAAGACTGTAATAACTAATTATAAATGGTTGTTAAACTATACTTGATACATGAAATTAAATGTCCAAGAGTATAGAGAAGCATGCAATAAGGAACTGGCAGGTCTGGTACATGAATATCAGTGGAAGACTATTTTGGCATCTATATGTCACATTTCAAGAAATTTAGAATTCTTATTAATTCAACAAAGATATTATTTTATGTATATTGGACAGCTGCACATTTTTACAGGACAAAATGTGCAGATTCAGCTAATTTTTAAAGACCTGGTATTCAAAATGCAACACTGTTTAAGCAGATGTATTTTTGTGCTCTCTTCACTCCCTCTTAGACAAAAGTTTTTTCATAAACTTTTTTTTTTGCTGGTTCATTGTTTTTTTTAGATTCCTGTGTTTTTTTTAAATTATGTACCAATGGCTTGAAAGATAACTGGAGTACACCATAAATGGACATAAAACATTTTTATCAATATATACCAGAGAGATGGAAAAATGCCCACACTCCATCAGTTATGTAACCATCTAAAGGACTTACCTCTCTGTTGATAGTACAGCAAACATTGTACCATCAGCAGTCTCATTTGGAGAATTATTTTAAAATCTGGACTACATACTTAGTCTGTGCGCAGTGACATCTGCTCACTCCAATTAACAGATTCAGGCCAGGAAGACACGCTGATTTTCTGTAGCCAGAACATCCTAGGCTGGGAGACTCTTCAGCATGTGCCAAGAGTCTTTCACTTGATTGCAAGATTCCGTGGCAACAGCTTGTACCAGTGCTGTCTATCCTGGGAGGTCCCTTGGCACACACTGAGGGGGCTTCAGGCTGTCCACTTGCAATGCACACTGTGGC
The DNA here is from genome assembly GCA_023362775.1 of Charina bottae. NCBI lineage: Eukaryota > Metazoa > Chordata > Lepidosauria > Squamata > Charinaidae > Charina > Charina bottae. The sequence continues at coordinate 3,833,682 of JALMGJ010000022.1, forward strand.
TAGAAGACCTGCACCAGTCTGCAGGAGAAGACTTCTCTCAGTCTTCCCCCCATAGTGTGAACTCTATGGCAGAAGACTGGGAGGAGCTCCAAGGCACACTGAAGGTCTTGAAGACAAGGCAATCCCTGTGGGCTCACAAAGCAACTTCAAGGTAATTGCTTCATTTGAATTGTATTGAAGTTAAACACCCTCAAAACTTCATACAGCCTTTCTGCTTAGGGTAGTTTATATGCTTAATTTCCCATTTTTCCTATTGTTAAGTAAGCTGACTGAAATGGTTAATAATTTAATTTTATGACATGACTATATATGGAAGACTAATTTTACACATTTCATTTTATTTTATAATTGTACATACAGTATAAGAAAGATGCTTTGATGAGTGTTTTTATTTCTTTTTTCCTGTCCTTTCTTAATACAATTAAACATTTTTTAAAATGTTAATTTTAGCCCTTCCCTTTCTTCTCATTACATCTTATGTGCAATCTTTTTTTTCTACTTTTTATCTATTGAAGTCAATGGCCCTGTAAACAGGAGTATGTGAGGAAACCTCAAATATGGAAAGTACTCTTGAGAATATGTTTTGAGATTGAACTCTTAAGATTATGTATCTCAAGATATCTTGAGATTATATATTTAACTGATTAGGATTACTGCCTAAAATGAAAAGTATCACTTTTTTATTACTTCAGACCCCAAACAATAATTTCTATGCTTCCTTCCTCCATGTTTGGAGGCAAGTGTCCCTATTTTTCTCCCAACAGAAGACTCTGGTTCTATGCCTATCTTCTACTCTTTTGAAACAGCAAAGAGTGCTCAAGAGTTAGCTGATATGCAGATAACATATGGCAGAATTTCTGTATCCTTAGTTATGTGCCATCAAGTCAGGGTCAGTTCCTGCTGGCTGCATGGATAAATTCTTGCCATGTCAACTCATCACCAGTAAATCTGTAGGCAATCCAGTGATCTACCCATTTTTTTAGTTATAAGAAGGAAAAGATAACCTTGCCAAGCATAATCATTTTTCTTCCTCCCTCATCTATTCACCTCATATTCAAAGTATGCAAGTTTCTGCTTGTTGGTCATCATCCCAAGGAAGCTTTTTTTTTACCCAAGACTGATGGGGTTTTGGTTTTTTTCTGTCCATGGTACTCTTAAGAGAACCAGATTGGTGTAGTGGCTAAGGAACAAGGCTAGAAACCAGGAGACTGTGAGTTCTAGTCCTTCCTTAGGCACAAAGCCAGCAGGGTGACCTTGGGCCAGTCACTCTCTCTCAGCCCTAGGAAGCAGGCAATGGCAAACCACTTCTGAAATCTTGCCAAGAAAAGTGCAGGGACTTGTCCAGGCAGTTGCCAGGAGCCAACACTGACTCGAAGGCACACACACACGGTACTCTTAGTAACTATCTCCAAATCCACATTTTAAAAGCATTTATCTTTTTTCTCTTGCTCTTTCTCAATGTCTGGCTTTCATAGTTGTTGTAGAGGATGGTTGGCAAGATGTCTCTGATGGAGTTTTTGAAGGTTAATAAAAGAACTCCAAGCAGCTAACAACAATCTTGCAGAGTAGAAGCGTGGACCAGAAGGGAACTTGCACTTTAAGCTTAATTACATTCAGAAATAAATTCAGTCTTCACACATTAGTTAGATGAAGAAAAATAGAGATAGCTTACATTTATTCAGTAGATCTGGAGACAAGTAGATTCATGGTAGATCTGCGTGCAAGCGAGATGTAATGGACAAGAGCTGCATTGCGCAGCCCTCCTGCTTGCAGGTGTGCCCAAAGAGTAATGGAGGTTGTTAATCCCCCAAACTCAAGAAGAAGAAGGACGTGGAAATCAGGTGACCCATGTGACACCCCACAAGCACAATAGAGATGTGTTTTACTAGAAATGACCCCCCCTTATGCTTATGAGATAATGCTGAGTTGACCACTGATGATTCCAACAGTCTCAACCCTCTGAACCCCTCCCTCTTACCTAGCTGCATGGTATAGTGTCTGGTTATGGTTATATAGTATTTTCCTACTTATTTATTATTTATTAAACAAATTTATATGGCCGCCCACATAGTGACTCTGGGCAGCTTACAGAATTAAAAACCAGCAAAACAAGAAAAAACCAATAAACCTCCCCACCCCCAGGTGGCAACAGATACCCTCTAAATTAACCATTTAATCATCTCCATATCGGCCTGGGGTCCCCAGGCCCGCTGACAGAACCACATCTTCAGGGCCTTCTGGAAAAGTATCAAGGTGGGGGCCAATCTTATCTCCAGGGGAATGATATTCCATAGGGAGGGAGCCACCACGGAGAAGGCCCTTTTTCTTGGTCACACCAGGTTTACCTCCCTCATTGATTACTCCCATCACTCATCTTCTTGGGGTAAAGCAATGCCTTGATGAGACTCTTCTTTATCACTGTTTTGGGGGAGAGTTGGTGTGTTCATGGCCTGAGCAACTTACTTCCCTGTAAACTGAGAATAAGGAGGAGGAGGAGGAGGAGGAGGAGGAGGAGGAGGAGGAGGAGGAGGCGGCATATGGCCAGTATAATTTTTAATTAAACCAGTATAATTTTCTGCTGGCTCAAAGATGTATGGAGAGCAATTTAACTCAACAGTAAGGAAAGGCCCTTAGGGAGAACTAGTCTAAACTTTAGAACTTTTTTCCCCCTAAACTCTATCACTTCATGCTGCAGACAAGGGCCCACATAATATGCTTTTCCACATCATATTATATGCAGAGGGAAAGAATTATGGTGGAATATCAGTCAAGTGAACGTCAATCAAATGAGCCTTCAGCTGCTGTCTGACACAGTATAGTCCAGGCACAGGTCTGACAGCTCACTGAGCATGAGACCTTAGCTTGAGCACAACCAGCATATTTGGGCAAGAACAAAAGCAGCAGCCTCCAAGATACCAGAAACAAGAGTTATCCTTCTGAATCTCCCCAGCTGTAGATATAAAGGTTTGGCTGCTGGGTATTTGCTTGCTGAAACTGACAGCAGCAGCAAATACCCAAGAGACTAGTGTGGTTTGCTTTCATTTTCTGCATTTGTGCTGGTGTTAATTTGCCCAGCCACTGCATCCCACAGAGTTGAGTTTGACAAGATGACAAGCCCTCTGAGCACTTCTAAAGAATATACCAGGACAAACAGACAGAAAGACCGGCGTACGGAGGGAAGGCAAGGCCAGCTCTTCTGTTTGCCTCCTTGTTAAGCACCAGTGTGCAAGTAATGATGCTGAAGATGGTGGGTCTTCAAAGCAGAGAACTTGCTGTCTTGAGATTCGGCAGAAACGACATAATTCCACCCACCACTTTCCCCCTCCTTCCTGATGTTTAGAGGAGTTTAGTCAGACATACACAACAGTAGCAAAAGATTAACTTAGTTTATCCAGAAATGCCTCGGCACAGCAAAAGGCGATATAATAGCATTCATTCCAGCTAATAAGCGCCAGTCTTTGCTTAGCTCCGCCAGAGACTTGCTCAGGGATATTTATCAACAGAACACTGAAGTGTAAAGGCTGCTAGACAGATCTTCTGCTTTCAGAATGAGAAAGGCTACAGTTCATATCCCAGCCCCCAAAGCCCCAGGGGAAAGTCCCCAACAGAGCCCACTCTGGTTGTAGGGCTTCCTCTCTGTGCTTTTGGAAAGAGGACCCATCTTTCCACCTCTTGAGACATTGGCTCCTGCCAGAACTGCCTGACATGCTTTTGCTCGGGATGGCAAAAACCTCTCAGGCATGCTAACTGAATCTTAATTACAGAAGGAAAAGAAAGTATTGTAAAACATGTTTGTTTGTTTGTTTGTTTGTTTCGTATTCATTTGAAAAAGTCCTTGCATGCTAGGTTTGGCAATGTGAAGAATAACACAGCCTCTCAATTAACTGCAACCAAATTACACTGATGTACAAAAGATAACACATCCTATGCTTTGTTACATTTGCTGCTGCAAGCACTAAGAATTTCCTTTTTAGATCAGGCAAGTCTATAGTCAGATGCCACATTCTCCATTATTGGTCTACCAGATGTCTTAAAACATTGACCAGCAAGGAAGATTGATCCTTGATCCCAGTAATTTTGAGTTAAGTTACTTGTTCTTTCCTTTGGGGATTTAATCTTTTCTGAGTGGTGTAGAATCATTGAGTTAGGGAGTGTGCCTTTTAGGCCATCTAATTCTATCACCTGTTTCATGGGAGAAATTTAGCTATAGGAACACCCCCAACTAAGGGCAGTTCAGCTTCCCCAGCCCCAGGCTTCTCATAAGGAACTTCCTACCTAGTGGTCCCTTGGCTTGAGATCCATCTTTCCTTGCCTGCCATGTTGGATTTCAGGTTCCATAATCTGCCACTTTGAACCGCACTAGCTAGGAATCATGGAAGGTGAAGTCCAACTCACCTGAGGACATCAGGTTTGGGAAGGCTGTTTTGGGGAGCAGAGCTTCCTTGTAACTTTTCAATCAGTTTACATGTCATGCTAGTTAATTTAATGTTCACTTGGCTCTCAACTGGCCTCTCTCACCCCAGTGCATTTTGCATTGCAACACAGATTTTGAGTTTTTTAAATAATCTTTTAAAAGGATCCTTTGCTTAGGACAATCCCTACGTTCTACTGTGCAAAACTAATTTCATTCCCTCTTCACATTTCATAGTTTTGTATATCTCCTCCATTCTTAGTTGTAGCCTGATTACTTCCTTTAAAAATATCAAACTCTCAAGCTTTTCTTTATAGGAAAGTTGTGCCTTCCTTATAAATCTTGATAATTTCAGTTGCCTTTTACAGAATTGTCTTTTCTGTACAATAAATCCTTTTAAAATGGACCAAAACTACTGGCATCAATGGAACAACAAAAGATGTGCATCATTTAGGAGGCTGATGTACAGAGCCAGTTCACACATGAATGTATGTATCTTGGGCTACAACCATTCCAACAACATTAAGCACCATTTTTGATGTGCAGTTAGGCTCTAAATCTGTGAAAATCTATGAGATTCCCTGGAAGTCCTGTCTGTGCCATTTTATTTTTAATTGGACCATCAGCTATCTCTGGAGATTTTAGCACACACAAGCATGTTCGGATGTATGTGTGAATCAGCCCAGCCTGTTCACATGCTTGCCACAGTGGAAAACACCAGGGGGATCTCAAAGCAGAAACAAGAATACGAAGGAGCCAATTTTCAACAAGAAAACGTTGCTCCTCTGAAAAGCCCTCTGCTTCCTGATGCTCTTGTTCTTCTGCCAACATCTATCCCAAAGGCTTTCCGCAGCATTATGGATTTTTCAAAGAAACTTGGACTTCATATTGATTGATTACGTGCCATAAAGTCACTGTCGATTCTCAGAAACCACGTAGAGTAGATAGGCCTTCTCCAGTCCTTAATCTGGTCTTTAATGTCTCCCAACGGTGCCTCCATCTGTAACTGAGTCCCTCCCCCTTGCTGCTGGTGGTCCTCTTCTTCTCTTTCCTTCCACCTTTCCCAGCATCAGAGCCTTTTCCAGAGGGCTAAGTCTTCACATAGTGGTATATCATAGTTTATGGAACTAATTAATTCAGTGTATTGGGCTTACCCAACCTACTGAGTTTCTACTGACAGGCTGGATTTGTCAAATGTGCTAGGCCAAAATGTGGTTAGCTATTTTGTGGTTCAGTGTACCACAGACACAATCACTACAAGTTCCCCATGTCTTCCTTGGAAATTCTCTCACTGAATAGCAATATTGTTTGGCTTGCAAGGCCTGATTCACACAATACATGTCTTTGGAGTTGGCTAACTCTGTTGTGTGAACTCATCCTTCCTGATGCTCTTGTTCTTCTGCCAACATCTATCCCAAAGGCTTTCCGCAGGCACCTGTCCTGCTCTCAGCTGACCTGCTTTGTCCTTCTCAGCCCCGTCAATGAGAAGGCACGTCTTGCAACTACAGTCCTGGATGCCCTTTTCTTCCTGTCCCCACTGGCCCCAGGTGGAATCATGTAAGCACCAGCCTAGGGGCAGGGTAGAGTGAATACAGCTGGGCTGGTGCAATATGTTTGTCACAAATTAACTTCAGGTTGTTGTAAGGGGGCATTTTCTGCATAGCTCCTGGCTATGAAATGGAGCTATAATTAACATGATTCCCCTCACCCCCTTCTCCATCACATCTTCTTTCCTACCTAGGCTAATTATTCTCATCCCTTCCTGAGTTTTGTAGCCAGATTGGAAAGGTCAGTTAGCTTTTATCCCTCGTAATGCCAGGGACAATCCAGCACTGAAAGATTAAAGAAGCTACGGATTGAGCTTTCTCACCTGGGTTCTCTTGGCTTTAACTCTTTTATTCACAGCAGTGCAATGAGAATGGAACAGGGTCACGGAAACTGCTGGTTCACCACTGAGTAATTTCACTTGTTTCATACCCCACTAAGCCATGACCTGGTTTCCACTTGGTGTCTCAACCCCGCCAAATGGAATGAAGAACAACATACTTTATAAAAAGTCAGGTTTGTATAGGATTCATTAATTTTGATTCACATAAAGATCAATTATACAAAATACTGCATTTTATGAACACAGGAACTTATCTTACATGGAACCAAAGCACTAGCCTGTGTATTTTGAGCCAGCTCTTCACAAATGATTTATAGGGTCATAGCATCACCCAGCCATTACTATGGCGATATAAGCCTATCTTCATTACTGTTACATCAGCTCACCAATGATTGGATGATGTTATAAGATGCTATAAATCTCTAATGAGGAAATGGTCTCAGAAATATTTATTTCCACGTCAGTCAGTTGTAGCAAAAGTAACAATGTTGTGATATCTTACATTTTCTGCAAGTGGCAGTGAGTGACTACCCTTGTCTGTCCTCATTGCTCCAAAATCCCAGATCTGCAAGCTCCCCTTGAAAATGTAAAAAAAGAAAAAACCCTCCCAGAAGATGGGAATGGCAGATAACCTCCATACTGTTGCCAAGAAAACCAGAGCAGTCCATGAAGCCACCAGGAGTTGACCCTATTCATCTACTTGCATTTTCATGCTTTCAAATTGCTAGGTTGGCAAGAGCTGGGGCGAGTGCAGGAGCTCACTCCGTCACGCGGGGCTAGGGATTTGAACCTCCAAACTTGCGATCTTCCGATCGACAAGCCTGGCATCTTACCCGCTGAGCCACCACGCCCCTTTATTACACCACACCCCCTTTTTTATTACACTAAGCTTAAACCACAATAAACTGATTAGTCTTCAAGATTCCACCAGATTCCTTTAGCTGTGGCAGGCATCAAATAAGCTGATCACAAATAAAAAAAGAACAAACCCTTGTCTAAATAGAGACTTTTATCTGATAGTCCTTAACCACAATAAAATCAATATTTTGAAAAGGTGTCGCAAGATTTTTGTTAGCATTGTTGGCAGAGGCTGATCATAGTTCTCTGGGGTTTTAGACTGGAGTCTTTGCCAGCCCTGCCTGGAGATGCCAAAGATTGCGCCAGGGACTTGTACATGCACAGCTGATGCTCTATTTCTGAGCTGCAACCCTTCCCAAAAGTTTCCCCAAGAGGAAGGGGAAACAGTGAAGATTCCAAATGATCTTCCCCAAAAGATGAGTTGGATTTTTTTTTAATATGACAAAGAATTCTTTCTTCATTTATACATAAATGTAAAAGCAACTAGGATCAGGCAAACTATAATATATAAATAAGGTTTGATGGAAGCTTTCTTTGAAGCTTTTCAATTTAAGCAATTCAGTTATACTATTAGCAACTCAAAAGATATTCAGTGGGTACAAGCTTAATGCTAGCTAGTAAAAACATTTGTGCAGTTTGGTGATTTTTATTTGTATTATATGTCTTGGCAATGCTACGTTGGTGCCAGGGTGCTGCCTGGAATATGCAGTGTAAGGGAGTGTGCGGGAGAGGGAGAAATCCAGGATTTCAAAACAACTCAATCAGCTGTCATCTCCCAAACAGGAAGAGATAATGTCAGTAACCACAGAGTGTAATGATTTATTACTACAGCATCAAAGTATCTGGCAATTTATAGAGCTATAATGAGAGCACCTTCCGATCATAAAATGCTCAGAGAAAAGAAAGGCAACAGAGGGAGAAAGAGATAAGATATGCCAAGTTTTCCACATTAAAACAGGAAAATTGGTTGTTTGTGAACTGAAAAGGAAGACCTTGGGGTTAGTGGCAAGACGTCTGGCCAGCAAAAGCACTCATGGGGCAGTCTTTCCACTTTGAAGCTCTGACCATTAAATGCTCGTTGGCTGAAGAACGAACATTTTGCCACCTTCAAGAGGTGTACGGATAGCAGCCAGAAAAAGGGACAGAAAGATACTGAAATGAATCATGTCTTCCAGGTGGCAGGCAGAGGTTACTTGTGCCTCTAGATGGGTAGACGGGCTCAGTTCACATTATATGCTAAGCCATTGTGAGACTCACTAGTTTTGGCTCAGAGTATTGGGTGAGCCTGGCCACTGTGATTAGTTATGAAGTTATGATTCATTGCTTGGCCTAGGAATTGAATTAAGTTAATGAGCCACAATTCAGCAAATCACGGCTTAGCACATAATGCAATCCTAGCTTTACAGGTAGCCCTTTGTTTCTGTTTAACTAAGGAGGCTCTGGGTCATGTAAACACCATAGCTTCTCTTTCTTAGCCTCTGTAAAGAATTGGCTTTAACTGAAGGCCTGTTGCAGCTCTGATGCTTTTGCTGCCAGAGAGTTACTTTCTTGAATTTCATGCCTTTCTTCTAAGGCAAGACAGTGTAAAAGAATACCCCAGCCCTTCCTTTCCTCTTCACCCCATGGGCAAAATCTCAGGTGTACACCCAGGACATTTTTTGCCTAAACTATTGCAGTGTCATCTGCCTCTTGCTGCCTGCTCTTATTCCCCTCACCATCTGTCCTGCACTTTGCTGCCAGAATCTTTCACCTGGTCCAACAGCCCTTTGTAAATCCCTGCACTGCTTCTGTGTCGGCTCCCATGTCTGACATGAACAGCGAGTCCTCCTCTGCAGTACTACTTTTAGCACTTCCCTTGTAGCAGCAGCTGAGTTGGAGAAGATCTCCCCAAGACCAAAGGCCTTAGGGAGATACAGGGCAGCGCCTAGTTCTGGATTGGTACAGCCTGTGTGTCGGCAAGATGGTGCCTCAGTAGCAGGGATCTTTATTTGCTTATTTATTTATTTATTTATGATTTATAAGGCCCCCTGACTCCATACAACTCTAGGTAGCTTATAACAATAACATCAGTACAAAAAACATGTAACACGAGAGAAAATAAAAAGGTGCACATTCATGTAATACACTCAGCCAAAACCAAACATACCAAATATTATGGCTTAATATGTTATGTGGATCCATTTCATTGTAGGTCAGCCGCAACGTTTTGTGATGTTTGTGATGTTTAGAACAGAAATAGTGTTCTAAAGCATGGTTATTTGTTGACTGAGCTACAATTGGTGGGTGAATCCACACAGTATAAGCGTATAAGAATACATGTCTTGTGTAGCCATAGTGGAGAGAGAAACTGGGGTGGGTGGGAGAGGAAGCTGGGCCCTTTATACTACTGAATCCATTACTAAAAACAAAACCCTAATCTTTATTTCAAGAGATGTGAAGAAGCATCACTTTTATATGCATGAAGTTGGTCATGCTGGGGAGAAATTTGGGTTCTATTTATAACAGGAAACATTTGCATTGTAGAGAGATTCTACCCTTGTAGCCAACATGTCCTGCCTTCTAGTATGGAAAGATGACCATCTATCTAAGAAATTATTAATCTTGGAATCTTGATGAGACAACCAAAGTGGGCTAAAGAGCAACCAGTGGCAGAAATGCCAGTTCAACCTTATTTGGATGTCCGGCCCTGCTTTGGAGGGATAGCGATATATCAAGGGTTTGGGGTTAAATAACCAGCTCAAAAAAACATACTCAATGTGCTCATCAAAGTTTCTTCAAGGAATTGAAGGGAAGTATCAAGTGATGTTGGTTCAGTCTGGGGTGCTATACTGCTCCACATTTTTATTAATGACTTGGATGAGTTGGGAGGGTGCTTACCAATTTGTAGATGATACAAAATTGGGCTGGACAGCTTTTTGCTAACAGACAAATGATTCTGATAGAGAAATTAGAGAAATGGACTGAAAGCAACAGAATGAAGTTTAACAGAGACCAATGCATAATTCAGAGCTTTCCAAACTGTGTGTCGGGACACGTTAGTGTGTCGGCTGCAGTGTCTGGGTGTGTCGCGGCTGCTGCTGCCTCCGGGCCCTGCCAGGATTCCACGCAGGTCCTAGTGCCTGCCTGGTGCCCTGCTGTAAGAGTGTGTCGCGAAATGATGCATGTCTAAAAAGTGTGTCACCAACATGGAAAGTTTGGAAAGCTCTGGCATAATTCTTCATTAAGGAAACAGAAATCAAATGCACATGTACAGCATGAAGGTGGCTTGGCTTGGTAATAGTTCTTGTGAAAAGGAGTTTCAGGTAGTAGTTGACTGCAAAGTGAATGTATGCATCAGCAGTGTGATATTGCTGCAAAAAAGGCAAATGACATTTTAGGCTACAGTAACACAAATATAGCTTCTATACTATGGGAAATAATGGTCCCACTATGTTTTGTATTGATCAGACCCTGCCTCGGTTGTGTCTATTTCGGGGCATTACATTTTAAGGATTTAGACACACTGGAGCAGGTTCAGAGAAGGGCAATATGGTTGAGGAAGAGATTAGAGCCTAAATTTCATGAAATTGGGAATTTGAAATGGAAGGAATTGGAAATATTTAGTCTTGAGAAGACCAAGAGCATATGCTAGCATTCTTCAAATAATGGAAAGGATGACACAGAGAAGATCAAGACTTATTGTCTATTTCAAAGCGCAGCACATGGAATACTGGATTGAAGTACAGGAAGGCAGATTCCAATTGAAGGTTAAAAGATATATATTTTTTCATAGTAGGATAATTTAATAGTGGAACTAAATATCTAGAGATGATAGACACCCCTCTACCATATGTGTTCAGGCAAAGGCTGGACAGCCATATTTTGGGAATTCTGTAAATTAGATTCCTGAACTGAACAGGGCGATGAACTCAGTGACTTTAATGGCCCGTTGAGCCTATAAGTCTGTGATTTCCCCTTTAGTTAGGAGTGTGGAGAAAAGCCAAGGAAAGCCATGGGGATTGTTGGATGCTGTGCCATCTACACTGCTCCCTGCTCAAGTCCTCCTTTAGGCCTTTGGCCTTTCAGAGGGCAGAATTTCCACATTTTGGAAGGTTCCAGAAGCAAAAGACCTGATGTCAAAGTTCGGATCTTCTGCCCTGATGTTAGATGGTCTTTTCTCTCTCTCCATTCTACTGGCAGTTAAATATATTTGAATTTAAACAAGGGTTTGATTCTGTTGCGGCTTAATTTAGTTTTTATTGATTTTTAGTCTTGGATATTTATGTTTTGACTCTGAGGCTGCTTTTTACTGAGTTATTTATCCGTGCTTCTATCCCCCACCAATCCTTACAAACTCTGGGCATCAAATTCAAAGCTAATATGAAAACAAACACTAAATTAATGCTACTAATAATAAGATAATCAAGCAATAAAATATTCCATGTCTATGATGGGCTCCCCAGCCAGTCCCCTCTGGCCAGAGATTCATTGGAGCAGGATAGTTCTTACCTACAGTACTTGCAGAATGCAAGCAGAATGGGAGCTCTGGGACTACTACAGAGAAGACCCGTCACCTGTTTTTAATCTAGTCATTGTTTTAACAATATATATTTATTGTTTTGGTTATTTCTATATTCTAACCCTCTTTGCACCGTGTTCCACTGCTGCAAAATACACGCTCAAGGACAGAAGAGAAACGGATTCAGGGGAGATACATCTTCAAGGATCTCTGTCTTTAACTGCAAGTACTCCAGGCCAAAGGACATTGCTTTTTACATTTGGTTGAATTTGGAAGACTTGCTGCTGGCACATCGGAAGTCCAAAATCTGCACAGCAAGGCAGTCTTCTAAATGCACGTAGGGTTCATAGGAGCTGTAATTCAACATATCTGGAAGAAAACACATCAGCTCAAATCCACAGCAAGCTCATAAGAAAGAATGGGATCAAGAACTGGACTAAAATTCATCGGGTTCCTAAAGCTGTCTGACATCGCTGAAGTTACATCTTCTTTTCATAGACGAGAGTTAGGAGTGTGCCCTGACTACCCAATTCAGTTGGGGAAACCAATTTGTCACTTCATAACATAGCCTGCTTTGGTGAGATAGCAACACATCACCAGTAATACTCACTCTTCTTCCCCCAGACCCTGCTCATCAAGTTGTCTGCTTCCCTCCCATCCAAACAGTCTGGAGAAGGCTCTATATTGTGCGTATTATTAGTGCAGAATGCAGATGAAAACTGCAGAACTTACAGATATGTTGTGGGGTAAGGTAAGGTAAGGTAAAGTAAGGTAAGGTAAGAAAAAATAAACCTGCTAAGTTATCAAACAGTAAGTGGGCAGAATTAAATGCCATTCACTGAAAATCGGCTGTTAAAGAAATATTTTGATTTGGAAATAGTTTCTAAAAATATAAAACACTTAATGTATCTATAGCAAATAGTTTGATTTGCTGATGGTCCTTAAAGTGGCCACTTAGTAGGAATGATTGCATTGTGCTAGGCACCTGGTGTTGTTTTTAATAGATCCCTATTTGTTGTACACGGAAGACTTTTCCAAAGCACTATGATTGGAAAGCCACTAAGAACCATTCTCTGTGATTAGAAGGCAAAACTGTCCATGGTGTCACTGCCTTCCTCCTTTCTCACCCTACCGCCATACCAACATTTAACATAAAACGGAAGCAATTAGAGTTTTTGCAGGTACAGCGTCTGCCTTTCTGTGGCACTCAGAAGCAGCAAATCATTGACAGAGCTTCCTTGTTCACCTCCAATTGCTTTGGTAGATTCAGCGCTGACTTACTGCCCCCACAGATTCATTTTGAAACAGCTGATTCCATAGGGTCCCCCATATCTGGGCTGCAGAAATCTGAATGATCACTAGATGGCAGCAAAGAGCAAACAAAATCAATCTTTTTGCTGCCATCCAATGGTCATTTGGAGTTTTGCAGCCCAGATATGGGGCCCCTACAACTTCAACTCATTATTCAGATTTCAGACAAATTCCTTGCAATATCCCTCATGTGGAGACTCCAGGGATTTTCCTCAGTGCTTTGTCCAAGATCCATCCTGTTCGTGCCTTGTACAAGTCAGGCCATTCTGTACCTCTCTTGACCTGTACTTACTAGCTGAGCTCATTCTTTCTAGCCCAACATGCCCTACAAAATTTTATTTATTTATTATTAGATTTTTATCCCACCTTCATGTTTGGTCAACTCAAGGCGGTGAACATAACTGATGCTGCCCTCTTCTATTTTTCCCACAGCAACAACAACCCTGTGAGGCGAGTTGGGCTGAGGGAGAGTGACTGGCCCAAGGTCACCCAGCCGGCTTTCATGCCTAAGGCGGGACTAGAACTCTCAGTCTCCTGGTTTCTAGCCCAGCACCTTAGTCACTACACCAATCTGGCTTTCTAGTTAGAAGAGTGCCTGGTTCAAGTTCACAATATGCCCAGGTCATCTCTTGAATAAGCAACAAGAAAAGGCAAGGAACTGATGGCTATGAAAATGCGGTGGCATGGATATTAATTACATATGTTGTAATCATGGAGAAAACATGAATACACACACACACACACACACACACACACACGATCTTCAAAATCTTTGTTCTGCCTGGTGGACACCTAGAGTCAGAATAGGCAGGATAAAGCCCCCAAAGGTCTAGTCTGCTCTCCCCCCTGCAGGACTGCCGTGTGGCAGGGGTGACCGCTGGGCAGGGATTCCTGGCTACTGCAGTACTCAGATCAGGTCCTCCTTGCCAGCTAGACAAACTCGGTGATTAAGGATGCAGGGAAGTTCACGCTGCCTGGCTGGGCGGAGGGAGCCCGGCAGAGCCATTCTATCCATCGGGCCCCTGCTTACTGCCAAACGCATTAGGGGATAATTAAGTAAAAATAGGCCTTCCGACCAGTGTAGCTCATTAAGGGCTAATTAAGTTAATTAGTGCCAGGTGTGGATTGCGGCTCTCGCTTTCACTTGGCTGTTGTTTGCTGTAATTGCATTTTCTCAGAAGCTTCCTCCCTTTAGCTGGAATGCTGCCAAAGGAAAGGTATTCAATGCTTCACACTGTTGATGCAACAGTGACTAGCTAATGGCTGCCTAATGACGGCCACACGGGAACTGGGGACTCATAAGCCCCCTTCACACACACATACCACACAGAAGCCAGTGGAATAAGCCAAAGCCCAGTTTCCAACCTTTTTTCTGGCTCTCGGATGGCATTTCATATCCACACAGTTGGCCTTCTGCAACTATGTTTATGCCTGCCAATAAGAAAGGCCTCCTCCTCCAATGACAGATGTGTCCTGAACAAGTTGGGGGAGGCTGATTATTGAGTCTTGGCAGCTGATGCAGAATTTACCCAACTGGAAAAGTTTGCAAGGCAGAACATGTGGATTAGGACACTACTTCCAGGTGCAGCTGATGGATGTTTCCTTGAAAGAAGTTGACAGACGGTGCTGACATTACTGGATAGGCCCACTGGCCACATAATGAGGACCAGGCCTCTTGCCATATACCAATCCATTGGGCCTCCATCTTTCTTCTTGTTATTGCTTCTTCACTTGCTCTTTCTGGGGCCAGTTCAGCACAACCTTTACATCCCCCCCCTTGCCCTGTTCTGCAAAGGTCCTCAACTTTTAGCTGCTGTAAATGCTTTCCAACTGACCAGAGCTTCCTCCTTCTCCCCCAGCTAGCCCTTGGTGGAGCCCAACAATTGACATTGCAGCCAACTCTCTGAACATCTCAACATCTCTTCATTGACTGACGTTTGTTTTTGTGGCAAGGGGAAAAAAAGGCGAACTGTGACTTTGAAGGGAAGGGGTATAATGCCCTTTGGATTTATCAGAAAGGACAGAGATGGCACCATGGCTTCTTGGCTCTTCAGGGGAGGGATGTTCAAGCAGATGGAACAGGCCACCTGTTTTGGGGAAATATTGCAACAGTATTTTTGCAGTGCTTCCTTTGTGGAATTAGAGGATTTCTTTGATTAAATTTTCTTGGTTAATAAATTTTATTAAGTTTCAAGAGAAGAATAAAAACTACAAAAACAAAAACAAAAAACTACAAAGAAAGAAAAAAAGTGTGAAAATACAAGATAATTTTTTTTCAGATTTGCAAAAAGATGTGGCTTCTGACTTTTAATAGCAAGGATATACAAAAATTTCCACAATCAATCTCTTACTGTATACTAAACCAAAACACCAAATTATTTCTATAAATCATTCCACTTTAAATTTCTCCAACTCCACTATCCAATCTTCATCCAGTATCTCAATAAAAATCCCAATGTCACTCTTAAAAGAAACATTTCTATCGCTGTTAAATTCCTCAGTTTCATCCACCACATCCCCAACCTGATGGCACATTTTAGATTTCATATTTTCCACAATGTCCTGGATATCTTGTATAAAAGCTTGATAGAAGACAGAAGAAATCTGTTTAAAATCTTGGTGGAAGTCAGAAAGAATCTGTTTGAAACCCTCCATGTCTCACACAGTAGATTATGGCGCTCCCTAGGAGCTTAACCAGCGAAAGCTGAAACTATGGAAAAGTTCCGGAGTGTATTTACACAAGGTGAAAGTGAGATAGGCAGACAGTTCCCAAGGGAAAGTGAAAACAGAAAGCTGAAGGTTCAAATCAGTCGATTCAATGTGTAGGAAAATGCTAATATCTTCAAATTTAATACCAAAATAATAACAGGAAGACAATTGTTTACTCTCAATCCTCCTTTATATTTGGAAGGAAAACGGAATCCAAAACTTGGTGATTTAGAAATGGGGTGGCTGGTCTTAGTGTCCCTTTAAGGCTACAGTGCGGCTTGGAAAGTGATGACGTCCCCGCCTCCCAGCTAGCTCTTACCAGTTGAATGCGAACACTGTTTGCGATCTTCTGGCTGCAAGCAGCCATCTGGAGGACAGATGGGATGATTCCAGGTGCTCTCCTTTATCTGGAGAACATTTTTGGGCTTCAGGAGAACCTGCCTGAGCCCGAAAAAAATTGCTGCGTTGTCAGCTCTGCCCGCTGAGTAACGTGCTTAGCAAAAAAGACATCTTAAGTTTTTTGTTCATGAGATTCTGAACTGTGCTCAGCTGATCAAAGATTCCCTGTATCCTGATCAGGTGGTCATTTACATTTCCACTGTCTTCCAAATTACATGCATGCTGTTCTTCTAACAAAGAGATCACTTTCTGATCATCAGCTTCTGAATATAGGGTGCATAAATTCTCAATCATTTCCTTAGCAGTAGAAATATTTTTAATCTCTGCTAATCTGTGATCTGGAAGAGATCTAGCAATGAGAATTTTAGCTCTCTTATCCTTTTTCTTCCACTGTCTTTTGGCTTCCTCCCCATCCTTTGGTTTAGGTTCAGGTAAATCCAAAGCATCCAATCAATCTTCAAAATCTACCTGCATCCTTAATCTGAACAGCCATGCTGAGTAATTATCCTCAGTCAATCTTGGCAGGTGGGGGAGCACCCTCTTTCTCCATTGTTTAGAGAGAGGGGAAAAAAATTCTGAACTTAGCTTTTTAAATGTGCAAGTGGCTTCCCTTTTTGTGGCTGTGAGGCCAACAAAGAAACTTTTCAAGAGATCAGTACTGCACTGGTTTGTACTGGCTTGTACTGGTCTTGTACTGGGCCCATAACCCTTGATGGAGTTTTGAAGGTTAATAAAAGAAGTCCAAGCAGCTAACAACAATCTTGCAGAGTAGAAGCATGAACCAGCAGGGAACTTGCACTTTAAGCTTAATTACGTTCAGAAATAAATTCAGTTTTCACACATTAGTTAGATGAAGAAAAATAGAGATAGCTTACATTTATTCAGTAGATCTGGAGACAAGTAGATTCATAGTAGATCTGCGTGCAAGTGAGATGAAATGGACGAGAGATGCATTGTGCAGCACCTCCTGCTTGCAGGTGTGCCCAAAGAGTAATGGAGGTTGTTAATCCCCCAAACTCAAGAATAAGAAGGAAGTGGAAATCAGGTGATCCGTGTGACATCCCATAAGCACAATAAAGATGCATTTACTAGAGGACCCCCCCTTATGCTTATGAGACAATGCTGAGTTGACCCCTGATGATTCCAACACAATGCACATTTTTGGTGTTGCTTTTCCCATATTCAGAGGACAATTTTAATTTAACTTCTCTCTCCCTCGCAGACTGGACACCTAGGTGATGTCAGCTAAGTGCTGTGGCCCACTGTGGCAGAGTAAAGGATACTTTTGTTTAACCACAGTGTGCATAGCTCAGTAAGTAACATATATGTGGCTTCTAAACAACATATGTTCAAGCCTTCTTTCACCAAGGAATATCACACGCAAACTTGGGCTTATCGGTTTGATTCTGTCCCCTATCTAAAAGCACTTCTGTCGAGCTCAGCAAGGTCTTCCTGATTTATGTTATCAAGCATGGCATTTTGGGTTGATTAAGAGCTGTTAAGTAATGTATTTACTTATTTATTTATTTACAAAAAAAATATTTATGCTGCCTACTTCACAAGATTCAAGCCAGTTTTCAATATTACAGAAAACAACCTATAAATATCCATAGAAATAACATATAAAAATCCATAAAATAAAATGCAGATACAAATAGTATGTCAAATTAAAATCTATCTTAAACAGCTGTTGTTTGCATACTTGATTGCTTGCTAATATTTAATATTGATCCATGGATTTATTTTCCATGTGCATTATTGGCTAATTGTTTCTTCAACAGTTTTCAGTGGGTGTTAGCTGCTGAACATCAGCACATGCTAGCTAGGCAAGGTTGGGTTCTGTGTGTGCATGTATGGGAAGGAGGGAGGGAGGGAGGGAGGGAGGAAGGAAGGAAGGAAGGACAAATTTAGCTTGGTGAGGATGTATGAGCTCAAACAGGCCTCAGCACAAAATAATTCAGTTGCGGTTCCCTGTGTTGGATTGGCCAAGGTCTCTTCAAAACAAACACACCAGGGAGTATTCAGCACTGACTGTTACTTTATTTCATCAGATGAGGCTGGTTGACCTATCTGGACAATCTGAAATAAACTTGGGATACGAACAATTTATATAAACTGCCTCTTCTGACTTTAATGGCTCTCTGGGGATCATCCCACATTCCGTGTGCATCTCGACCACTGATTATTAAAGAGCTATCCCCAACGTCTTCCTCTTGACGGAGAACATCAGAAACGATCCTTTGAAATACTGGTCTGAGCCGGAGATGAGGCGGGCAAGGAAGGCATGTATTCATCAGCATTCATCCGACTCTCTCTCCATTACGCCTGCAATGAATCAGAGCAAGATGAGGCAGGGGCCCAGCGGCAAGATTCATCCATAATCGGCACTCTGGTGCCAGGGCAGACAACAGTACCCCAGAGGGACAGCTCATCTCTGCATTTGGGCCGGTGGAAAGTTCCTGCTGGAAGATGGAGGAGCAGCGGGAGGAGCTCGAGGGAGGGAGAGCCTTCACTGGGCTGTTACACTTGTAGGCTGCCATTTCTTAGCGGCAAGGTAATTGCCTTCCCGTGACAGCTGAGGTCAGTCCTTGCTAGGGCTCTCTGAAGGCCCAGCCCATCATTGCACCATTTCACACATGCAACAATTCAGAAAGATGGGAGGGGAAGAGATCCCTCCAAAGCCACTGTCCAGTACCTGACTGGGAATAACTTTCAGAAACCAGCATTTCACAAGCTTTTGAATGAGAGACCTACACCAATATGAAAGTGCTTGCAACACCCCTGACATTAAGCCTTACTTAGTCATCTAGTTGAAACATTTATACCTGGCCCTGCAGCCTAAAAGCCTCTCATTGTGGTTTACGTAATAGTAAAAACTACTGTCTGCCCTCCATTTACAATCTAAATAAGACAAAGCACAAAAGAAAAGAGATGAGGAGAGGAGAGGAGAGGAGAGGAGAGGAGAGGAGAGGAGAGGAGAGGAGAGGAGAGAAGAGAAGAGAAGAGAAGAGAAGAGAAGAGAAGAGAAGAGAAGAGAAGAGAAGAGAAGAGAAGAGAAGAAGAGGAAACAAAAAGGCTTTGGTTTATTTTATTAACTTTCCCCTCTTTCCTTCTATTTGGGTCATAAATATTTTAAAAAATTCTTCAGCTCTGTTGCAGTTAGTACAACATCCTTGGTAGCAGAAATACTTCCATAGCCATTAAAGGAGAATTGTCATCCTGGTTACAAGAATTTGCCTACCATTGTTCCTGGCTGTGTTGCTCTACCTCTTTCTCTCCCCAGATTGAACTAGTTCATAGCTCAGTTGGAATCAATACTCCTCTTGTTTCTGATCACTGTATTTCATGACTTGCTAAGAATGAGCAAGGTTTCCCCAAGCCGTCTCACCTTCTTCCTGGTTTACAGTGTAAAGTATATTCCTATTCCTACTCCTACGTCATTGTTGCTGTTCTCGTTATTCAATAATGATAAAGAAAAGAGAGGAGAGGTCACCTGGTTCCTACTTCCCATCTCTATTCTGCTGCTGCTCTGTACACAAAAGGGTTAAAGCTGGCCACTTCTTTGGGGACCATCCATGCTGGTTTCCTGCAGTGTTGTTTCCAGTGTGTCTGGGGAGTTCTGTGCCTGAGCAACAGATTATTCTTCCCTCTTGCTCATGTCTCTCTCTCTCCCTGCTTTGCCTGCCTTTTATCCTGATTTTTGCCAGTTAACTGTTTTATGTTTGCTGATGTTTAATATAAAAAAACCATCAAGCTCTATTTTTGCTAGTTGAATGGAGTGGTGTGTATTTATTTATTTATAATGATATTTATACCCCGCCTATCCCCTCCCTAACGGAGGACTCTAGGCAGCTTACATACATGTATACATTTCATTTTTATACATTACATCCATTAATCCGCGCGCTAAGGGAAGGGGTAAGGGAACTGACTCTTCCGTGGCTACTGGACTACATGTCCCATGATGCCTTGCATCGGAGCCGGCTGCTGACATCCTGTAGATGTTACTGCTTCGGGATCCGTCGGAGCCGCCGCCATTGAAGATCTTCCGTTCGGTGGCCGACTCCCGACAGGACACCAGCAAATTTGCCCACTTAAGGTGGTACCCAATTTATCTACTTGCTAAGCTTTCGAACTGTTGGGTCGACAGGATGCTTGCTCTGATCTGGATATAAGGACTGACTGTGCAAACTAAACTGCAAATCACCCATAGTAAATTTCCAACACTGCAGAGGTCCAGATCTCAGTAGTTTCCCAATGATCTGGACTGCCAGCAGTGGCTCTGGCATGAACTGAGTTTGCTCAAGGTGCAATTAAAAGGAGTAGGCAGGGAAAGATACTAAATTGAGCATAGTTTGTTTAAGAGAGAAAGGTATGAAATCATGTGCAATGATTCAAAAGCTTCCACAGCCTAAAAAGAGAATAATGAAACTCAAACATAGAACAGTCTTTACATCAAGATATAGTACTGGGTGTTTTACTTAGTATTTCATATTTCAACATAGCTTGCTTGGACAGCCAGTCTTTTTGACGTTCTTTTCTCCTTTAATCTTTGCAGAGGTCCTGTATGGTAGACAGTAGAACACAAGTCAATATTCCCTGATTTCTTTAAGTCTTTACCCCATGACCGGCTCAATTTCTGCTCAGACTTCACTCATCGTGACTTATAATTCAAGTTCTTGTCCCATAACTCCAAGCATTCTGTTAAGAAATGATATTGTTCTGCTGGCTGGTTGATGCAGAAACTGACATTCTGCTTCTTTTACCTTTTTCGCTGGATTCAGAAGCTTGCCCCTCTCTAAATAGATAGTCTTATCTCCTGCTTCCTTCTTTGAAAGATAAATATAAATGTCGATGAAGGTTCTCAGTCATCCAGGTGGAACAGTCTGTGGCTTTTTTTAAGGATTCCCTTACTAACTTTACTCAGACTGAAGAAGCTCCTTGGATAAGGAGTGAAATGTTTCTACTGAGAAAATAGAAATCCAGTTGACATGATTCAAGCCACAAATAAATATAAATGATTTTTGTCAATTCTCTGACATAAGTTGAGATGGTAACTTACTCCTTCTCTGCTTAAGGCCCACTCCAAAGACTATTGTGGTGAACTGCCACCATGGCATATGCAAGAGCCTTCATAAGGTGATGCTAAATTCTGTTATTAAAGTGAGCTTGGAAAAATGTCCACATGGGCTGGTCCCATGTGCAGTGCCTAGGTACAGCTGGCTGAATGTTAGATCTGACTGTCCCATCTTCTCCAATGGACAGCCCGGTTCCTGAGGCCGACTCTGGCTTGCTCTATAATAGTGTTTTTTGGTTTTTCCACAGTTAGCTGGACCTTACATTAAAGTGGCAGCTCCATACAAGTGCTCAATAGCCAATCAACCTTCTTTTTCCCAGGAACAAGATTCTTCTCTTTCTGCTCACAAGAAAATTCCTTTCAGGAAAGGTCCCACTGTAATACTCATGTGAACCTTTCCTATTGCAAAGCGGAGTTCTTTTCATTACTTCCTGTTGACCAGGCAGCCAGGAAAAGCTGTTCAAGGGACAAAGCCAAGGCTGTTCATCACCAGCGAGCAGCCTAGGTCAACACGTAGCAGTAAAACAGTCTGAGCTTGCCAAAAGCAAGTCTTCAGGCAAATACTGCCTGACAGGCAGCAGTTGCAGTTGCATTTGATCCCCCCCCCCCAAATAACACCGAAACAGAAAAAACACAGGAGTTTTACTCAGAAAGTCCTTGAATTCAATAGGATAGCCAGGACAACATCTGGACGCACTCTAAAAACTGAGTTGATAAAGGATGGCAGTGCTAGACAAAAGGACCAGTTGGGAAGCAACCAAACACCTCCAGGTGCTGCTCAGTCTGGTAGCTCAGATGCCAGCACCGGATACAGCATCATGATCAGAGGGTAGTGGGGTGGGCCCGAGGAATGGTCTGGAGAGAGGTGATAAAAGCAAGCAGGTCAGTGTTTAAATGAGGAGCTGTCTGAAAGCTAGGGCGGCCAGGTGTCTGGAATTCTGCCAGACAGTCCAGATTTTTAAAAATTTTACTCTCCATCCACCTCCACGTTCTGGCAGATCCACTTTGGGTGTGCTTTTTGTTTGTTTGGTCCACTCTGCTTCTGCCTCCTCTACTGTAGGGCTTCTACCTCTGGGCTGCATCATCCTTAGAGCAGAGCTTTCCAAACTGTGTGTCGGGACACGTTAGTGTGTCAGCTGCAGTGTCTGGGTGTGTCGCAGCTGCTGCTGCCTCCAAGCTCTGCCAGGATTCCGCGCAGGTCCTAGTGCCTGCCTTGTGCCTGGCTGCCTCCAAACCTGCCCTGCCAGGATTCCGCGCAGGTCCTAGTGCCTGCCTTGTGCCTGGCTGCCTCCAAACCTGCCCTGCCAGGATTCCGCGCAGGTCCTAGTGCCTGCCTTGTGCCTGGCTGCCTCCAAACCTGCCCTGCCAGGATTCTGCGCAGGTCCTAGTGCCTGCCTTGTGCCCTGCTGTAAGAGTGTGTCACGAAATGATGCATGTCTAAAAAGTGTGTCACCAACATGAAAAGTTTGGAAAGCTCTGCCTTAGAGGACAGGAAAGCATTTTCTGAGTGGAATACCCCTATTCTTCTGATAGCAGCCAGCAAGCCTGTCTTCTTTCCCTCAGCAGCTGTGAGTGCAAATTTTAAAAGTTTACTACCAGAACAGCTGATGTTGCCATGACCTGCAAGTAAAAAATCCCCAAATCTCACATGGGTATGTAGGGGTGGAAGGGGAAAAATTGCATATCTGTGTGAGAATATATGAATCTCTATATATGTTTGGTGAGTATGCATTTAACATTGCCCTTTATTATAGTTTTTGTAGTTGGAGGTATATTTTGTTGTTAAAAAACCACTCCACTGTCCTCTTTTCCTTGGATGTTTTAATGGCCACCCAAATGGAAGCCCAATGTAAAGGAACTGCAGGGCTGGATTTACCAAGAATTGGACTATTAGAACTCAGCAGTCCTCAAAATCTTTGTTTCTATCAGCTTTACCAAGGACCAAACATTATCATTTCAAAGTCTGATTTGAAGGGGGGGGTTGGTTCACACTGTAGTTCCACCACGAAGAGTTACAGAATTGACTGAAGAATGTCTCCATTTTGGAAAGTGATTCCAGGATGTGAGCTCTTTGAGGTTGGACAGGCCAGGAAACAGATACCATAAGGATTCCAGTTTGGTCTAGTGGTTAAGGTGCTGGGCTAGAAACCAGGAGACTGAGAGTTCTAGTCCCGCCTTAGACATGAAAGCCGGCTAGGTGACCTTGGGCCAGTCCCTCTCTCTCAGCCCTAGGAAGGAGCCAATGGCAAACCAGGAGACTGAGAGTTCTAGTCCCGCCTTAGGCATGAAAGCCGGCTGGGTGACCTTGGGCCAGTCACTCTCTCTCAGCCCAACTCATCTCACAGGGTTGCTGTTGTGGGGAAAATAGGAGGAGGAAGGAGTATTAGGTATGTTCACTGCCTTGAGTTATTTATAAAAATAATAAAGGCTGGATAAAAAATTAAAAATTAAATTAAATAAATGCTACTTTATTGTTATATGGTATAGTAACAGAACCTTGAGAGCCTTTCAAATGATTCTGTGCCGCATCTTATATGAAAGAAAATCAAGGTGGGGCTATTTTGAGTTTCTTTCTCATGCTTTCCATTTTTCCCAGGATTGAGGTGCTGTTTCACCTCCCTTAATGGTTCTTCCTTTCCAAGGTCATCTCTACATTCTTTTACACCAGGTCTCCTCCACTGAGCAAGGAAGCAAGAGGAAGCTTGAAATCTGGGCTCCTGGAAGCATGAGATAATCAGCATAATAAAGAGTCCACTGTCCTGGAGATGGGCGGTCATAAATTTGAATAAATAATAATAATAATAATAATAATAATAATAATAATAATAATAATAGCTGTTGTGGGTCTTCCGGGCTGTGTGGCTGTGTTCCTTAAAGGAACCACAACTTCCAGAACACGGCCACACAGCCCGGAAGACCCACAACAGCCATCGAACTCCGGCCGTGAAAGCCTTCGACAGTACAATAATAATAATAAATAATAAACACCTGGATGGACAAAGATGCCCTCTCGGCATGTTCTCTCAGCATGTTTTCGCACTGAAGATGTTGCCTAGCCTGGCCATGAAACGTCTGCAAGAAAACAACAAGGCTCAGAGAGCACCAAGGACTCCACATGTTCTCTATCATACGACATTCACTACTTCTGTGGCTGTGTTGATATGCATAAATTTTGTCATATTTCTATTTTAATCTGCACAACCAGGACATAACCAGAACAGAAAACAACTTATGGATGTGCTTCAATAGCTCCCACTCTACAGCCTGTCTTTCTTCTTTTGCTGTAATATTATGATTATCTCTTTCACTGGCAGAAGTATTTAAGGAAGAACCATAAGGAAGGCACTGTGGGATGGATTTCCAGAGAGACCACCGTTCAACAGCACTCGGCTGATTAATTACTTCAGACCAGCAGGAGAACTTCGCAACAGATCATACCGCTATTATCCACCATCATTCTTCACTGATCAAAGGCAGGCCTTTCTTTCTCTCATTCTTCTGCTGGACTCCCCTAATGCGATTTACCTGCAGTGAAAGGACCGGAGCTGCATTCCTTAAAACCAGGGTTTTCTGCTGTGATATAATGCGAAGGAGGAATGAAGCTGTCCTGTACCAGCTGGAACCAAGGCAACACCAGCCAGTGGCAGTTCCCAGCTTTGCCTTGCCAATGCATTTACTTCTCTGCCCTGTCCGTCTGGCCAGGGCAGTAAATCAGAGGCCAAGGGGAGCTCGTGCCTCCAGGCGGTGTGAAGCCAACAGCAAACATATCTCTGCCGCGTTGGAAGGGGCAATGTTTTCTCCCTTTCATCCCCGTCACCCAGGAGGCGTGCACTTCTGAAAACGTGCAGCGACATGTTGAGCTCACACGTTCTCCAACCCATCTGACAGTTAATATCAGCCCACTTTGGGGAATGATAGGCGAATGTGGTGCGAAGCAAGGAAGTGCCGCTGCGAACCTGTGGAAACACAGGAAACCAATGTGGGCTAGCTTCTTTTTTGCCATAATAGTGACCAGAAAAGATGGTCCTCATTCCTGATCCTTATGGGCAGAGTTAAGAAGGTGCTCTTAAATTAGGTGCCATCGGGAGGGATGAAGAGAAAAGGGCACTCATACCATGGAGAAGTACTATCCAAATAGGGATCCTCCCTCCCTAAAAGAAAAAGGAATCATTTGTCTTTCCTTGAACTCAAGTAATTAGTCTTGATTCTTGAAGGCTGAGAATCATACGTTGCATACATGATGATACATGTTTATGCTTTTATGTCAGTAGCAGGATTCTAGTTATCAAATGTTATTTTTTTAAAAAATGACAACTGCTGTTATCTCTCAAACTATCTTTCAGGGCATACCTGCACCACATTCTTAAGCTGCTGCTGTCCCAGGCCAAGGCCAGCTGGATTCTGAACCTGCTTAAGGAAAGTCGGCCTCAACTGGGGCACTTGGACAGTGACTTGCCAGGTGATTAGTCCAGGCTGGTCGCTACTACAGTTCCCCCCCTGGAAAACTCCCCACTGCTTTGCCTTCTCGGCTTTCCAGGCCAGGAAACCAAAGGTCAGTTGCTTTTCTTTCTGTAAGAAGGTTTTGCTGGACATACTTTTATGTGAAACTTTTATATGACTTTGCATATATGTATATATGCAAACTTTTATGACTTTGCATATATATACTGTATGTATGTATGTATGTATGTATGTATGTATACTCATATAAACATGTATGTACCCAAAGTTACATTTATATATACAAAGTTTAAGCATATCACGCAGGCACGATAACCACCTTTAAAATAAGCATTCCTTTCCTGCGTTGCCCCCTGTTTTGCTCCATAACCTCTGCTGCAGCTACTGTTACCAATGGGGTTCCAGTAATAATAGGCTTCCAATTGTAATAACATTTGCCTGACATCAGTTTGAAACTCAACATAAATTATGATGGTGATGATGACAACGAAGACAATTCTATTCATCCTTCCCTGAGCTACCCACTTTATTGCTTTTTTATTTTAACAAGTTCATAGGTGCACCTTTTCAGCATTTTTTTCTGTTGCAAGGTACCAGGTCTGTGTGGTACTTATTCATTTGGGTGCTGAGTAAAAAGAAAAAGAAAGCGTCAACATTTCAATGGTGCACTGGTGTGCTTCCTAAAAAAAAATTAAAGCCCAGTAGAAAAGTGGGTAATTCAAGGAAAGGAAATTATTATTATTATTATTATTATTATTATTATTATTATTAATGAAAAACAAAATAGTGACCCTCTATATGTCAGGTAAATGTTATAACCACTGTGCTATTGAAATACCATTGGCAACAATAGCTGCAGCAGAGATAAGAGAGCTGCAGGGTAGACATCACTGACCCCATGAGGAGGCATTCCTGCCACTGTGCACAGTGGAAAACTGGAAATCACCTGTCCAGATAATGGGCTAATGCTTTCCACTTTCCTCTCTGTCTCTCTTCCCTCTTCCCTTTCCAGCCACTCCATTCCTTTCCTACCAGGAGAGTATTTGCCTGCATTTACATGCAAACTTCCCAGTTATTCAAATTCCTTAAAAGACTCTCAAGTGTTTAGAAGAGCTAAATATTTGGTGTGGGGTTTGTATGGATGGGCCTACTTCATACTGCAGGCTGATTCCCTGTATGGGGCCGCTGTCTTCAACTTTCCAGGAGATGGAATGAATGACTTTGTATGTGTATGTGTACTGAATTTTTGAATGCTATATATGATATGATGTGGGTCTTGGTTGAATTCTATCTACTCAGATGTAATAAAAAATATATCTAGATTCAGAAAATACATTACTAACTCTCAAAATGATCATACTGAAGCCATCACCCTGAATTTGAACATTGGACTCTCTAGACCAGTGTTTCTCAACCTCAGCAACTTTAAGACGTGTGGACTTCAACTCCCAGAATTCCCCAGCCAGCCATGCTGAGGAATGGCTGAAGTTGTTGAGGTTGAGAAACACTGCTCTAGACCAATATTGACTTCCAATGATTCCCAAGTTTGGATTCACTCGGTTATGCCTGTCAGATGGCATGATCTAAAATAGGCTGGTGGTTAAGATTCAGAACAAACAGACTGAAGAATATTTCTACCTAGAGTGGTAGAAGAGAATACCCCATTATTACCCCTGGGTTGGTCAAGTGCAGATTCTCTTCGGTGCATAATAGATCCAGGCTCTGTAGCAGAAACAGCCAGGCTGCTCTTCCCGGATGAGAAAGAAAAAAAGCTCCCCTCCCATTTCTTCTGTCACATTCCTTGCAGATTTAGGTGCTGTTACATCTGAGCAAATGGCTTCAGGTTATTTTCATTGGTCTCTCTCCTGGAAGGCCATAGAAGAGGCTAAATCACTGCACAGACCAAATTGTTTTTATACACCCCAGTGATAGTGTGTAAGTGATGATTTTTAAAAGCCATGTTGATATATTTGGGCTTGATAGAAAAGCATTAGAAAATATATGTCAGATTGGACTTGAACAGTTGAAGTGCTATCTGCTCTGCAGAGGCGTTTTCAAGAAGAGCCTGTGAAATATTTCACATCAAAAACTGTAAGCATTTTTCTTGGTTGCTCTTTCCTTCTTATCAGACTGTTGTCTGACACTTGGCACTTTTCATATTAAGGAGTGCTGCATGTATGGAATATATCTATGTGACAAGAGTGCTTCTCCTGGATAATCCTGAAGGGAGGAAAGAAATGTAGCGCAGCAAAGATATTGAGCAGGTTGCTCAAGGAGATATTATTTAACCCCTTGCCTCAGAATCCATACCTACCATGTATTCAATCCCCTTCCATTCCTGTAGCACAGATTGCTGATGGCATCGTTATAGTCTCTAGCTGGGATCCTTCTCTTATTTCCCACCTGCCCGGCGTACTCTCTCCTCCTTTTGCATAATGGATCAGTTGTGAGTAATGGGAAATGGCAGGGCAGCCAAGCTGGCTGGCAGGCCCTTAATGAAGAATATGGAAATCTCATCAGTCCAATCAGGCCAGCAAATGAAACCGCTTTCCTCACCCCCACCCCTTCAACTACCACCGATGTGAGCAGAAGACTAACAAGGCATTCAGTACCAGTCTTGGAGTGCTTCTCCCTTTTTCGTTGACAACTGGGCTGCAAATTTCATTTTGGGGTAAGGGCAGCCTTTGGCCCCATTTCCTGAGGTTCCCCTGAGCAATTCTTTGGCAATTAGCAGAGTCTGGGGGCTTTCTAGCTTGGCCTTTCAGGCAGCCGCTCCCCCAATAGCAGCTGAGCATTGCTTGCCATGTTCTTTGTGCTGATGTGATCTTTTGATGCAGAAGATTAATGATGAGAAAGATGGGCACCAACTACAGAAATGAGTTGCTTGGGAGTAATCTCCAGCCAAGTATCACAGTGATGGGGGCAGCCTATCATGAAGAAGGATATCATTAGAGACAGGAAACAAAATCAAATAAGCAGGGTTCCCGCTGTGGTGCTTAGGATGGATCAGGCCAGCTACAAGTCTCACTCACACCCTCTTTTGGTATACTGTACTGCTCCAAGTGTGTTTATCACATCAGTGAAGCTGGGCATCTTTTCATCTCCTTGATTTATGGTATCTGGGCATGGTGTTCATCTTCCCTGGAGTATCATTTGAGTGATGTAATTTGGCTAATTGCTGTCATCAAAACGTGGGCAATAGAGCCAGGGATGGAGAATAAGCCATTTAGTAATAAAATCTGGGAAGGAAAAGCTGAAAGCCAACAGAGTAGGTGTTTGAATGATGATGATTATCTCTTTCTTTCACATAATATAGGTTTACGCAGAACACAGTAATCTAGGTGTGGCTTACTTGGTGAAACTCTGGTCATCTGGATCCAATTTTCAATTTTACCCATTGTAGTTAGCTCAGGACTGAGATGTCAGCCCAGAGGGACATTTGTGGTAGGAGAGCGAAGCAGCCTACTCAAGCACAGGCACCCCACCATGGGTGCCCTCCTTTAAAGTTTATTAAGTTGTGGTCCGTTTTATCCCAAAGTAATGTCCATTTTTCGCTTTGCTGCCTGTGGCTTAGAAAGTAATTACTTTTGAGAGGAGGGGGAAGCTGCTTTGTTTTTGCCACAAGGAGTAGCTTAACCTTGGGTCCAGCACAGCAGGATAACTGCAGTAGACACTGTACAGATCTGCCTTTGAAGAGTGATTGGGAATGATAAAAGTCCAGAAGTGCACACAGGTAGCCTGGAACTCCCATGCTGAAGCAGCTGTTCTGGCTTCTTACTAGTTTCCAGGCATAATTCAAAAGACGGATAAACATATGTAAAAATCTAAATGTTTTGGGACTGACATATGTGAAGTTTTGATCTTGCCCATGTGAGCCTACTTATCTGCTGAATTAATTTTCAAAGTTCCTACTGGGTGTCCCACCATTTCCAAAAATATGCTTAGTGAGGACTAGGACAGTGATGCATAACTTGAAGTCTCAGGGCCACACAAGTCTTCCAAAAGCCATGGGTGTGGAATATAGAACCTGTCTAAGAAAGGCCATTGTATTTTAAGTTGTAATGTGCTGGAAGGGACACTTATTAAGCAAATGAGTAATGTTTATTCTGAATTAAGTTAAGAACTCAAATATAAGTTTGATTCCAGTGTGACCTACTTTGACCCTGACCCTAACCCTAACCCTATTGA
Organism: Charina bottae; assembly: GCA_023362775.1. NCBI lineage: Eukaryota > Metazoa > Chordata > Lepidosauria > Squamata > Charinaidae > Charina > Charina bottae. Next base: position 3,863,482 of record JALMGJ010000022.1, read on the forward strand.
GGTTTTAGAGTGTGGTCCCCACCATGCCACTCAAAGGCCAAGTGCATACATTATACAATCTTTGAGTAGATAATGGGACTAAGGCTAACTGAGGCTTATATAGGCCTCCGCAAGATAACTTAGATCAACCAGTGATGAGATTTGTATCTCTCTCATCGAAGCAAAGAGGCAATGCAGTTGCTTCAATGAAGCATTGCATTATCTCGATACTGTCACTGTCCAGTGCCAGAAAATGCATCCAGTTTTGGCTAGAGAAGGCAAGTGGCCTGTCCTCCCTCTGAACTTGCCAAAACATTTGGTGAACTGTGCTAGAGGAGACAGGCTGCACATCCTCCAACACTATGCACCAAAGCATGGCGTGTATGAGGCCAGAGAAGCTGAGCTGTGCTGGTCACCACTTCGCTTTGCAAAACAAAGTGAGGGGTCCCTCAGTTTCACAAGGCTTGTGAACGTGCTTTGCTTGAAACATCGTTGAAGTGGAGCATCCCTTCAAGGATTTGCACAGATCAGCTGTGTGGATGCTTGGCCCTGCCGTGAAAGGAGGGGCAGCCAATTACATTAAAGTACACCTGCCCATTGGGCCCTTTCATTACGGCATTTGGGTGAGTCGTCAGAGATGATCCAAATGTCCCCTGGAACAAAAGACACGGAAGGCAGAATATCAAATTAGAGCAAGTATAACATGTTTATTTGCTGAATCAGTTATTCATCACCTGCACAGCAGAGGGGTTGTGCAGTTCGTTCACTTGCATGGATCAGCTTTCTGTATTTTGAGTAAATGAATTTGAGATGAATTGAGTGACCAGGACTTGGGTATGGGGACTAGTATCTATTACATAGCCAAAAGATGCTTGTGTGTTTACTGTATGTGCGCGCACACACACACACTTAGACTCTAGTATCTGCTCCCATTTTAGCACAGGAGAAGCAGATCACATGGGACTGCATCTTAATTGCCTCCCAATGTCGTGGCATCTTCTTTCAAGTATACACTTCAAAAGAGCATATTCTAGAGCAGAGATCCACTGCATAATACATGTGTGGGTCATATGTGTAAGATTCTTGAGAATTCTGTTTGTTTTTTAAGGAAAATAAGACTTGGGCTTTCCCTTCTTTTTATTTTTGATTGGCTGTTTATAATAAACTTGATAGAAGGCACAGGAAGTAGAGAATATGGCAGAGAAATAAACTCCCTCTTTTACCTATGCTATTCAAATTGATGAATCATATTCTTTGAATTTCCTTATTTCAAAGCAGTTTTCAATACTTTAACCTACCTACCTACCTACCTTCCTTCCTCCCTTCCTTCCTTCCTTCCTTCCTTCCTTCCTTCCTTCCTTCCTTCCTTCCTTCCTTCCTTCCTTCCTTCCTTCCTTCCTGTAAACATGCATAGTAATATGTCTTTGAGAAGCACTGCAGCCTCAGCTCAAAGTGCTCCATATCTTGTTTAATGCCTTGTTTTTCCCCATTCTTGAGCAAAGAACATCAGTTCACAAGCATCCATGTTATCTCAGATACATTTCATAATCTTTGCTTCAGGCTTAGAGAATTCCCATTTTGCATGTCTTTTCAGAATGATTCTTGCTGTAATCAACCAATTTCCTAAAATGAGCTAATCCAGTGAGTGATCATTATAAAGATCCAATAGGAGTGCTAAAAGGGCTAAATATAAACAGCGAGTGATTTTCAATTCTTTCCTACCAAATATGAAGAAAATCTGTTCTGCCACAGAAACTCCAATGCCTTCCAATCAGAATATGATCATACATCTTCTGTAGTGTGTAATACTACTTAGAATCTCACAGATGGATTATCCTGGGTCCTGTTTATATACAGTATAAATATCCCATCTTTTTATTTTGATCATACCATCATGCCTTCCACACTTTCTTCTTTCAAGTCTATCAGAATAGTCAGCCACAAACTTGGAAGTAGGCACAGTGGTAAAGCCCTTCTTTTGCATGCACAAAGTGCTTCATTCATTGTTCCTTATCTTTAGCTAACAGGACTAAATAACAGCAGGTAATGTGAACCTGAACCCCCAGAATGTTGCTGCCAGTCAAAGTAGATATTACTGGGCTAGATAGACAAAAGGTCTTCTCTGATGTTAGGCAGTTCTCTGTGTTCCTTCTTCAGTGAGGAAACAGAAGCCCTGTTCACATGTGGGAGGATGGTCCACGGACGATGGACTACCTGTACATGATGGCTGCATCTCCCAAGGATTGGTACATACAGTATGTGTATGACGCATGGCAAGCTTTATCAAGAAGCTTTATACTGAATCCTGTGAGAGTTGAAGTAAGGGCCTCAGAAAGACTTGTGTATTGTAGAAGGGAGTGGGAATGTTGCCGTAATGGGTCCTATTAACCCACTCAGTGACAAATGTAAAAGAACATTGGTTCATAAAGTTCATGGCCTTCATTTTAATGACCAGAGTATGGGAAATCAACAAAATGGACATGAGCTCTTAGTGCGGAAAAGCAAGTCGTATGGAAACATTTAAGTATCCCTGGTACACATTTCAATGAATCTCCAAAGCTGGCACAACCTCTAAATGGTACAGGGTTAATCATTACATCTTTCTGTATATTTGAATGCATAATTACTATTTATGTGCAGTTGTTTACAAATTCAGAATTATTAAACAGTGTATTTGGCAAGGCCAAAAGTTTGGACACCCTCTTAGTCAATACTTTGTAATACTTCTTTTAGCAGAAATAACAGCTTCCACATATTTCCCATGGTCAATTTCTATTCTAATTTTGGATTTTTTTCCCACCCTTCCTTGCACAACTATTCTGGCTCAGTAATATTCTGTGTCTCTTTGCATGGATTACAAGTCTGAGTTCTCCCCAAAGAGTTTCAATAATATTCAAGTCTGGAGATTTGTTCTCCCCATTTTTCTCCAAATGTATCTTGTGTAGTTGTGACCAAACATTCACTTTGTTCCAAAATGTTTCACACTTATCACAGTTTTCTTTTGTATGTTAGGCAATTTCTTTTGTGATGAGGTCTCCCATGTAGATCTTTTTTCTATAAGCAGCTCTGTATTATGGACAGTTACTCCAGTATCAAGTTAACTTTTCAGCACATTATTTGCAGTGATCTATGGGTTCTGTTTATTACTGCAGACGTTGACTGCAGCCAGGAAATCAGAAGACGTCTACTTCTTGGGAGGAGAGCAATGACAAATCTTGATAAAATAGTTAAGAGCAGAGACATCACACTGACAACAAAGATCCGCATAGTCAAAGCAATGGTATTCCCCGTAGTAACCTATGGCTGCGAGAGCTGGACCGTAAGGAAGGCTGAGCGAAGGAAGATAGATGCTTTTGAACTGTGGTGTTGGAGGAGAATTCTGAGAGTGCCTTGGACTGCAAGAAGATCAAACCAGTCCATACTCCAGGACAGAGCTTTCCAAACTTTCAGACGAGCACAAACACACTGCAGCAACCCAGAACACCAGAAAAAGGAAACAGACCACTTATATAGCATCTTCCAGCAAAATGGATACCCACGCAACTTTATCAAAAAGTGCCTGACCACTCAACCCACCACAGGAAAACCAACAGAAGCTATGAAAAGGATTACACTGCCATATATCAGAAACATCTCAGAAACTACTAATAGACTGTTACAACCACATGGCATCACCGTAGCACACAAACCAACCAAAACCCTTCAGAACATCGTAAGTAAACCAAAAGACCCAGTAGCCCAAGAAGAAAAAACAGGAGTTATCTACAACATACAGTGTAAGGACTGTAACAGCCACTATGTAGGACAGACGGGCAGAAGACTAGCAGAACGCATCCGCGAACACCAACTAGCAGTCAGAAGACATGATGAAAACTCCTTAATCTCACAACACATAGACAGACTTAACCATACTTTCAACTGGGAAACTGTGAGCATCTTAAACCAAGCCAGATCCAAAAATGCTAGAGAATTCCTGGAAGCTTGGCACTCAGACAAAGCAGCCATCAATAGACACATAGAGATAAACAACATTTACATACCATTCATAAGAGACAATAGAAAAGCCAGAAGACCAGAACACCTCTTGGCCAGCAATCAACTACAAGATATGCAAAGATTAACAGCAAGATTAGCAGCAGAGGAGCAATCAAACAACACAATAGACCCTAATCAAGGAACTATTAACTCTGTCAATCAACCAAGCAGTAAACAACAACCCAGTCAAAGTACTACCAAGGAGAGTACAACACCCCCACCAACACAGGCAGGACATGCCAGGGTATATAAACAGAGAGCAAGTTCCACTCCCTTTTCGCACTGAAGATGTTGCCTAGCCTGGCAATGAAACGTCTGCAAGAAAACAACAAGGCTCAGAGAGCACCAAGGACTCCACAGTTCAACCCTGAGCTACAAATATTCTCTTCGATTGGTAAAACTGAAGTACTTTGGCCACATAATGAGAAGACAGGATACCCTGGAGAAGATGCTGATGCTAGGGAAAGTGGAAGGCAAAAGGAAGTGGGGCCGACCAAGGGCAAGATGGATGGATGATATTCTGGAGGTGACGGACTCAACCGTGGGGGAGCTGGGGGTGGCAACGGCCTACAGGAAGCTCTGGCGTGGGCTGGTCCATGAAGTCACAAAGAGTCGGAAGCGACTGAACGGGGAAAAAAAGGTTCTGTTTTGCAGGTCTGATCAGTTTTCAAGCAGTTCTAGCAGAGAATTTCTTGGTCTTCAAGCTAAAGTCCCACAGTCAGTGATGAAATTGAAAATGAAAAGAGGTTAGCTAGCTGACACTGGAGTCCTCATCGTTTAAAGTATGCAGAAGAAAACCTTGATACAAAGTACTAACTGAAAGGGTGTCCAAATGTTTGCACCTGCCATGTACAATTTTCTTATTTTAAATCTATAAACAACTGCACATTCAACTTTGCAGAAAGATGTCAGGTTTAACTTTGACCATTTAGGGGTTTTGTCAGTTTCTGCTCATTTAGGGGTTCATTTTTTATTTTATTTTATAAATGTTATTAAAAGTTTTACAAAGAACATAAAAACTAACACAAAATAATGAGAAAAAGAAAGAAAGAAAGAAAGGAAGGAAGGAAGGAAGGAAGGAAGGAAGGAAGGAAGGAAGGAAGGAAGGAAGGAAGGAAGGAAGGAAGGAAGGAAAAAAAACAGAAAGAAGCTTCCGATTTCTTCTGCAGCAAACATAAGTACAATTACAAAATTAACTTACGATTACAAAAAAAGCTCTTTTTTCTATTATTCAGGTTTTTTTTCTAATCATCAAAACCACAAATCATGTGCATTTTGTTCCGTTTCATGCAAAAAGTCTATAAGGGGTTTCTAGTCAACCTTAAAGGTAGATACTGTTTTTTCTCTAACCAAAGAAGTTAATTTGGCCATCTTCACAAGTTCCATCGTCATCACCAGCCATAGTTATCATATATAAAAACAAAGTTTCGTGACTTTTTTCTAATTGCCTGTCCATTAATCCCAAAAGGAAAGTCTCTGGTTTCAATTGTACTTTAACCTTTAAAATCTTTTGGATTAACATATGTATTTGTATCCAATTTTTTAAAAGCTTTTTTACATCTCCACCAAACATAGTACAATGTCCCTTCAAGTTGTTCACATTTCCAGCAAAGATTCGAAGTACTGTACCTTTATACATTCTAGATCAGAGCTTTCCAAATTTTTCATGTTGGTGACACAACTTTTTAGACATGCATCATTTCGCGACACACTCTTACAGCAGGGCACAAGGCAGGCACTAGGACCTGTGTTGGGGTTTGTATATACCCAAGAATTTACAGTTAGATAAATTATACTGCAGAGGCTTGATATCTAGGTGAGAGGGGAATTATTCTGCAAGTCACCCAATTAGCAGCCATTGTTGTAAGGATGATGTGTCAGTGTGTGACTCATACCACAGGTATTAAGAGTTTAGTTGGGTGTGGTAGATAATGAGAGTGACCTATAGTGTGATTGGTTAGTTTGTATATAGAAGCAGAAGAATCCTGGTTTTCTTTCTTCTCGTTTCTTCTCGTTTGCTGTAACATCGCTGTATCATTTGTTACCCGTGTGGAAGTGATCTGTAAATACGTATGTATATAAAGTAAATAGGCTATTTTATATAATCTCTCTTTGAGTCTCTATTTACTGCACAGTACGTGGATCACTGGTGTCTAGGAAGAAGGATCAGGCCACTCCACGCACGCACTCTGACAGGTTACGGGCCCAGAAGCGACAGGCTTTGGACCGGCTGTGGATCGTGTGCAGCTTTGGAAGCCTATCCAGGAGTCGTTTGGCTATTTGGAGCGATTTTGGAGCTTTTCCAGGTTCCGTGCCTGGCTGTTTGTTTTTTCCTAGGCTTGTTTGCAGCTGGAGGACGTTCTGATAAGGTCTGTGCATTTATCATCGGTGTCTGCCCAGGAGGGGTTGAGGAAAGATGAGCACAGCAAAGATGCATCCTGCAGTTGGAGGTGGATTCCCTCTGGAAAGACTGAATGCATCTAATTATCTGTCGTGGGCGTACAAAATGGAAATGTATCTTCGACGTGAAGGTCTTTGGAAGATTGTACTTTGCACTGACCCAGACTTGGACGATGAAGTCGTTGTTCTACAGGATGAGAAAGCATTGGCAAGCATAATTTTATGTTTGGAGGATAGCCAATTATGTTATGTTAGACATTGTAAGTTAGCCAGTGGGTGTTGGGAAGCTTTAAAGAATGTTTATCTTAGAAGCACACCATTATGCAAGGTTTTGTTGACACGGAGGCTTTATCATGCTAGGTTGCTGGAAGGTGGGAGTATCCGTGATCACTTGCATTATATGACTGGCTGGTTCCTCGAGTTGACTCAGAGAGATATGCCATTTTCAGAAGCACATAAGGTTTATGTAATTCTCAGTTCTCTGAATGAAACATGGGATAATTTAGCCACCAGTTTCGGGTCTTTACCTGAGAGTGATTTGACCGTAAATTATTTAACTGGCAGACTTCTGGAAGAGGAACAGAGAAGAAAACAAAGTTCTAATGTAATTAGGTCAAAGCAAAACAGTTATTCTAAGGAATGTTATTCTTCTGATAATTCTGAGAATGTTTTATATGTAAGATGCTGTTTTCGCTGTATGTCTGATAAGCATTTGTTAAAAGACTGTAAAAAGAAGCCGAAAGCCAAGCCGGGGATTTCCAAGCAATGAAGTGCTGAACAGCTGTTGGTAATTACTTCTGTAGGAAGGGAATTAAAGGAGCCGTGGCTTCTTGACAGCGGAGCTAGCCAGCACATCGCCAATGATAGGCAAATGTTTAAAAGTTTTATGCAGGCTGAATGTGATCATGTTAGTCTTGCAAATGGAAGTGTTGCATCTGTTACCGGCAAAGGGTTTGTGTATGTACCAAGTTTAAACACTGAATTATCAATGCTATGTGTACAAGACTTAGAGTATAACATCATAAGTGTTTCTCAGTTAGATAAACAGGGATATGATGTACAGTTTGGTAAGGGTGAATGCATTGTTTTGAAGGATAATCATGTCTGTGGTAAGGGTGTTTTACAGAACAGTTTATATGTAATTATGACACACAGAGACCATGATGTAGCCATGATTAACAAACCAACACATGATTCATGTGAACTTCTATGGCATAGACGGTTGGGGCATCCAAGTTTCAAAGTGATTGAAAAGATGTCTGAAGCAAGTTCTGGAATGGATTTGATACCGTGTCAAGCTTATCTGGATTGCACGGCATGTAAGGTTGCAAAGTCAAAGGTGTATCCTGTAAGCAAATTTAGTGATAGAAAGTCACATAAATGTTTTGAATTAGTTCACGCTGACCTAATTGGCCCATTACCAGCCACAATAGGTGGTGCTAAATATGTTTTAGTTATTGTGGATGATTTTACCAGATTTGGGTTCTGTTACCTATTGAAAGCGAAAAGCCAAACATTTGATAAGTTCAGAAATTGGGTGCAGTTTGTGGAACGTAGATATAGCACAAAGGTGTGTAGTTTACAAACTGACCGGGGAACTGAGTTTATGAGTAGCAGTTTTCAGCAATGGCTCAGTAGGAGGGGCATTGCACATAGGAGAACCAATCCGCATAGTTCAGCTGAGAATGGCGTGGCGGAACGCAGGAATTTGGCATTACAGACAGTAAAGGATTCACTTTTAGCTGACTCAGGGCTTTCTAGAGGATACTGGGGAGAGGCTATACTGACTGCTAATTATTTAATTAACAGGTTGTGGAGTGTGTCTGTAAATCAAACTCCATATTATATTTTGTATGGCAAGAAGCCATCATTAGCTCATTTGAAGGTGTTTGGGTGCACTGCCTATGTACACGTGCATAAGGAGGTACGTAGGAAAGGGCAGGCAAAAGCACAGAAGATGACGTTTGTGGGGTATGAGCCAGGAACCAAGGGATATAGGTTCACCGATGGCAGAAGAGTTATTATTTCTAGATCAGCAAGTTTTAGTGAGCATAGCAATTGGCTGAAGTTGCACGGAGGGAGTGAGGTTTTTATTCCTAGTCAGAGACAGTTCGAGCCAGCAGAGCGGCGAGAGTCTACTGATGTGATTAAGAAGGAAGAGGAAGTAACCCCTAGTGTGCCAATGATGCAGGATGCTACTGTATTGCGCAGATCTGAAAGAGTTAACAAGGGCATATCACCTCAGCGTTACACACCAGGTGATGTTAAAGTGTGTTTCATTAATTATGAGCCTCGTAGTTATAAAGAGGTATTGGAGTTGCCACCACAAGAGCAGAATAAATGGAAAGCTGCTATGGATGTGGAAATGAATGCCATTAGTTCCCATAAGGTGTTTAAATCTACCAGGCTGCCTGAGGGGCATAGGGCAGTAGGTTGTAAGTGGGTTTATAAGAAGAAGACCTTAGCCAATGGTGATATTCAGTATAAAGCTAGGCTTGTAGCACAAGGGTTTTCCCAGATTAAGAATCAGACTTATGATGAGGTTTTTGCACCAATGCTAAGAGGGGAGACATTTAGGTTTGCCTTAGCAATGGCAGCAGCTGGGAATTGTGTAGTGAACCATTATGATATCACCACAGCATATCTGCATGCTGATTTGAGGGAAGAAATCTATATGGCTGAGGCTCCAGGATATGAGTCTAATGTTGCAGGAAGAGTGTACAAGTTGCAGAAAGCGTTGTATGGACTAAGGCAATCGGCACGTTGCTGGAATCTAGGATTAGATGAAGAATTGCAAAGAATGGGGTTCTTGTGTAGCATAGCTGACCCATGTCTGTATGTAAAGCAATGTGATAATGATGAACAAGTGTTGCTTTTGATTTTTGTAGATGATTTGTGTCTTATAGCTAAAGATCAAAGCAGGGTAATTGAATTTACTGAAAAACTGAAGCAACAATTTGATGTTAAAGATCTGGGAGAGATTAGAAATTACCTAGGCGTAGGTATTCAGAAGGTTGATGGGGGTTACGTTCTAGAGCAGCGGAAGAAAATTGAAGCACTGCTAAGAGAGAACAATATGGAACATTGCAAGGAGGTTCCTACCCCGATGACAACTGATTTTGTAAAGACAGAGGCTGGAGACGATGACCCAACTACATGTAATCAAGAACACTATCAGTCAATAATTGGAAGTTTATTGTATTTAGCACAATGGTCGCATCCCGATATTGGGAATGCAGTAAATGTACTGAGTAGATATGTTACACAACCTACCCAGAGGCATTGGAAAGGTATTAAACGAGTGTTTAGGTATCTTAAGGGGACTATTAATAACTGTTTATTGATAAAACCATGTAAACCATTGGAATTAAAATGCTATGTAGATAGTGATTGGGGTAATGATGTACATGATAGAAAATCAATGACAGGATTGATAATTATGTTTGGTAACACCTTAGTGGGGTGGAGGTCTCGGAAACAGAGTTCTGTCGCAGTATCAACTGCAGAGGCGGAGTACGCTGCACTATCTGACCTATGTTCAGAATTGATATGGTATAGGCAATTGTTAATGGATGTTAATATAGCAATTGATGAGCCTATATGTGTATATGATGACAGTGAAGCATGTATACAGATTGCAAAGAGTGATAGAATCAGAGGAAGGAGCAAACATGTTGATATCAAGTATCACAATGTTAGGAATGCTGTAAAATAGTCTCTGATTAATTTGCAATATTGTCCATCTGAATGTAATGTAGCAGATGTGATGACAAAGCCCCTAAGTATAGATAGACATAGGATGCGTGTATCCAAAATGTGTATGTCTTCTATTCTGTATAAGTGAAATGTAATATCTATTGTAAATTGGAGGGGTGTTGGGGTTTGTATATACCCAAGAATTTACAGTTAGATAAATTATACTGCAGAGGCTTGATATCTAGGTGAGAGGGGAATTATTCTGCAAGTCACCCAATTAGCAGCCATTGTTGTAGGGATGATGTGTCAGTGTGTGACTCATACCACAGGTGCTAAGAGTTTAGTTGGGTGTGGTAGATAATGAGAGTGACCTATAGTGTGATTGGTCAGTTTGTACATATAAGCAGAAGAATCCTGGTTTTCTTCCTTCTCGTTTCTTCTCGTTTGCTGTAACATCGCTGTATCATTTGTTACCCGTGTGGAAGTGATCTGTAAATACGTATGTATATAAAGTAAATAGGCTATTTTATATAATCTCTCTTTGAGTCTCTATTTACTGCACAGTACGTGGATCACTGGTGTCTAGGAAGAAGGATCAGGCCGCTCCATGCACGCACTCTGACAACCTGCGTGGAATCACAGCAGGTTTGGAGGCAGCAAGGCACAAGGCAGGCACTAGGACCTGCGTGGAATCCTGGCAGGGCAGGTTTGGAGGCAGCAAGGCACAAGGCAGGCACTAGGACCTGCGTGGAATCCTGGCAGGGCTTGGAGGCAGCAGCAGCTGCAACACACCCAGACATTGCAGCTGACACACTAACGTGTCCCGACACACAGTTTGGAAAGCTTTGTTCTAGATAATTTCTCTGGTGACAATACCAATGATACATCATTTTATACAAATATTTTTAAGGCTAGAACACAATGTAGATTTCATTCCTTTCAACCACATATTTTCCCATTGATCCATTTTTTATTCCACAAAACTTTTAGCCCACTTTATCATACATTCTTTCGCTTGTTCTTCTTCTGTCTCATATTTCAGCAAAAGTTTATACATTTTAGCAATAACATGGTCATCATTAGTACACAATTCTATTTCAAACTCAGTCTTACTTTGTTCAAAGCCATAACATCTTTTATCCACTTTAAACCTTTCTAATAATTGAACATAAGAAAACCATTTACATGAATATCCATCTGTTGTCAAATCTTCTCTTGTTTTCGTTTCACAATCCCCTTGAGAAAATTCTAGTACATCACAGTAGGTTAACCATTTATGTTTACTTATCGTTTCTCATCTATAAAATACTTCTTGTACTGAAAGCCACAAAGGTGTTTTCGGGCAAAACCAAAATTTATATTTATTCCACACTCTGTAAGTATAGCCTGTCTGACATAATGATTTTTAAAGTCTACATTCACCTTAGCTTTGTCATACCATAGATATCCATGTCATCCAAATCTCAGATCACGGCTTTCTAAATCCAATAGCCTTCTAATTCTTAACAGCACCCACTCTTTCATCCAAACTAAACAGCAGGCAGCAAAATATAGTTTCAGATCTGGTCAACCCAATCCTCCTCTTTCCTTCACATCTTGTAGTACCTTATATTTAACTCGTGGCTTTTTCCCTTGCCATACAAATTTAGATATGTCCTTCTGCCATTGTTTAAATGGTCATCAGTTGTCATTTAGGGATTCGGTGAAACATACCGTTTGACAAGGGGTACCTTAAATTTTGCCTACAACTGATGGGATGATTCCAATGTTTAGAGTCCAGAAGTTGAGGGACAGAACTTTTTCAAAACAAGCAGAAGCAATAGAAAGGGAGGAAGAATTGCACTACATATGCACTGTATGTTATAAGTATCCACACCTGCACAGAAATCCAAGTAAATAAATTTGGTGATGCTGTAGGGAACATGTGAATGATTCTTTCCCAAAGCAAATCGCAGAGCCTTCAGTGAGAAAATAATAATAATAATGGGCTTTAATTATCTCAGCATCTGTTGGGAGATAAACTCTGCCAAGCATAGTCCTTCTAGGATATTCCTGAACTGCTTGCTGACAACTTTTTCTTTCAGAAGATAGAAGAAAGTACAAGAGGATCTGCTATCCTTGACTTGATAGTAATCCGTTGCATCCAAAGTGGAAGTAGCAAGAACATTGGGGAGCACATGATCCCATAATGCTAGAATTCCTGATTCTAAGATAAATTGTAGCTGAGTATGATTGAACGGATTAAAAAAAATGGTCAGACATGCATCTTAGACTTCAAGAGTTGTTTAAACTCAGAGCAATAAGGAGGATTCCATGGCAAAAGATGCTAAGGAGATAAGGATGGGTAATAGTGTCTTCAAGATGAGAAAATCCACATGCCAGCAAGGTTATGCTCAAAATCCTACAAGCTAGGCTTCAGCAGCATGTGAACCGAGAACTACCAGAAGTGCAAGCTGGGTTTCGAAGAGGCAGAGGAACTAGAGATCAGATTGCCAACATTCGCTGGATCATGGAAAAAGCAAGAGAGTTCCAGAAAAACATCTACTTCTGCTTCATTGACTACGCTAAAGCCTTTGATTGTGTGGATCACAACAAACTGTGGCAAATTCTTAAAGAGATGGGAGTACCAGACCACCTTACCTGTCTCCTGAGAAACCTGTATGTGGGTCAAGAAGCAACAGTTAGAACCGGACATGGAACAACCGACTGGTTCAAAATTGGGAAAGGAGTACGACAAGGCTGTATATTATCACCCTGCTTATTTAACTTATATGCAGAGTACATCATGAGAAATGCCGGGCTGGATGAATCACAAGCCGGAGTTAAGATTGCCGGGAAAAATATCAACAACCTCAGATATGCAGACGATACCACCCTAATGGCAGAAAGTGAAGAGGAACTAAAGAGCCTCTTGATGAGGGTGAAAGAGGAGAGTGCAAAAGCTGGCTTGAAACTCAACATTAAAAAAACCCAGATCATGGCATCTGGTCCCATCACTTCCTGACAAATAGAAGGGGAAGAAATGGAAGCAGTGACAGATTTTATTTGCTTGGGCTCCAAGATCACCGCAGACGGTGACTGCAGCCATGAAATTAAAAGACGCTTGCTCCTTGGAAGGAAAGCTATGGCAAACCTAGACAGCATATTAAAAAGCAGAGACATCACCTTGCCGACAAAGGTCCGTATAGTTAAAGCTATGGTTTTTCCAGTAGCAATGTATGGCTGTGAGAGTTGGACCATAAGGAAGGCTGAGCGCCGAAGAATTGATGCTTTCGAGCTGTGGTGCTGGAGAAGACTCTTGAGAGTCCCTTGGACTGCAAGGAGGTCAAACCAGTCAATCCTAAAGGAAATCAACCCTGACTGCTCATTGGAAGGACAGATGCTGAAGCTGAAGCTCAAATACTTTGGCCACCTAATGAGAAGAGAGGACTCACTGGAAAAGACCCTGATGCTGGGAAAGACTGAGGGCAAAAGGAGAAGGGGACGGCAGAGGATGAGATGGTTAGATAGCATCACCGATGTAATGAACATGAATTTGAGTAAACTCCGAGAGACAGTGGAGGACAGGAAGGCCTGGCGTGCTATGGTCCATGAGGTCACGAAGAGTCGGACACGACTGAACGACTGAACAACAACAACAACAATAGTGTCTTCAAGATGAGAAAATCCAAGCCTAAACATTGCAGTATAATTCACCCACACATGGATTAGCAGGAAGGGGTAATAAAACTTGGGCAAGTTTTTTAGTTCTGTCAGAATTCTTCATCAGGCTTGGTGATGCAAAAAGTAGAAAAATCTAACTAGACCAGATGTTGCAGACATGTTGGATGATTTAGACTCAGCTCATTTCCTCACTGGTGACTTATAATGTCTTTTCGAGCCATCCAGCTCTTGTTATAATGAGGACAGGCTTTAAATCGCCTCAATGATGGCCGGGTGATGCTAGAAGACACTGTAAATCACTAGTGGGGAAGTGGCCTCCATCTAAAAATGGAAACAGCAAGCATAACAAATTAGTCCATAGTAATTATTGCAAATATTAAATGATACCTGTTACTCTGGCACAAAAAAGCAGGACTTGACTCCCTCCCCCTATATTTTCTAAAATCATACAGGCTTTCTGGAAATTAGACCTGTCTGTTTTCTTAAGGAAAATCCCAGGGACTTGGCCTAGAAGAGAGCAATATACTGTAAAGGGAAACATAAACACTCTTTATGTCAGCAAAGGAGAAAATTAATTTTAGGAGATGCAAGGCAACAACGCAAAAAACAAAACAAAAGTCAGTTGCAGCCAAATTGAGCTGTATTATTTAGTGGTGGGGAAATCGAACTCTTTAAATGCCAAGCTCTTCTTTGGATGATAGTTACCTCCTGGGGCAGCTAGACATGTTATTTTCCAAGTAATACTGAAAGCAATAATAGCTTGTCTGACAGAATGGGACACCTAATATTGTGTGCTTTGTGCTCAGAAGGAGGCTGGCTCCTCTTTGGGACAGTTACACTTGTAAACGTTACATCCCTTTTTGGTTTGCTGCCCATTTATTGCAATCAGGTGTAAAGGGGTATTTCAGGTGCTTCTGCTCTTGGACAATTCCACATTGTTGGCTATTGCTGCTAGCACAATTCTACTACATGTATGGCATTTTTAAAGTTTTGGGTTCACTGAGGGCCATGGAGTAGATCTATTAGAAACATACCAAAAACAGAATTAATTAAGGTAAAGGTTCCCCCCGCACATTTGTGCAGTCATGTCCGACTCTAGGGGCCAGTGCTCATCTCCGTTTGTTAGCCGAAGAGCCAGCGTTGTCCGAAGACGCTTCCACGGTCATGTGGCCGCATGACACGCGCGGAATGCTGGTACCTACCCACCGAAGTGGCACCTATTAATCTACTTGCATTTGCATGCTTTCGAATTGCTAGGTTGGCAAGAGCTGGAGCTAGTGCGGGAGCTCACTCCGCACGCAGGGCTAGGGATTCGAACCTCCGAACTTGCGATCTTCCGATCGACAAGCCTGGCGTCTTACCCGCTGAGCCACCACGCCCCTTAGACTTGCACAAATATCAGAACAGAATCAAATGTATACTTCCACATGCCCTCCTTTTTCTATAGGATGCAATGGTTAGAGTTAGAAGCAATGGCCAACATCCTTGCGTGAGATCCGGTTGCTTCCCTAAACATGTGTTTTATACACAAAAGTTAGATGAAGTTGGACTGGTCACAAGGAGATGATGGAAGTTAAAGGCTGATGGTGGCTTCAGAAAAGGTTTAGAACTCTGTGTTATCATCAACTGCTGGTTCTGATGCTAAAGGAATCAACAGCCACAAATTCCCAAATTGTGGGATTTATCAGGGGCAGCTATAAAACTGCTTTGATAAATGAGGAGATAGGTGATGAGTCATACCCTGCTTAAAATACAAACCAACTTGATGTTACCAACTTAAGGAGAAGCTGGTACATTGGAAAACGTAATAGGAAAACAAATGTGAATCAGTAAAATGCCCCAAATCAAAAGAGATTCAGCTTCCTTGTATGCAAGGTGAGATATTTATTTTTAAAAATCCCCACAGAGTTGAGGCACAGAAATTACCGCTTGAAAATGCAAAGCATGCCATTTGTTGGAAATGTGATGTTGTTTATGTGTCTGGGTTTTTCATTTGTTTGATGTGTTTGCTACATTTTTATCTGCTTGTCGTCAGGCTGAAGAGCAAATCAAGGAACTGATGAGGCTGTTTTGCTGCAGTACGGCAATTAACTTCATTAATAATGATAACGATCTTACATTTATAGAGCAGAAAGATTTATAAATCATTCCTGCCATTGCTGAAGTGCAGAAACCTTAACGGGCTGGGGGCGGTGGGGTGGGGGGCAGAGTTATGCATTTCAAAGCAATCTTAAACAACTGTTCAGTAGAAAATATAAAGATGCTTATAGTATCCAGCTGAAAGCATAATCTAGTTTGTCTGCGGTAATTTGTATGTTTTCAACACAAATATTCTACTAATTGGAAAGAAGAATGAGCCAAACCATATACAAGTAAGCCCTATGTTAAAATCTCTGCAGCATTTCCTATTGAGTCTTGCCCAATTGAAAATATACAATATGAAATCAGTACTGTCCCTTTGATGTATCCAATCCATTCCCATTAAATTGCAGCCTCTCCATGTCAGTGTTAGGAATCATGTGCTTTTCAAACTACACAAGCATCTCAAACCCTTATGAATAAACAAGGGCATAATCATTCTCTCATAAATCATATGCA
This sequence comes from Charina bottae, assembly GCA_023362775.1. Taxonomy (NCBI): domain Eukaryota; kingdom Metazoa; phylum Chordata; class Lepidosauria; order Squamata; family Charinaidae; genus Charina; species Charina bottae. The sequence continues at coordinate 3,879,853 of JALMGJ010000022.1, forward strand.
GCTCAGTATTTGTTCATTTTTTTTGCAGTGCCTTTCCCTGTTCAGCCTTCCACATATTTTATGCCTTCCAAGGTACCTGCAGTTTTTATAATGTTTGTTATTAGCCTGAAATGTTTGCTGCTTCTTTGGAAGCCGCTACTTTATAATCAGGCTTTTAAAATACCTTAAAAGTTTCTGTTTGAAGGGGGGGGGGAAGTATTATCTTTCAATTCTGCTCCACAATGCTTTGGCTTAATGTAACATGCAGCCTGGAGAATAATCGAAGAAAGCTTACCAACTGTTTTATATGTCCATTGGTCTTAATGAAGGCATTTCTGATTCTTGCTTATTATTATTAGCCTATAAATGTGCAAGCCTTTTCCAAATTGACCAATTAACTGAAGAATTGTTACAGTTTTAATTGCAAAATCATTAAATTATCTCCCAGGTGCACATTTTTCTTGCTAGTTCACACTTGATAGATAAAATAGGTGTGTCAACTATTTCTGCCCCCTACATGAATACCTGCCATTTTTTTTAATGAGAAGTAGCTTGCTCTAAACATGCACCTGGATCTCTCCAGGAGTCAGAGCAGAGGGTCATGAACCAAACAGCATAGCAGTGCCTTTGTACATCTTTTAATCGATGTATTGATATTCATGGTGGTGGCATTATCAATTTTGAAAGCATTCAACTAGAGTCACATGATGTGTCCGGCAGCTTCTTCCTCACTTGTCTCACTCACTCTATATTGAAACCATTTTGTTGGTGGTGGTGCTGCTCATCGACTTCCCTTGTTAGTGAGTTATTTAAGTCAGGCCGCAGATAGGCCACATTTTGAAAATGTGGTTGTCAGCCTTTAACACTGCCTTGCAGGAGCCAGCACGTTTATCAAGAATAAATCATGTCAAACCAATCTTTTATGCTAGAATGACCAGTGTAGTTGACCACAAGAATGCAGTGTATATACTGTACATGTAATTCTCCCAAAGAAATTGACAAAAAGTGAGTTGTACTATACTACCATTAGATGGGTAAGAGGTGGTTGAACGATTGTACTCAATGGCTCTTTATCAAGCTGGAAGGAAGTGTCGAGTGGTATACCTCAGGTATACTTCTAGGGCCTGGTCAATGTGTCTATTTAGGAGTTGGACAAGGGGATAGAAAATATGATTATCAAATTTCCAGACGATATAAAGATGGAGGAATAGCAAACACTTTAGAAGACACCATTCAAATTTAGGAGAATCTTGATAAGCTGCAAGAATTTCAAGATAGACAAATGCAAAGTCCTGCACTGAGTACAATTCAAATGCTCTCTCTGTCAGGAACTTGCTAGATGAGTAGGCAAAACAAATTTTGTCTGCCCCAGCAGTGAAGTTTCATGAGTGCCAGTGCATACAGTATGTAATCCAGAGCTTTCCAAACTGTGTGTCGGGACACGTTGGTGTGTCGGCTGCAGTGTCTGGGTGTGTCGCGGCTGCTGCTGCCTCCTGGCTTCCACGCAGGTTCTAGTGCCTGCCTTGTGCCTTGCTGCCTCCAAACCAGCTGTGATTCCGCGCAGGTCCTAGTGCCTGCCTTGTGCCCTGCTGTAAGAGTGTGTCGTGAAATGATGCACTGCTGTAAGAGTGTGTCGCGAAATGATGCATGTCTAAAAAGTGTGTCACCAACATGAAAAGTTTGGAAAGCTCTGATGTAATCATTATCAAGGTGTCACTTGAATGAAGGAAAGCCCTTAGGACTGATAGCATTTATATGATATAAAGTTAACCTACACATATGTGCAGGTGATCATAGAATGAGGATTCACAGCATTAGCATTCCAAGCAATTTCTACATCAAGATTTCTAGGCGTAGCAGTGCAGCATGATTTCCTGCAAAGAACCAAATCATCTCTCTACCTCCTTTTCAGTTTCAGCACAAACTGCTTTTTTGTTATGTACACAGACCTCATTTACACTCCTTTCCTCCATTATTTTTACCCATTATCTATTCTTTCTTGAACCACTGGAACAGTCACAGCTATCGACTGCTTCTTGTCAGGAATACCCAAAATAGATAGCTTTAATCACAGAGAATTTAGTTCTACTTTCAATCTAAGAATCTGAAAATTGGAAGGGAATCTTGACCACTCCAAAGCTACATATGTCAATTACTTTGCAAATGTAAAAGTGAAATATAAATGCAAATTATTATGAAATATATAGGCTCATGTTATACTCTGGAGGTGACATACTCGACCGTGGGGGAGCTGGGGATGGCGACAACCAACAGGAAGCTCTGGCGTGGGCTGGTCCATGAAGTCACGAAGAGTCGGAAGCGACTGAACGAATAAACAACATAGGCTCATGTCATCTTACTTAGGCACATCACTAGAAAGGATGGCAATGAGAAATAGTGGGAGAAAATTTGACATTGAATCTTGTGCCACCTTCCTGTTCTTGCTTGTATTTTGGGATTTTTATATAAACAGAAGCAGTCCATCTCAGAAACTCTACATCTGGATGTGAGCATGTGAATTCTTAAAATACCCATCTTTGCTTCCTTCCTTCACCCATCTCTTTGGGCTGTTCCTCATTTTTCTTCACAATATAACTCTTCTTGTGGGTTCAACAGAACCCAAATCAAAGGAAATAGTAAAATGTGGATTTTCATAAATACCTCTGCTCTGTGAGAGGTATTACACAGAGCAAAAAATAAGCTTTCTCCTTCTCACACTTCCTGCCAAGTCAATTGTGCATTTCTTCCATTCCATTTCCTGAAATCAGAAAAAGATGAGTTTATGTGTGTGCAAGGAAGAGGGATAAATGTCTGTTCCCAACATCAGAGAAATGAAAAATGAGACTGGGCAGATCCAGATTTTCTGCACACTCTGAAGACTTCATTGCAAACACTCACTTTAACAATGTTTACGGGGAATACAGAGAGAGAGGAGCTGCACATCTCCTAAAGACTAAACAAAACACCTGAATATTTTGTAGGAAATCCATTTCTCCTTTTAATTTTACGTAGTGAGATAGATGGTAGGTAGGTAGATGAATGATAGATATGACTAGAACTCACAGTCTCCCTGTTTCTAGCCTGGTGCCTTAACCACTACACCAAACTGTCTGTCTGTCTCTCTCTCTATTTATTTACTGGCAGTTTTAATTATTGTGCTGACTTCAGTTCCCAATTTCCGATAAATTTTCTTCCACTGTGAAAGGTGCTTCTATTTTTCCGCACTATTTGGAATTTCTTTTGAAATATATATGTTTTTAAGTTTCCTTTATTGTTATGAAGTGAGAGAGTGTGCTGGTACTCTAGAATGAATGAGTGTGTGTGAGAGAGAAAGAGAGAGAGAGAAAACAGAGTTCTGCAATGTTTTGGATTTGGTTCCAAAAAGGTACTTTGGAAAATATGCAGGGTAACAAATGCTGCCTCTGTCTGCAACTCTTTAAAGCAGCCATGTCTTTTCCTGGGATTGTGCAGCTACCCTCTGCGGCTACCACATGATCCTGGGAAAAGAATGGCAGTTTTAAAGAGTTGTGGTGGTGTATTCATTCTCTCACACACTTCAAAGCACCTTTTCTGAATTATTTTGGAAGCACTGCCCAGCTATAATATATGTATGACCTTCTAAGATTTGAAGAGCTTTCTTTATCGTTGCATGGAGATTTCTTAGTTAATAATATTCCATACTCTTCTTTGAGAAAAAAGATGGGCCAATGACAGGCCAATTTTGGTACGTGAAACTATTCCCACCTCACTCCAAAATATCCCAAGAGACTGGCTCCATTATGACTGTGCACGAAGTCCAGGTCTGCAACCAAACAAAGGGATGAGGAAAGAAAGTGCAAGTTGCCATAGCAACACTATCCAGGCCAGCTGGTTTTATCAGCAAGGGGCCTGGTTTTCTGCCTGAGTTACAGGAATCTGAAGCAATTTATTTGCATTGCAAGTCAGTAGGACTGAAGAAAAGCAGAAAAGAAGGGTGAGCTTTGGTTCACTGTCTGGTGACATTTACATCACGAAAGGTGATTCATCTAATCTGGGGGTTTCATTACAAGATGAAAGAAAATATCTGAGAAGATAAAGTGTGCATTTGCTTGGGCATATACATGTCAGCAGCAAACATGGCATTTGGAAAAGTTGTGGGTTATTGTCTAACCCACTTTGTTTATTTTGTTTATTGTCTAATTGTTTATTATTGTTTATTGTTACTTTGTTTATTGTCTAACCCACTGAACATTGTTCAGGAGGCGGCAACAAAAAATGTCCCAAAGAAAAAGAAAACCAAGAAGGCAAGATGGCTGTCTGCTGAAACACTGGAAGTAGCCCAAGAAAGAAGGAAAGCAAAAGGCAACAGTGATAGGGGGAGATATGCCCAATTAAATGCAAAATTCCAGAGGTTAGCCAGAAGAGATAAGGAATTATTTTTAAACAAGCAATGTGCGGAAGTGGAAGAAGACAATAGAATAGGAAGGACAAGAGACCTCTTCCAGAAAATTAGAAACATCGGAGGTAAATTCCAGGCAAAAATGGGTATGATCAAAAACAAAGATGGTAAGGACCTAACAGAAGCAGAAGAGATCAAGAAAAGGTGGCAAGAATATACGGAAGATCTGTATAGGAAGGATAATAATAGTGGAGATAGCTTTGACGGTGTGGTCAGTGAGTTAGAGCCAGACATCCTGAAGAGTGAGGTTGAATGGGCCTTAAGAAGCATTGCTAATAACAAGGCAGCAGGAGACGACGGTATCCCAGCTGAACTGTTTAAAATCTTGCAAGATGATGCTGTCAAGGTGATGCATGCCATATGCCAGCAAATTTGGAAAACACAAGAATGGCCATCAGATTGGAAAAAATCAACTTATATCCCCATACCAAAAAAGGGAAGCACTAAAGAATGTTCAAACTATCGAACAGTGGCACTTATTTCACATGCCAGTAAGGTAATGCTCAAGATCTTGCAAGGTAGACTCCAGCAATTCATGGAGCGAGAATTGCCAGATGTACAAGCTGGGTTTAGAAAAGGCAGAGGAACTAGAGACCAAATTGCCAATATCCGCTGGATAATGGAGAAAGCCAGGGAATTTCAGAAAAACATCTATTTCTGTTTTATTGACTATTCTAAAGCCTTTGACTGTGTGGATCATAACAAATTGTGGCAAGTTCTCGGTGGTATGGGGATACCAAGTCATCTTGTCTGCCTCCTGAGGAATCTGTATAACGACCAAGTAGCAACGGTAAGAACAGAGCACGGAACAACGGACTGGTTTAAGATTGGGAAAGGAGTACGGCAGGGTTGTATACTCTCACCCTACCTATTCAACCTGTACGCAGAACACATCATGCGACATGCTGGGCTTGAGGAATCCAAGGCTGGAGTTAAAATCGCTGGAAGAAACATTAACAATCTCAGATATGCAGATGATACCACTTTGATGGCTGAAAGCGAGGAGGAGTTGAGGAGCCTTATGACAAGGTGAAAGAAGAAAGTGCAAAAGCTGGGTTGCAGTTAAACCTCAAAAAAACCAAGATTATGGCAACGAGCTTGATTGATGACTGGCAAATAGAGGGAGAAAAAGTGGAGGCAGTGACAGACTTTGTCTTTCTAGGCGCAAAGATTACTGCAGACGCTGACTGCAGCCAGGAAATCAGAAGACGTCTACTTATTGGGAGGAGAGCAATGGCAAATCTCGATAAAATAGTTAAGAGCAGAGACATCACACTGACAACAAAGGTCCGCATAGTTAAAGCAATGGTATTCCCTGTAGTAACCTATGGCTGCGAGAGCTGGACCATAAGGAAGGCTGAGCGAAGGAAGATAGATGCTTTTGAACTGTGGTGTTGGAGGAAAATTCTGAGAGTGCCTTGGACTGCAAGAAGATCAAACCAGTCCATACTCCAGGAAATCAAGCCAGACTGCTCACTTGAGGGAATGATATTAAAGGCAAAACTGAAGTACTTTGGCCACATAATGAGAAGACAGGATACCCTGGAGAAGAAGCTGATGCTGGGGAAAGTGGAAGGCAAAAGGAAGAGGGGCCGACCAAGGGCAAGATGGATGGATGGTATTCTGGAGGTGACGGACTCAACCATTGGGGAGCTGGGGATGGTGACGGCGGACAGAGGGCTCTGGCGTGGACTGGTCCATGAAGTCACGAAGAGTCGGAAACGACTGAACGAATAAACAACAAATTGTCTAACCCAGGGTTTCTCAACCAGGGTTCCATGGAACCCTAGGGTTCTGCAAGAGGTCACTAGGGGTTCCCTGGGAGATCACGATTTATTTAAAAAATTATTTCAAATTCAGGCAACTTCACATTAAAGAGGTAAGTTTCATTCTTTAAGAACACTGTTAATGCGTATATACAGGCCTACCCATGAAACAAGTATAAGCATTTTGTAACTTCTGGCCTATATTTGAGCCTGAATGTGCAGGGGTTCCCCAGGCCTGGAAAATATTTCAAGGGTTCTTCCAGGGTCAAAAGGTTGAGAAAGGCTGGTCTAACCCATTTGGCGGCATCTACTTTGGGGAAGGCTGCTCCATCTGAATCAAGCCCCCAATTCTAAATCAAGCATTTTTTTTCCTGGCATTTTTTAAAAGAAGGCAGTTCCTTCTTTGAGAATTACATATCAAACTCAACTAAGAGAGATGACCAAGCTAAATTTCATGTTGGCTTGAATAGGAAAAGTCCATTCTGCTTATGTTCAAGTTGCCCACCTTTGCAATCAGCCTCCAATTTGCACACAAGTTTAGAATGTCTCTGTATTATGTATATATCCTGCCCTCTTTCTGAAAAGTTTAGAATGTCTTATGAGATTTTTTCTCCTTGACATTAACTTTGCAGTTTCTTTGCAGTTTCTCACCAGTCCTCTGATGTTGTGGTGTGGGGACAGAGCTTCTTGACATGCCTGCTGTCTCCTTCAGATCCTTTAACAGAAGTTGACATAAAGTGTCCTAATCTATTACACCTTGCTGCATCCCCTCCCTCCCAGATTAACGTTCATAATCTGCTGCTCAACATGGACTTTTTGAGTTGTCTATGGGGATGAAGACAGCATAAACTTTTAAATTAAATAGCATTATTTTTTATAATAATATTTTAGCATAATAGTTTGCTATATACATACACACACACACACACACACACACACATATACAGCTTTGTTGAAGGAAGGGAGGGAAATGGTGAAATCTGAGAGACAGAATTACCTATAGATAAGGACTCTTAACAGAACAGCAATTAGGTGTGACACAGACATTCTTGCATTGATTTGCTGACTAACAGAAGCAGTGTGATAAGACACCTCATTCTCTGGTTAATGTGTAAGAAATGTTGAATCTCATTTTAATTCAGCTGTTCCACAATGAAATTGGTCGCTGTAATTTTTTCTTTTTCAAAGATAGCCATCTTGAGGTCAGCAACAATGTGCTCTGGGGAGTTAGAACATTCTCCCACTGGTTTTTGGATTCAGTTGTTTCTGATGTCAGATTGACTTTCATGTATTCTTTTGCACTGAGATGGGGTAGTTTATCTAATGTAAAATGCATAGGATATTGCTGATAGATAATGGCAGCCTGTGGATTTCAATTCCAAGTTCCACAGTCACGATAGCCAATGCTAAAAATTCTGGGTGTTCATGTCCATAAATCTGGGGGCCCACTACGGTGCAGAAGGCTAGATTATGTCATATATTACATTGCAGGATGAACAAGTTATGTGTTTCCCTGGTGTTGTGGGTGAAGTTTTTAGGTCCCCTCCTGGTTTGTTAGAACAGTCTTTTTATCACTTCCCTCCCCTTCAGCTACCCTACCACAAATATCTATACCAGAGCTTTCCAAACTTTTCATGTTGGTGACACACTTTTTAGACATGCATCATTTTGTGACACACTCTTACAGCAGGGCATCATTTCGCAACACACTCTTACATCAGGGCACAAGGCAGACACTAGGACCTGTGCGGAATCACAGCAGGTTTGGAAGCAGCAAGGCACAAGGCAGGCACTAGGACCTGCGCGGAATCCTGGCAGGGCTCGGAGGCAGCAGCAGCCACGACACACCCAGACACTGCAGCCAACACACTAACGTGTCCCGACACACAGTTTGGAAAGCTCTGATCTATACTGTATAGGAAACTCCATGCATTGGAGGAAATGGATGAAGAACCTAATGCTTAAACAAAAGTTTTGTTTAACAATTGGTTGAGCCTCCACATTTGCTGCCTTCTCTTCAACCCATCACCACCTGATTGGAAAAGGATCTGCCAGTGGAAGCACTGCAGCAGAAATGGGGTGGGTGCAACTGAAGATGTTGTCATGTCTAGGTTTCTTTCTGTGCTCCTCCCCCTACACCCCATTTTGCTAGAGCCCAAGTAGAACAACAGTTTTAAAAAAAAAAAAAGACCAGAGGCACTTTTATTTAGATTTCTCTCCCCCCTCTTTTCCTTTCTTTACACAGGCAACAAATGCTAACTTCCATATTCCTCTGTATTCTCCCCAGAAGGCAATGACCTGGTCCCATCATTCCACAAAGCCAATGAATCTGAAGAGCACAAAGCTGTTCTCTTGTCAAAAGCCTACTAAATCTGCTATTAACATTCACAAATATCTGAGCACTGAACTTTATAGGCATTCATGAACCTAAAATGGCTGATCGTTACCTCTGTGCCAGTCTTATGGCTTTTGCTGTTTTTTTCTTGCTTCTGAGTCAGACTGATAGTTGTTTTGGGTCAGAGACCCTATCTCCACATTTCTCTGCAGAGCTGCTCGCACAGTGTCAAGTTCAAACTAATTAGCAATCCTTTTCCATTGCAGGCTTGGTGTGGGACTCTTCATTCCACAGAGGCTACAAGGGGTTGCATTTTAATTCCTCGCTAAGGTTACCTGTTCTTAATAGTTGTGCAGTCTTTCATTGGCAAGTATGGCAACTGAACTTACCTTCCAGCGGGTGCATCAATAGGGACATTTTTATAGTGACAGCATGATCCTTTACAGATGGTCAAACTGTGCTGCCAGTTAGCCTTACACAAGCACACACACATGCATGTGTGCACACACAGAGACACACACCTTTAGTTACTTCTTAAACTTTTCAGTTCATTTACAACATTCTGCAGCTTGTTTTTTTTATAAGAATTTTATTAAGTTTGAAACAAAGATAAAAACTACAAAAAAGAAAAAACTACAAAAAGAAAAAAACTAAAAAAGTGTGAAACACAATAAAAAAGAATTTTTGAAGATTACATAAAAAAGTGACTTCCAACTTTCAACAAGAATATACAGCAATTTCCATAATCAATCCCTTGCTCTATATCAAACCAAAATCACATTATTTCTATAAATCATTCCATTAACACATTATAAAAATCACTAAATACAATTGCTCCTTCCCCTTATATTAAAAAAGAAAAAAATATATACAAACCTCCAAATCAACTTCCCCCCAAAAAACAACATTCATTCAATTATTTCCTTCCTACCACTATTCTATACATTTCTGTCCACTACAATAAAAATCAAATTGTAAAAACATATACATTGTCTACTTTTATAATTAATAATACTATAACAATCTTAACCCTATTAAACCTAAAACCAAACAATTATTATTATACCTTATAAATAAAAAATAAAAAAAATCTTAAAAGCAATTCAGTAAATCTTAATCCAAATCATTAAAGAAAAACGGAATCATACAAGCCTCAATATCAATCCAGATAAATATTCTTAAATCTTTACCTGACTACAAAATATACTAAACCATTTACATATCTCCATATTACACACAAGGCATTTTTCATACAGAAATCAAACAGCCCAACTGCTCCCCTTAGAAACTCAGACTTCTCAGCAAAAAACCTCCCACAGAACAGAGCCACTTCTTTCCCACAACATTCCATCAGAAAAACAACTCCATTTGTAATTTGCAACTCAGAGAGTCTCTTTAACCCCTTCAACCCCAAAATGTATTTGTTGCCTGGCATTTCACCAAAAGCTTCAATCTCGCTGTCAGCAGACGCATCTCTATCTTTGTTAAAATCTTCATCTTCTTCCAGAACGTCCTCAGCCAGATGACACATTTTAAAGCTGATATTTTCTGCAATGTCCCAAATATCTTGCAGAATAGTTTGAGAGACATCATAAAAGAACTGTTTAAACTCACAACGAAGCTCACAACTGAACTCTGAGAAAATCTCCTTGAAATCATCTATGTTTCAAGCAGTAGATTATGGAGCCCCTAGATATTTGACTAGCGCAAATAGGAGTTAAAAAATTAATCCAGAAATAACAATAGGCACCAAGAGATTCCGCTTCTCCTTGCTGTAGAAAGCCTCTCTTGGGGTACATAAACTTAAAAAAATAGATAAATTGGGTGATTTAGAAATAGGGTGGCTCGACTTAGTGTCTCTTTAAGGCTGCAGCTTGGCTTGGAAATGGTGATGTCCCAGTCTGCTGGCAGCTCTTACCCGATTGGCACAAATGCTGTTTGTGATTCTCGGGCTGCAAGTCGCCGTTCTGGAGAGCAAATGGGATGATTCCGAGCACTTTCTTTGCCGTGAAAACACTCCAGGGCTTCAGGAAAAAGCCTGCCTGAGCCCAAAAAATTGCCACAATGCCAGTTCTGTCTGCGGAGCCCGCGGACACAGCTGTTCAGTCGGCCACGTTCCCACCAGAAGCCAACATTCTGCAGCTTGTTTTTTGTTGTTTATTCGTTCAGTCACTTCCGACTCTTTGTGACTTCATGGACCAGCCCACACCAGAGCTTCCTGTCAGCTGTCGCCACCTCCAGCTCCCCCACGGTCGAGTCCGTCAGGTCGAGTGCAGCTTGTTAACCTTATTTTTTTACTGTGCCCTGCTGTAAGAGTGTGTCACAAAATGATGCATGTCTAAAAAGTGTGTCACCAACATGAAAAGTTTGGAAAGCTCTGCAATAGAGGATAGGAACTGGCAATGGGGCAACACATTTCATGCCGTGGAGTCCTTGGTGCTCTCTGAGCCTTGTTGTTTTCTTGCAGATGTTTCATTGCCAGGCTAGGCAACATCTTCAGTGCGAAAAGGGAGTGGGACTTGCTCTCTGTTTATATACCATGGCTTGTCCTGCTTGTGTTGGTAGAGGTGTTGTTCTCTCCTTAGTAGTTTTTGGACTTGGCTTGGTTTAAGATGGTCACAGTTTCCCAGTTGAAAGTATGTCTAAGTCTGTCCATGTGTTGTGAGATCAAGGAGTTTTCATCCTGTCTTCTGACTTCTAGTTGGTGTTCGTGGATGCGTTCTGCTAGTCTTCTGCCCTTCTGTCCTACATAGTGGCTGTTACAGTCCTTACACTGTATGTTGTAGATAACTCCTGTTTTTTCTTCTTGGGCTACTGGGTTTTTTGGGTTACTTACGATGTTCTGAAGGATTTTGGTTGGTTTGTGTGCTACGGTGATGCTGTGTGGTTCTAACAGTCTATTAGTAGTTTCTGAGATGTTTCTGATGTATGGCAGTGTAATCCTTTTTATAGCTTCTGTTGGTTTTGCTGTGGTGGGTTGAGTGGTCAGGCACTTTTTGATAAAGTTGCGTGGGTATCCATTTTGCTGGAAGATGCTATTTAAGTGGTCTGTTTCCTTTTTCTGGTGTTCTGGGTTGCTGCAGTGTGTTTGTGCTCGTCTGAATAGTGTTCTTACACAGCTCCTCTTGTGGGAGGTTGGGTTATTGCTTTGGTAGTGGAGTACTTGGTTAGTGTGGGTAGATTTCCAGTAGACTTGCTTTTCTAGAATGCCATCATTTCCTCTTCTGATGAGGATGTCCAAGAAGGGTAGTGTGTTGTTGTTTTCTTCTTCCCTTGTGAATTTTATTCCTTTGAAGATGTTGTAAACACCAATCCCATACAGAAACTGGACAACCAGGTCAAAAGAATCCTCAACGACCTAACCAAGAAAGGTCAGATCACAAAAGAAGAACAGAGGCGGATGAAAAACAGTGGACCCATCATCCCACGCTTCTACGGATGCCCCAAAATACACAAGCCCGACATACCGCTCCGTACAATTGTATCATTACCAGGGACCCCCACATACAACATAGCTAAAGAACTTACAAGAAAACTTGGGCATCTCACAGAGGAGAGCGAATACTCTATCAACTCCCCACTACATTGCCTCCAAAAAATCAAAGACCTAAAAATAGATGAAGATGAAATTATGGTGTCATTTGATTTCACTGCACTGTCAACTGGAAGAAACACATGAAACCATCAACAACATCAACAAAACCAACAGAAGCTATGAAAAGGATTACACTGCCATACATCAGAAACATCTCAGAAACTACTAATAGACTGTTAGAACCACACGGCATCACCATAGCACACAAACCAACCAAAATCCTTCAGAACATCGTAAGTAAACCAAAAGACCCAGTAGCCCAAGAAGAAAAAACAGGAGTTATCTACAACATACAGTGTAAGGACTGTAACAGCCACTATGTAGGACAGACGGGCAGAAGACTAGCAGAACGCATCCACGAACACCAACTAGCAGTCAGAAGACACGATGAAAACTCCTTAATCTCACAACAGATGGACAGACTTAACCATACTTTCAACTGGGAAACTGTGACCAAGCCAAGTCCAAAAACGCTAGAGAATTCCTGGAAGCTTGGCACTCAGACAAAGCAGCCATCAAGAGACACATAGAGGTAAACAACATTTACATACCATTCATAAGAGACAATAGAAAAGCCAGAAGACCAGAACACCTCCTTGCCAGCAATCATCACCCAGATATGCAAAGATTAACACCAGGATTAGCACCAGAGGAACAATCAAACAGCACAATATACCCTAATCAAGGAACTATTAACTCAGTCAATCAACCACGTAGCAAACAACAGCCCAATCAAGGAACTACTAAGGAGAGAACAACACCTCCACCAACACAGGCAGGACAAGCCATGGTATATAAACAGAGAGCAAGTCCCACTCCCTTTTCGCACTGAAGATGTTGCCTAGCCTGGCAATGAAACGTCTGCAAGAAAACAACAAGGCTCAGAGAGCACCAAGGACTCCACAGTTCAACCCTGAGCTACAAATATTCTCTTTGATTGGTTCATTTCATGTCATCATAGTTTTTTGCTGGCTGAAAGATGGGTGGAGAACACTTGGACTCAGCTAGGAGAAAAACCCAAGGCCTGAGTGAAGGAAGCAGTGACAGGGCAGCAATTCATGACCTCTATGTTGTCTTTTAACATCTCTTTCACTACTGTGTGATCCCAGGAAAAATGCACCTTCTTTAAGGAGCTGCTAGCAATTGCAATAGGCTCACCAATGACAGATCTGGAGCACCTCTCCCACTTTGGATTGAAATAGCTGCACATCCTTCAGAGTGTCTCTTGTTGAACCAATATTTTAATGAGCCTTTTTTGCATTTTTTTAAAATCCATTCAATCGTGTCTGATTCTCAGATTTCAATCATGTCCGATCCCTGTGGTTTTCTTGGCAAGATTTCAGAAGTGGTTTCCCATTGCCTTCTTCCTAGGGCTGAGAGAGAGTGACTGGCTCAAGGTCACCCAGCTGGCTTTGTGCCTAAGGCGGGACTAGAACTCACGGTCTCCCGTTTTCTAGACCAGTGCCTTAACCACTACGCCAAACTGGCTCTCTTTGCATATTTAGTTATTCTCTTTTTCCCCCTTGCATAATATTAAATATAACAGCAAAAATGAATGAAATGAATACAAAATATAGTTTCTGCAATTAGAGATGGTGTGTGTATCAAATATTTGGTTGCGCCAATGTTTTGTTTCTTATTATCTTCCCATTCCTTCCACTTTTCGTCTCCTGGTTTTATTTCAGGGTAATGCATCCTTCCACTTTTGTTAATAAAGTTGTGTATTTTAGTTGCCTTTGGTTGATTATCTATCTAAATCTCTAAAATCAATTGTCAGTATTGGTACTCCAAACAGTCCAAATTCTGATGTGGAATATGGGGGACATCATTCTTTGCCTCCCATGGTGGTTCCAAGGTGGAGGGCATGCCAGTGTTTTAAAATATCAAAAGCCATCCATCTCTGTGGTTGCTGCTTCTTTGACTATTGTCATCTCTAATTTAGTCTTAAGCATCTTGCCTTCTCTGGTCAACTCTGTTTTTCCTTAAACAATTGAATGGATGGGCTCCCTGTTTATGATCAGCAAGGCTGCCAGTCCTTCCACAGTACCGTGGCATACTCTGGCATTATCAACGTCATAATGATATTTCATGAATTATATTATTTGTAGCATGTACTACAGCATAATGACTTCCCCTGCCTGTGGAAACTATTCCCTAACTCCAGCACCACTGCTCCACTTTTCTCCACCTTCTCTCTGGCTGCTTGTGACATCTTGTGAGTGTCAAAGAGTACTTTCTTGGCATGTGGAAGATTTTAGATTCAACTCCTGGCATCTCCATAAAAGAAGGGTCAGAGAGCAGACAACATGAAATGCCCTCTCTATCTATCAGAGAACTTCCCCAATGCCAGGGAAAATGGATCAGTAGACTGATCTAATAGAAGGCAATTTTCTAAGTGAGAAATTGTGCGGACAGCAGAAACTTGTCCAGCCACAGATTTACTCAAGAAATAGTAACCACAGCAAGAGTGGGCTCATGGTTGCTAATCTCCAAAAGGGAATAAGTTCATTGTGGTTTTGCATTGTCACTCTAAGTATCTTTTTTGTGCACAGAAGGGAGAACCAAATATTGATAGGAGGCAGTGTCGGACTTGGTTTACACAAATAGCAGAATAAGGTGGCAATAAAGAGACCAAATCCTGAGATGGCAGGATGAGTATCATTGTAGCTGAATGATCACACTTTTCTTGAAAAAAAGTTAATCTATTTTAAAAGCAAAGCAAAATAAAAAATCACCAAAAAGAAATGTCACTCAGTAGAGAAAGCTGTGCTATGATCTGTCTCCCTGATGTGGTACATTTATACTTAAATGTACTGTAAATACCATTGTTGTTGCTATATAAGCATTCAGAAAAATTATCCACTGGCTATCTACTATTTTTCTTCTAGATTCTTCTCTATGTGCAAGCTGGATCTCAGCATTGCTACAAGTACTAGCTTTAGGAAGAAAGACCACCTTCATGTTCATGTAGTCAGAAGTGAATGATCACTTTAATGAAGGATGTCGCATGTTTTGATGGGCTTGAGGGGGGTATCTTTAGTGGATACCCTTTCTGTGAATGCCCCTTCAAAAGAAAGCCAGATAAGCCATCACCTTGGGCTACTTCTAGCTTAAGCACTGTGTACATAGCTGAGTGGAGAACTGTAAGATCTACTGCTAAGAGCCTTACTTTCAGTTGAGCTCTCTGATTATTAGATTTCCCAAATTTTGGGAAATATCTCAGAAACAAAATGGGATAGCTTAACATCTATGCTACATTAGCAGGTTGGCAGCTGGGTAAGATTCTATTAATGAGAAATTGCTAAAAAATATGTTTTTTGAAAAAACTAGGAAGCCAGATATCCATGTATGGAACCTGCTGGGGGAAAATTGGGGTGGTGGAAATGGAAAGGAAAGGCTCCAGATCTCACCCATGGGTTTACAGTATTTTTATTTTTTAAGCAAAACATATACAAGTCAATCTAATTTCTCATATTACTTGCCTGAGCAGAGTATTAATTTTAAGAGCAATCACAGCATTCCTTGCAGGAATGTAATATGAGAAAGAGCATTTTAGATTAGCTGGCTGCCTGGTTTCAAAAGACAACACTGAAAGAGTGTTTCTTCAATTCTTTAGAAACTAAAATAAGTAAAAAGCCAGGGTGGTGGTGGTTTCCCTCATGTAAGTGGGTCAAATACCTGATCAGAAATTTATCTAGCAGTTGAGCCCTTCTCCCTAATAATTCCGGAATTACATGATAAAATAATTAGCAAATCTGCCTAGCTGAGTTATTGTTTAAACAAAAGAGGGAGATAAACTTGAAGAGGCCTATTGGAAACTGACACACAACCTCACTCTTTATTCAGGATTCACCATAGGGATGGAAGAAGTGTGAACACCGGAGACACTGCAGTTGGCCTGTACTGAATACAGAAATTTATCGTACATTATTTTGCAAGGTTTTCTGATGCAATTACCGTGAGGATGATACCCTGAAATCTACATTGATGGTTCACATTGATGCTATGCATCAGACAGTTTTTTAACACCAGAGTTTGAGTTGGATTCTCTGATGGATGTTGTACACTTGAAATCCTCATTTGAGCCAGTGGGAGTGCTGCACTGGCTTCATAACCTTTGCATGGCTCAAAATCACATTTTGACTTTCATTCGTTCAATTCTGAACAATGTAATTGAACTAATCAAAGTCAAAGTTTTGCCTACATTAAAATGTAAATGAAGCAAATTATTCCAAGTCAGAGTTCAGGGAGGTACTCAAGGGATGTAAATTTGAATTTGAGGGTTTGTTGAAGGAAATTAATACTCACATTTGATTTATGGATTTAATAGCACTCTGCTCATTTACTCTCCTGTGTATGTGTATGTGGAAAGTTGCACAATTGTGTATGTCATGACAGAATGCATAGCTCTGCTTTTTGTGTATGTTTCTGTAAGTATGTTTGAAATTTTGTAGGCATATAAAACCACCTAGGCAAGTATGCATTTCTATGTGTATAAATGAATTCACTCTGGCCTCTGATTGTCATTTACTGGGTGAAAATGGAATTAATTTCCAGACTCTTGACCTCTTTGGTTGCCATGGCATCTGTGCATCCACAATACAGAATTCTGATTCTGACACTGTTGTTCCCAAGAGTTTGGGGACACTCTATAAACCAGAACAATAAAGGTCTCTTTTTCCCTTCTTTGTGCATGCTAAATAAAGAGGAAAAGTCAGTGATAGCAGCTTACTCATTTGTGATACTGTATATTGCATCTACTGCTGGCAATAATAATAATAATAATAATAATAATAATAATAATAATCCTAGAGGAATTTTGGTTGGAACCAGCCCTTGTTAAAAATGGTACAAGATCAGAAACTCTCACCATTTGTCAGTTTTATAATAATACATCTGTAAAGTGCTTTCAACTGTGCATAGTGCTTCATGTATATTATTTATTTATTCTTTCATTAAAAAGCACTTTTCTAGGCCAACTTCTGGCCCTAGCAAATCCTCCAAAGTGGCTTAAATTAAATCAAAGCAATAAAATTGCTAAAACAACTTTATATATTTTAACAAAAACAGAATGAAATGTCAAAAGCCAAAGAACGTGAAAATTATAAAAACTTTGAACATTAAAGCAAAGTACCATTGAAAACACAGATAATTTTTTTTTAAAAAATTACTGCCTGCCTAAAAGCTATGAAGGATTGTTGTTGTTGTTTTGTTGTTCAGTCGTTTAGTCATGTCCGACTCTTCATGACCTCATGGACCGTAGCACGCCAGGCCTTCCTGTCCTCCACTGGCTCCCGGAGTCAACTCAAATTCATGTTCATTACATCGGTGATGCTATCTAACCATCTCATCCTCTGCCGTCCCCTTCTCCTTTTGCCTTCAGTCTTTCCCAGCATCAAGGTCTTTTCCAGTGAGTCCTCTCTTTGCATTAGGTGGCCAAAGTATTTGAGCTTCAGCTTCAGTATCTGTCCTTCCAATGAGCAGTCAGGGTTGATTTCCTTTAGGATTGACTGGTTTGACCTCCTTGCAGTCCAAGGGACTCTTAAGAGTCTTCTCCAGCACCACATGAAGGATAGCCCTAATTAAATTTCTTTTAAAAAAAGAGCTTTATAACCTCGAACAAGGGTCGGAAATGGCGGCTCACGAGCCAGATGCGGCTCTTTGGCCCCTTGAGTGTGGCTCTTCCGCAGCTGAACTCACCCCTGCCCCTTCCACGCGATTGGCCCCTGCCTGCAAACCCCGCCCCCTGGCTCTCGCACTGAGCGAGGCCCGGCGCGGCAGGGAGGCGCTGCTGGCCCGGGACGCGGTGCTGTCGGAGGCGGCGCAGGAGCGGCTGCAGGGGCTGCTGCGGCTGGAGATGGCGCTGCTCCGCAGCATCCAGGTGCTGGGCGAGGGCGTGGGCCCGCCTGCTCTCCCCTTGGCCGCCTCCGGTCCGAGCCTGGCTCGGCTCCCCCGGCCGCCGCAGGGCTCGGGTTAGCGGGGGGAGAGGACGCCGAACAGCGGGGTGGGGGGATTGATGGGGCGGGAGGGTGCACCCGGAGGGCCTCCAGCGGCCGCTTCTCCAAGGTGGGTTGCAGAGCGCGCGCTGCGCCGACGGGAACGCCTGGTCCCTCCGCTCCCTCCAGTTCTAGGTTGTAATTAAAATCCGGGGCGGACTTCGCTCCGAGTAGACCTTTCCAACCCCGGGGGGCTTCATAGTCCCAACCAAGGGCTTGCAAGGCTGCAGCCCTGCCTGCCTATCTTGAGCGTGCAACAGGACTTGCCCCCAAGGATGCGTGTGACGAGGCGCACAACCCTGCGGCGCCACGGACCGTTCGGGACCCTCGAGGACCACAGAACTGTCGCCAGCCTAGCCGGCCCCAGCGATCTCCGCCTGACTTCCTGGCGAGCAGCCCTGCTGAGCAGCGGGCGGGGCAGCGCGGCGACCTGGATAGCCCTGAGGAGGGGATGTCCGCAGGGGCCGCCGGCCGGCCGGCCTCCCTCCCTCTCCCCTCCCCGCCCCAAGCCAGGAACTTTGGGGGCGAGAGGCCGCTCCAGAGCAGGGTCTGCGGAAGGGGGAGGCGGCCCTGCGCTGTGCGTTACCGCCCTTCAGCGGCTCCTGCCAGGCCGGGCGGGATTGCGGGTGTGGTGGCGGCCGCCCTCGCAGCGGGCAAGCCCAGTAGCATCCCGCCAGCCGCCCCGCCTCGCCACTTCCCCGGGGCCGTTCCCCTCCCCTTGGCCGGCCTGGCCTTTCTTTCTCGGCCTCTCCCTCCCTGGCTGGCGAGCTGCATGTGCTGGGCCCAGCGCGGCCTTTGAAGAGTGCTGCCAAGGCTTTGTGAGGGTGTCGGGTTTCCTGCCAGGCCGAGGCGCGCAGGCCAGAACAAGCTCGCCTGTTCTTGGAAGTGGCGGCAGGGCCTGGGTTTCCTGCGCTCCCTCTCCGCCCCCCGCCCCCCGTCGCTTCCTCCCTCCTCGCCCCCGGCTTCACTCGGGGCAAGCGGTTGTCAAAATGTTTTTCTTAGGCCGTCTTCGGTGCGCTTCGGAACTTTTCCAGCCCCGGCTCTCTGGAGCGGGGAGGCGGGCCGCCCTCTTGCCCGTTTCCATCTCCCGAAAACAAGCTGAGCAGGAGAATTGGCCAGAAGGCAGGATCCTGCACCCCTTTTCGCTTTCAGGGCTTCCCGGGATGAGGGAGACCAAAGTTTTCTGGCCCATCAAAGGGGGGCTAAGGAGGGAGCGCCCTGCCGCTCACGTCCCGGGCCCGTGCCCTCGCCCAGCACCTGGATGCCGTGGAGCAGCGCCATCTCCAGCCGCAGCAGCCCCTGCAACCGCTCCTGCGCCGCCTCCGACAGCGCCGCGTCCCGGGACGCGAGCGGCAGGGCGGCGCAGGGGGCCTGGCCGGGGCGGTGGCGGCGGGGGGACGGAGCCGGCGGAGGTTTGCCGGGTGGTAGGACGGGGCGGGGGGCGCTGCTGGCGGAGCTGGAGGGAGCGGAGGGACCAGGTGTTCCCGTGGGCGCAGCGCGCGCTCTGCAACCCGCCTTGAAGCGGCCGCGGGAGGCCCTCCGGGTAGGCCAGTAGCGCCTCCCTGCCGCGCCGGGCCTCGCAGAGACGGGCCTGAAGGGGCGCAGAGGCCGGAGAGGGAGCCCCTCCATCTCCCCTTCTCTCCCTGCCTTGCCCGCCCGCCGGGCGCGGAAGCGCAGCCGCCTTGACGTCAGGTGCTGGCGGCGCGCGGCATCTTCCGCGCAGGGTCCCGGCTGGTGTCTGTGCTCGGGCACCGTCGGGGAAGGAGGCGTGGGTCCCGCCTGGTGGAGAGGGCGCAGCCTTCCGCTCTCCCGCGCCTGTCCTGCCGGCCGGAGGGTGGCAGCTCTTTCTCCGCCACTCCCGGTGGGGCGGCCGGGCCGGGTTCGCGGAGCCGCTGGCTGCGCCCCCTCCCTCCGTGAGCACCCCGCCCCCTTCCACGCGATTGGCTCCCGCCCGCAAACCCCGCCCCCTTCCATGCGATTGGCCCCCGCCCGCAAACCCCGCCCCCTGGCTCTCGAGCATTTCAAAATGTCCTCGAGCATGTCAAAATGGCTCCCGGCATAAAAAGTTTGCCGACCCCTGACCTAGAAGTTGAGACAGAGAAGGACTTACTTTTCATTACCACTAAACAAACCTTTTTAGGTGATGGAATAAAATGTAAGTCTTCAGAAGTGCTTCTATAATTTACATTTCTTAGCAGAGTTGAGATTCATACCAGAGATTTCCTGATTCATACTTTACATGTTACACAAAACCAGTTGCTATCAGGCTGTTATGAGAGCAAAGGTAATAAAGTATAGGGTAGTGTAGTGTAGTGATATATAGTGAGACTATTGAATACCTGACTGGTTCTGCTGCTCTTTAAGTAAAAGAAATGAGAGTGGATTATGTTAATTAATCTCCAGATATTTATTTATCTCTTCTGCCTTCATGAAAAGGTGTGATTCTAATAATTAAAAATACCACTGGTTTTGTTAAATACAGTGGCTGATCTTTCAGGTTATGTCTAAATGGATGTGAGAAAAGAAGAGATGGAATTGGATGAATTGACAAAACCTCTAAATGAAAAAAAAATGTAGCATTTTTAAAAGATTGGTTTAAAAAAGACTACGGCAAAACGCTTCTACAATAATGCTTACTTATAGTTAGAGGGGAAAGGGCATACACATCTGAGCTGGTGAACCACTGTGAGGCGAGCTACCACTTGACCCAGCTCCTGCCTTTTGACACTCATCTGATGCTCTTAAGTGAATGTCTTCAGTGTCCAAATTGATATCTCCATCTCCATCTCCATCTCCATCTCCATCTCCATCTCCATCTCCATCTCCATCTCCATCTCCATCTCCATCTCCATCTCCATCTCCATCTCCATCTCCATCTCCATCTCCATCTCCATCCATCCATCCATCCATCCATCCATCCATCCATCCATCCTTAAAACCATGCTAATACCAGTAAGTTATTTTAAGTCAATTAATCGTAAGAAATATTTCATGGGAAGGGCAAACCCCTAGATTTTCTTTATCTGAATTACAGCTATTATGTCACTTCTCTGATTATGGCAAAAATTTGGTCCCACTTTTAACAATAGCTCTATTGTATTTCCCACAT
Organism: Charina bottae; assembly: GCA_023362775.1. Taxonomy (NCBI): domain Eukaryota; kingdom Metazoa; phylum Chordata; class Lepidosauria; order Squamata; family Charinaidae; genus Charina; species Charina bottae. The sequence continues at coordinate 3,901,071 of JALMGJ010000022.1, forward strand.
TAAAGACTCCCAAGCAAATTTGGAAGATGTTGAACTGGAAACGTGATTTTAATACTAATTTACATGACAAACTTACACTCTGGGACAAATCCCAGTTTGAAAAATTTTGGAAGTCATCCGCAAAGAGAGTTATTAGTATTCCAGATCAGTATATTGCCAAACAAGTTTTTAAATTATTTGAGTTATTGCAAGGGGAATTTGCAAGATTTAAAATTGCAAAATAACAGTATACTCAATTAAAACAGATCTTGATGTAACAATTTAGTACAGATGTATTAAGGTAAAGGTAAAGGTACCCCCCGCACATTTGTGCAGTCGTGTCCGACTCTAGGGGCCGGTGCTCATCTCCGTTTGTTAGCCAAAGAGCCAGCGTTGTCCGAAGACGCTTCCACGGTCATGTGGCCGCATGACACACGCGGAACGCTGTTACCAACCCACCGAAGTGGTACCTATTAATCTACTTGCATTTGCATGCTTTCGAATTGCTAGGTTGGCAAGAGCTGGAGCTAGTGCAGGAGCTCACTCCGCATATATACAATACACAGATGTATTAGTAGTGTCTAAAACCCCCAAATTATTGCAATATTAGAATATATTGTGCTTAGAGGTGTTTTGGAATAGAGTGGTATAGATATAGTACCAATAAGATAAATAAATATGTTTTAGACACTTTTTCTTTTTGCATGTTAAATCAATTAAAATAAAAAATGATTAAAAAAAACATACCCAGTCATCTAAAAATGTAGGGCTCAGTTCTTAAATTAATGGGATGTTTTATATGAACAAACTATTTGTTTTAGAGAGTTTGGGCTTCTGAATATATCTGTGTCTGTTGTTGTTTTGTCGAGTGTCAGAATACATGTAGCAGTCATCTGATAAAAGAACTGGTTTGATCATGGGTTATTAGGAAGCAAAAATAGGAATATGTGGCAAATATTAAGAAGTTGACCCCCAAGATCTCTATAAGGATTGAATGAGTGTATTGAATTGGTCAGGTTTGTTGCCTGCACCATTTTTTCCAGGGTGATAATAAAAAGAAAGAACTTTTCAAACTTGGTGAGTGGATAAAATAGGACTGCACACTTCCAACTATGTGTATGTTTGTGTGTGTACACATACATACTTACATATACAGTACAGACCCACACGCATATACTGTACATGGAATCTATGTTAGTGTAAAAGAAATTGTGATTGTGGTAGATAGCACCAAGAAAACCTGGATGTCTGGTGTTTTGGAGGGCCTTCAAGACCTGCCTTTTTGCCCAGGCTGAGTTGTGTGGGTATATCTCTTGTTGTTGCCTAGTTTTGCCATCTTTTCTTCCTTTTGTCTTTACTGTTTTATTGTTATTTTTCTGTGTTTTTACTTTGTGAATTGCCCAGAGTTGCTGGGAGTTGGGTGGTGTGCAAATTTAATGAATACATAAACAAACACAATATTGTATTGTCGAAGGCTTTCACGGCCGGAGTTCAATGGCTGTTGTGGGTCTTCCGGGCTGTGTGGCCGTGTTCTGGAAGTTGTGGTTCCTAACGTTTCGCCAGCATCTGTGGCCAGCATCTTCAGAGGGCAGGAGCACAGACAGAAGCGATCTCTCTGTGCCCAGGTAGAGTGGCAATGTTCTATTTATAGAGCTAAATTATAGGAGATTAGGTGGGTTTTTTTGTTGTGTTGAAATGTTAACGAGTGGCTGATGAGCGTGATTAGCATGTTCATTGTGAGAAGTATTCCCATGTCCTGGTGGTTGGACTGAGTTCGTTGACCTTTTGCAGGCTGTGTTTTTCAGGACTGGTAGCCAGGTTTTGCTAATTTTTAAACTTTCTTCTTTTTTATTGTAACTGTGCTGGTGTTTGTGAATTTCAATGGCTTCTCTGTATAATCTGGTGTAGTGGCTTTTGGTGTTGTCCAGTATACTTTTCTATAGTAGCTATTTCCTGGTGACTACACTTCAGAAAGGATATACTGTAGTAGCCCTGGAAAAGGTACAGAAGTGACCAACCAGTGAGAAAGAATATTTCTTGGGTGATCCAATAAAGCTGAATGTTGAGAGGGACAGGATAAAGGAATGAAAGAACTTCTTTATACAATACATACCCAACGGTGTGCTAATTGCTTTAGATGACTTGATAAGGAGATTAGAACAGTAGGGCCTATCAGTGGCTCTTAGTGTTTGTACTACCAGGATCAAAGGCATAGTATCCCTGGATGAGAGTGGCTAGGAAAAAACAATGTGAGACGGCTATTGCCGTTGGGTCTGGCGCTAAAACCAGGATTCTGGCCCAGAATTGCCTTCACTCTGGTTCATCAAAATTATTTATTTATTTATTTATTTATTATTTATTTATTTAATTTATATAACCGCCCATCTCCCCCAACGGGGAACTCTGGGCGGTTTACAATAATAAAATTAGATAAAAGCATAAAATATAAAATATAAAAACCAACAATTTATACAATTACTATAATTTAAAATAAAATCCAAGTGGGAGATAGTATTAATAAAAGAAGGGCATTATAAAATTACGGGATTAACCACCCCCATGAGGAACTATCGTTTCCTCCCTCCCATGCCAGGCGGCAGAACCAGGTCTTCAATTCTTTTCTAAAGGTCGGGAGGGAGGGGATCTGTCTCAACTCTGGGGGCAAGATGTTCCATAGTGTGGGTGCTGCTACAGAGAAGGCCCACCTCCTAGCCCCCATCAGATGACATTCTTTAATTGATGGGGCTCGTAGCAGGCCCTCTCTGAACGATCGGGTGGGGCGGGTCGATAATATGGGGATAAGACGGTCCCTCAGGTATTCTGGTCCCATGCCATGTAGGGCTTTAAAGGTGATAACCAACACCTTGAATTGTACCCGGAAGCAGACCGGCACCCAATGCAGCTCGCGGAGCAAAGGTGTTATATGTGCGGATCTTGGCGCACCTAAAATCGCCCGCGCAGCTGCATTCTGCACCAGCTGTAGCTTCCGGATAGTCTTCAAGGGTAGCCCCATGTATGTTCATGTATAGACTTCAAGGGTAGCCCCCATGTATGTATAAAATTATATGTTCTTTATATATAAAACATTATTATATCTTATTGTAAATGCCATTTGGAACTTAATTTTAAAGTAATATAATTATTAACAAATTTTAACCAGATAAGTAACTGTAGTAAGCAGTAATGTGGGGAAGGTTGACTCCTTGGTTCTTCTGCCAATGAACTCTTTCAACTACTGAGTAATCAAGGTTTTATGGAAACTTTCAGAATTGTGTTGTTTATTCATTCAGTTGCTTCCGACTCTTCGTGACTTCATGGACCAGCCCACGCCAGAGCTTCCTGTCGGCCGTCGCCACACCCAGCTCCCCCACGGTCCAGTTTGTCACCTCCAGAGTATCATCCATCCATCTTGCCCTTGGTCGGCCCCTCTTCCTTTTGCCTTCCACTTTCCCTAGCATCAGCATCTTCTCCAGGGTATCCAGATTATTCAGCATTATAATCCTTCATTTATCCATTCTTAGATTTCCCTGCACTTTTCTACCTGCTTCATATAGATGGGCAAGGTATATAACCATTCATCCAGGTACAATCAATTAACATTTATTTATGGCCCAAGAGCAAACACCATCCAGGTACAAATGGTGGAGTGATTGCTCAGTTTTGGTGTATAGCATCAGTATCACTTGGATAAACTACAGGCAGACAGGCAAAACACACCTCAGGCCTTGCATCTCTGCAAACCACTGAGTGACAGGAACCACACATTCAGCTCAAATTCAGTTAAGACTCAGCTCTCTTGAGCCAGTTTACTAAATTCTGATCCCATTCTTCTGCTCCAAGCCGCTATCTGGTGATATTGCCCTCTGGTGGTTGGAATAATTGAGGCCAAACTTTGAATGTAGACTTAGGCATCCCAAATTTTGCAGCTGGGAAACCCAGGTTCCAGGTTTTGGCTGCATGAAACAACTTATGCCTCTGTTCAATTGACACACATTGTTTCAAAAGAGTTATACTTGATTACCTCTCTTCTGATGGGGTTTGTTTTTTTGGGGGGGGGGGTACCTTTGAGTCAGTCTTGACTGCTGGCAACTGCCTGGACAAGTCCCTGCAGTTTTCTTGGCAAGGTTTTGGAAGTGGTTTGCCATTGCCTGCTTCTTAGGGCTGAGAGAGAGAGTGACTGGCCCAAGGTCACCCAGCTGGCTTCGTGCCTAAGGCAGGACTAGAACTCACGGTCTCCTGGTTTCTAGCGTGATGCCTTAACCACTGCACCAAACTGGCTCTCCTTCTGGTTTTATATTGCAATAAATAGCATGGCAGAATGTTACGGTTTGCTCAATTCTTTTCAGGGTGAATGATCAGATACGCCATGGAATTTTCAAAAGGGCTCTTCTGGTGGCTTTAATTCTCTCGCCCAAGTGGAAGGTCTTCCCTATTACTGTTTTGTCCTGTTTCTATTGCTGTAAAGAATGAAGCCTCCTGCTGAACAGCTTGATGTGGGTGTGCTTTCCTACAGATGAGGGGGTGAGCAGGTGGCCATTACTATGCTACGCAGGTGGCTACATAAAGCTGTGAGAGAGAACATTTGGAGATGCTTCATAGTAACTCTCCTGGGGAACCCCGTCTGCAGCACGCAGGGGCAAACAAGTTGGGTTCTGCTTGGGAGCTGATATTTCCCTGCGCATTGTTAAGGATTACTGTATTGTAGCGGTCTGCTGTTTTCTTTGGTGGAGATGCTGGGAAGAGCAGCATAAAATATCAAAGATAATGCAGAGGGGTGAGCTTAGAATCAAAGAGAAACCAGGCAGAGCTGCTTGTAGCTTCACCTGCCTACCTGCAGCCACTCCTCTGTGGGGGCTGACCGCTCCGCTGGGCATAATTTATGGCACACCATTTATGCCTGTTACAGTTTCAAATGAGCATGCTTATGGCTTCTCTGTACTAGAGAGAAAGAGAGCTTTTTCTTGTTTTTTTCTGTGTGTAGAGAATGCCTCTCTCCTCCACTCCACTGACTAAACAATGTGGGCATTAACAGCCCGGCTATTAGCATCTAGCCAACCTTGGCTCATCATGAAAAGCGAATCAGGGTCAGACTTGGTTAGTATTTGGATGGGAGATCACCAGGAAATAGCCGGGTTGTAAGCAGGGCTGAGAAATTGAAAAGCATCCTGCTAAGAAGGCGGTGTCAAACTTTCATAATGTTACCAGGAAAACTACCAGAACATGTCCACAAAATGCCTACGTGTCAAGCTTGACTCAGATTTTATTTTTATTTTTAACTACTCATAGCAATTGCGTGTACAACTGGAATCACAGACCTGGAAGAGGCCCTTGTGACATAGAATCCAACACCTTGCTACAAGCGAGAATCCAGATTCAGTCCATCCAGTCTCCGTTTGAAAGGCAGCTCACCACTGTTCTGGGTAATTGGTCCCACTGTCGAGCTGCTCTTAGTTCTTGAAAGTTTTTCTAACTTTCATCTGGAATCTGCCTTCCTTCAGTTGGTGTTATAAAGAACAGGACTTTGCCTTCCTCTCTCTGACATCATTTTAGGTACTTGAGGGGTGCTCTCACATCCCCCCTCAGGGCTCTTCCTTACTATCCCCTAATTACAGCACAAACATACCTGGTGATTGACTCTTTGATTGTGCCTGATCTTTCCCCTATTTTCCTTCCTGCTTTGTCTTCTGTGCCTAGGAAGATTAAGACCATTTCGCAATCTCAACAACAGCAAGGTAATCTTAACGATCCTCCTTTGGATGATAAAGGGACTTAGAAATTAACATCTCAAATAACCATGACCTAGCCCCAGGTGCAAGGTCCCACAGCCACCCTAGAAACATATTTAAGGATTCCCTTACTACAGAGCTTTCCAAACTGTGTGTCGCGACACAAAAGTGTGTCGCCACACACAGCGTGGTGTGTCGCCACACCACCCGGAAGCGGCGGCGCGCGCCCCCCGCGCCGCCGCACGCCCCTCCCGCGCCGTCACCGTGCGCGCGCACGCCGCCGCACGCCGCCCGCGCCGCCGCACGCCCCCCCGCGCCGCCGCCGTGCGCGCGCATCGCCGCATGCCCCCGCGCGCCGTCGCCGTGCGCGCGCATGTCGCCGCCGCTGCCGCCGCCGCCGGGTGTATCGCCAGCGGCGGCACTTTGGAAAGCCCTGCCTTACTAACTTTGCTCAGACTGAAGAAGCTTCTTGGATAAGGAGCGAAACATTTCCACTGAGAAAATAGAAATCCAGTTGACATGATTCAAGCTACAGACAATTCCACCTGGATGACTGAGAACCTTCATCGACGTAAGGTCCCTGGCTTACACTGTTTTACCCAAGTTCCTGAGGTTGCCAAAACAGACTTGAGTCAAGGCTTGGAGATTAAAATAACAGCGTTTATTTGGCCAAGCAAAGCTGGGTGGAATATCTGCAGACATCATGGCAGTGAAATGTCTGGGAAGATATCCACACACACACACATTGCAACTTCAATGATTATATAGGGTTTGCAAAGCTAGTAAAGAAGCATGAATGAACTCTATCCCAGTGACAGGGCAAAGCTCCCATATCTACATTTCTAACCGGCTTTCTGTCTCCTGTTATGTTAAACAACCTTGCCGAGCGTTATCTAAACAAACTTGCCCCTAGAGACAGCATGCAAGGTCCCTGCATCTCCTTTAACCTAATTCCCATTTGCAAGCAGTTTTCCAAAAGCATGATAGTGTTGGTTAAGCTAACCCTTACATTTCCTCCCTTTACTTTTACCAGCAAAATGCTTTTTGCTAAAGGCCATCCCACCAAAGGGGTGTGTTCAGGAGGAACACACCTGAGGACCATCACTTTGGAAGGCTGGATTTCAGTGTTAACCTGGCAAGGTGAGGCAATAACAGTCATCCCATCAATGGAAGATACTATATGAAACAAGGAAGGAAAAGAAGGTCCCCCAGAGCAAGTAAAACCAGAAAAACAATGCATTTCCAATCAGTGAAAATATTACTGAACCAGTCCAAACAGCTTGCAGTCTAAGAATGCATTTAAGCGTGTTACAGAAGCAAAAAATAGCTCAGGTTATGCTAAATTCCTTCATGTTGTCATCATTTCCCCCATTTAAGTTTTGAAGATTTGAACTCAGATCCTGAGGAAAACCTTCAACATAGCACATTTGGATTCTGTGGAAGCATCGAATCTCCCCCCCCACCCTTGTTCTCCCTCCTCACCCTGACCTTCAAGTAAGCAAGAAGCAGACTGAAGGAGGGGGGCTTGGGTGAGACTAAGCAAAAAGAAAAAAAACTAGGGAAACAAGCATACACCTCAAACAATGAAGAATAAATGACAAAGAATTATCAGAAACCTCTCAACTTTCTTGCAATATGCATTTAACACAAAACACACTAGAGTGGATGCAGGTATGGAGACAGACACACATAATTTTAAAACATTCTCTTCACAACTCTAAACAGTTTCTCAACCTTACATGCACACACAAATCCAGACGGACAAATGCTCACAAACAGAGAACACACACACAAGTGCCTTAACATTGACAAAACACAGGAACTCTTTCTTCTTTTTAGGAGCTCCCCTGATCTTGAAAAGAACTATATTGAGGGGGGGCAAAGTATCCCCTCCTGCCTTAGGCAGCTTGATTTAGGGGAGAAACATTTCATGCATAAAAACAACATGTTCCTTTGTTCCTCATCCCTCCAGCCGTTGAGGATGGGGATTTTGGATGGTTACTTTATTATTTCTCCTGTTTCCTGATGGTCCCAAGGCACAATGAAACCTGTACATGCCCTGAATTCTTGGGGGGTCCCATTCTAGCCCCAGCTCTAAAAGCTCACTCAACCTAGGGTTACTGGCCCCACGGGCAGGCAGAGGCTCTGTTGTTATGCATGTTGCTAATAGTGCCTGCCTTATAAATTGTCTAGCTTGTTCAATATCTTATCTTGTTAAAACCTGGAAGCTCTCCAAAGGAACGGATCACCTGCGCTTCCAAAGCCTCATCAGATATTTCCCTACCAATGTATATTTCTAGGAAAGCATCTAAACTGTTTTCTTCCCCTTCACCACATCCTGAAGCTGAGGGCAAAACTACCTACAGCTAGGAAGTTCGTGAAGGTGTTAATAAAAAGATCCCTAATGGTGCCCTCCAGCAGCCAAAATCCTATTTCTGAGCCAATAAAAATAGGTAGGCCATGGTGCTACAGAGGGTCTTTAATTTCTTAAAAGAGATTTTTTTTTTACTGCCACTTGAAGTTTCAGTACCTCCCAATGTGTCAAAACACATCCTAAGGGAGTGCACAGTTTACATGCTTACTGTTACCCATGGCCTCTAGGGATTTCTCGGGTCTTTCCTTCGACTCGGGGTGTGATAAATCACCCTCCCATCACAGAGAGCCAAAATTCTTTATACTTTACTTTGTTGCCTACAGTGGTTCCCTATGGATTTCTCGGGGTTTTTACTTCGACCTCGGGGTTAGTTTTCACTACCATCCCATATTTAGGAACCACTGAAATACCAACAACCTCAGATATGCAGACGATACCACCCTAATGGCAGAAAGTGAAGAGGAACTAAAGAGCCTCTTGATGAGGGTGAAAGAGGAGAGTGCAAAAGCTGGCTTGAAACTCAACATTAAAAAAACCCAGATCATGGCATCTGGTCCCATCACTTCCTGGCAAATAGAAGGGGAAGAAATGGAAGCAGTGACAGATTTTATTTTCTTGGGCTCCAAGATCACCGCAGACGGTGACTGCAGCCATGAAATTAAAAGACGCTTGCTCCTTGGGAGGAAAGCTATGGCAAACCTAGACAGCGCATTAAAAAGCAGAGACATCACCTTGCCGACGAAGGTACGTATAGTTAAAGCTATGGTTTTCCCAGTAGTAATATATGGCTGTGAGAGTTGGACCATAAGGAAGGCTGGGCGCCGAAGAATTGATGCTTTTGAACTGTGGTGCTGGAGAAGACTCTTGAGAGTCCCTTGGACTGCAAGGAGGTCAAACCAGTCAATCCTAAAGGAAATCAACCCTGACTGCTCATTGGAAGGACAGATACTGAAGCTGAAGCTCAAATACTTTGGCCACCTAATGCGAAGAGAGGACTCACTGGAAAAGACCCTGATGCTGGGAAAGACTGAAGGCAAAAGGAGAAGGGGACGGCAGAGGATGAGATGGTTAGATAGCATCACCGATGTAATGAACATGAATTTGAGTAAACTCCGGGAGACGGTGGAGGACAGGAAGGCCTGGCGTGCTATGGTCCATGAGGTCACGAAGAGTCGGACACGACTAAACGACTGAACAACAACAACAACAAACCTATCAAGGAATATCTGATATTCCAACACGCACTTACCGTTCCACACAACCTTCCTCAAAACACTCACTTCACAGCAAATCCCTAGTGGAAATCTCTGTGTCTCATACATACACACACAAGGCAACACTCCCCTCCAAAGAAAACTATACTCACCAGTCTTTCTTCACTATACTTCTCCAATTTCCAATTTCCTAAGGCGCCACACAAAAATATCACAAGTACTCGAAGCCTCTAACACTGGGCATTCAGGTTCAGCTAGAACAGAGTCTGCCGACATCTCAGATCCAATCAAGGTTGCCGGTAAAAGCACACCGGGAGCGCTCTCAACATTGAAGGAGATCTGTGTCGGTTTCTTCTGTCTGCCTTTGTGAAGGCCATAACTCACAAAGGGAGTTATACCATGGGGAGCCGTGGGCGGCTGACCCAAAGGAACAAAGCCTTCTTGCCCCACGTTCGGGTGCCAGAATGTAAGGTCCCTGGCTTACCCTGTTTTACCCAAGTTCCTGAGGTTGCCAAAACAGAGGCTTGGAGATTAAAATAACAGCGTTTATTTGGCCAAGCAAAGTTGGGTAGACTTTGGCAGACATCATGGCAGTGAAATGTCTGGGAAGATATCCACACACACACACATTGCAACTTCAATGATTATATAGGGTTTGCAAAGCTAGTAAAGAAGCATGAATGAACTCTATCCCAGTGACAGGGCAAAGCTCCCGTATCTACATTTCTAACCGGCTTTCTGTCTCCTGTTATGTTAAACAACCTTGCCGAGCGTTATCTAAATGAACTTGCCCCTAGAGACAGCATGCAAGGTCCCTGCGTCTCCTTTAACCTAATTCCCATTTTCAAGCAGTTTTCCAAAAGCATGATAGCGTTGGTTAAGCTAACCCTTACACTATAGATATGGATTTTATTCCTAGTCCAGAAGTGCATAATTTTGTTTTTGTCTGCTATTTTCAGCCAAATTCTCAAACCAATTAAAATTGTTTTGAATTTTTATTTCTGTCTTCTGGATATTAGCTATGCCTCACTTCATTTTATGAAAGCAGTAGATACTGCAGAGAAGGAGGTGGTCTAATGACTATCAAAGACCAGGCTTTTTAAGTGTGGGTAAGACGCCAGACTTGTTGATCAAAGATTGCAAATTCGGAAGTTCGAGACCCCAGCCCTATGTGACGGAGTGAGCTCCCGCACTAGCCCCAGCTCTTGCCAACCTAGCAATTTGAAAGCATGCAAATGCAAGTAGATAAATAGGTACCATGAGATGGCAACAGCGTTCTGCGCACGTCATGCCAGCCACATGACCGCGGAAGCATCTTTGGACAATGCTGGCTCTTCGGCTAACAAACAGAGATGAGCACCGGCCCCTAGAGTCGGACACGACTGCACAAATGTTCAGGGGGAACCTTTACCTTTACCTATGGTTGTAGTAGAACAGAACAAGGCACAGAGGTTACAGTGAGTGTTGTAGAGGCACCAGTAGAGAAACAAGGTGGAAAAAAAGTGAGAGAAAAATATATGTTTTTAGGCATGCAACATTAACTATAAGGATATAGGTTATCGTGAGGAATAAAAAAACAATACAAAGCTGATTTCATCATTAATTTTCCTAGGAAGTTATTTTCCTGAAAAATATGAGTTAACTCTTGGACTTATAACCCATTTCTGTACATTAACCTAAACTAATGCTTTAACATATCACTTGAAAATACTGCTTTTTACCAGATGTCTTGGCCACCTGCACACACTGTTTATTTTTCAGAAAGAGGTAGATGGTAGAGAAGAGAATCCATAGATTTCTGCCCTCTATTAAGAAATAGCTACTGTACTTTTTCTGTAGTACAAGCAGCACCTTACAATACATTGTGTTACACAAGTGTGCCTCCATTCCTCTTTGAATCCACACATGCCAGAATAAGACCTGGCTCTAGATTCTGAAGCAAATAGAGGATGTCTGAGAGAGGAACTCTCCTTTTTTCCCCAAGGAAAGTTCTCTGTCGATAATAAACTTCTTACCTTTCTCTGGTACCGTACTACGCTCAGAACAACTATATGATAAGTAAAATAAGTTGAAGGAAGGAATGGAGTTTATTCATCAGCAGTCCACTTCTCTGGGCCAAAGAGCCCCTTCTCAAGTGCAGCAGTGTAACTGCATCCTACTTCTACAGAAATCCACCCTCTTAATATCAAGGATGGCAGCTTGATGTCATGGACTCCTCCATTCAGGGCAGAAGGTGACCCTAAGATACTCAAGATACTAAGGCTCCAGATTTGGAAAGTGTCAAGAAGGCTCCTAATTGTCAGCCACCCAAAGTGCTGTCAGTGCTGCTGAGGCTTCATGTAAAAGGGGCTGCAGAGTCTTCTTTGGCACCCTCAGAGTCACCCCATTAACCACAGTTAGAAACGTCACCCTTGTGTTGGGAGCGCTTTTCCGACTCCTTGTCCAGTTTGGCTCTCCAGGTTTCCACTGGTAAATTGTATTGCCTACCAGCACATGGATTCTTCTCTGCCACTGCACAGCACAAGGTGGCAAGACCAGTATAGGAAGTTCTGGGATGGCCACATCTTGACTCACCGTGCCATCCTTGCTCAGGAAAAAGCACTTATGGGTGCCAGAAATCAGAGCTCTGATTACAGTGCCAGGTGTCTCACGCCGGCTGCTCTCTTCAACAAGTCCGCCAATGACAAAGATCCCATTGTCCATTGCCACTGCAGTTGATTTGTAACACTGAAATGCTAATGGCACCTGGCTCCATACATTTAAGCTTGTATTGTAAATCAGGATGCCCCTGTGAGCAAGACCACTTGCCCTTGTATGAGAGAACCCTCCAATTAGGTAGAGCTTATTGTTCAGTGAAGCAGAGGCAAAATGACTCACGGCAAATGGTAGGTTGGCAATGGGAGACCAGGTCTTCTTTTCTAAGTCAAAGCTTTCTGCAGAATCAAGCACACTCCGGCCACTCCGGCCTCCCAAAGCATATAGTTTCTGCTTGCATGCTAGAAAGCCATGTTCTCGTCGGGGTACGGACATGGAAGGCAGCTGCATCCACTGGCCAGTAAGAGCATCAAACTCATGCAGGTTGCATAAAACAGAACCATTAAGCCTTTGTCCTCCAGACACATAGAGCTTGTGCCCTACAGACAAGAAGCCAGAGGAATCAAGATACATCAAGGGTGGTATCTCCTCCCAACTTTCTGTCTGTAGATTGAACCCCAGGAAATGAGTTTTCAAACGCTCCACTACTCCTCCTTGCATGTTGCTTACAAAGAGACCCAAGCTCACAATCCAGTCATCATACATGCCATGCCTGAGACCCCCACTCCTCAGCAATCTCCCTACTCCATCCAGTTGCTCCCACTGCAGATGAGCATGTCCATATTCTGCAATAATGTCCTTCTGGATTCTTGTGATCTCCTCAGAAGTTAAAAGTGGAAGTCGGACTTGTTGCATCAGCTTCTTCATGAGTGAGAAGTGCTCAGCAGGTTGAGACCTCACCCAGTTCTGCACAGCTTGGTAGACTGTCAGCTCAGAAGACACAAGAAGTTTGTCTGATGAGACAATGCTGATCACTGTACTGAGATCCAGGCCTGGAAAGGCCTCATGTTCAGAAAGAGGCTCAAAATTCAACGTGATGTGGCGTGTGGCTACACGGAGCAAAGTATGGTGATTGTGAGCATAGGCCAGAGCATAAATCTCTAGGCAACTGTCCATAGAAATGCTGTCCGCTAGGAACCTAGTGAGTGCAAAAACAGGGAGGGGAGGGGAAGAGAAAGAGAAAGAAAAAGAGAAAGAGAAAGAGAAAGAGAAAGAGAAAGAGAGAAGGAGGAGAGATGGGGAGAAAGAAAGAAAGAAAGAAAGAAAGAAAGAAAGAAAGAAAGAAAGAAAGAAAGAAAGAAAGAAAGAAAGAGGTATAATTTAGAAATTCATTAATGGAGTGGCTTGCCCACTATGCCCACAGACATTGCCCAATTTGTCCCTGCACTAGAGATCAAATATGACTACTGAAGTGAGTTTGCCAAGGGGCACAATGTTATCTTTTCTGCAGCAATTATAAAAAGACAAAATGTTCATGAAGGAGTGGTCAGCAAGATAATTTGTGCCTTTCTCCAGGCTCTCTTAAATATAAAGTTAAATATCAGCCCCTCATAACTCTACCTTTTTTTTTGTATTTATTGACACATTCTTACATTGCTGAGTACCATAGTCTCAGAGCGTTTTACAACATAAATCTAAATCAGAGTCAATAAAACATTAAAATATTTAACATCAAACATGAAAGATTACTCATTGGAGATAGAATCCATTAATTGAGAGCACATTTAACTTCACAGAAGGCTCAATGAACAAGTGAGGGTTAGAAACTGAGTATCCTTGGAGATGGAGGGAAGGGAAGGAATGCTTGGAGAGAACACAGAAGGAGGGTTGCTGTGTAGCAGGTCAGCACTTGGTAAGGGAAAATGCAGGACATTAGCCGAAACAAGCCTTAGCAAGGGCAAGGTTGGAGACTGGGATGAGTGGAACAAAATGGAGATAGTTAACCATGTATGTCAGGGATGTCTGCACGGTATGGTCAAAAAGGCAAGATGGTGGCCACGATGGTGTGATTGAAGCTCCTCTGCAAAGCTTCAATCACACCATCATGGTCGCCATCTTGATTTTTTGACCATACCCACAGACATTCTTACGGTATGTGGATAAACAATAAATTCCAAGGTAATGGCGAAATGAAATATACAATAGCAATTGCAAGATGAGGACCACAGAATGGCTGAATACTGCCCATTTTAGGCAGCATATTTTGAGGCAGAAATAGAGATGGCAGCAAGACTATCTATGCATCCATCTTCTATTTTTCCTGATTTCAATTATCTCTGGAAACATTCTATTTCCATTATACAATCATCTGCTAATAACCTGCTATGAGATCATTGGAATTTTTCAGTGATTGTCTTTACATGAATGTCACTTTGTTTAATTGATAATGTGGTGGCATTTGTGATATCTTCTGCAAAATCCATAGCAAAAAATTACATAGCACTATGTGGATTAGGATTTTTTTTTCATTCTTTTTTGCTAATATATCTCAAATACGTATTATCTCAACCATAAATGAAAAGATCCTTAAACTCTTTGAGAACATAGGAAGGACCAAGATGCAGTACTAAAGAATGAAAACCCAAAGTCACTTTATACTTTATATGCAAGCAAAATAAATATGGCTCCTTTGTCAGACATTGCTACACGTTCAGACAGGCATGTTGACTATTCCGTCACAAATTACTTGCTCAAATGTCTTGCATAAATAAATTGTGTTCTATAGGAATATCATTTATCCTATAGAGAGAAAGAGGTCTCACCTTTAGACCTTTCAAGGATTCATCCACCTACCCAGTCAACCCCAAGTTTAGCTCCAAAACGTATTTCTGTTTAGTCTAGGTTACCTGCCAATGATGTCCTGCAGTGGGAGGATGACAAGCCTGTTCGCTGCTGTGAAAAGATCTTGTGCAATCTCGGATGTAAGTAGCAGTTGCCCTGTGTAGAGGTAATCTAAGATTCTCTGAAGGATGGAAGAGGCCATGTCTTCAAATACAACTTGCCTTTCCCAGCATTCTCTAAAGGGCCTGGTGAACATGGCACGGAAGTATGGGCTGAACGAAGCCAACAACGCCCTACAAAGAGAGGCAGCAAAATACTAAGCATGTGAGCTTGCATTAAACATTAGATATACATTTTTGAGTTTATATGACTCAAGTTTAAATAGGGATATAGGGGAAATGTTGCTGAGATTGCATGTCCATGCAAATCTGTCTAATTCACACCTCCCCAAAATATGCAAATTTCAACATTTTTATCACTTGGGATTTCCACTTATTTGAATATTGTGATGCAATTCTTCAAACAAAAACTGCAATAAAATGCATGAATAGAGACAATGCAAACAGGAAAGCTTTATATTAGTGAAATCAATGTGCAAAAATGCACTGTACCTAGGGGCAATTCTTTACCAAAAACTGCCCATCAGGCAGAAATATTTTGAAGAATATGTAAGTAGGAGAAATATTAACTAAATATGTTTCCATGAGGATTTTTTTAAAAAATCACAAATGATTGTGAAACAGAAGCAGGATATTTAAACATAAACAGCTAAATATCCTCATGGGGATATTCATGAGGAGTAACAGCTCCTCATGGGGGTGGCTAATTCCGTAATGTCCTTCCTTTTAGTTGAAGTTAATTCGCCAAATTTGGATTTTATATTTATTTAGATTGTGCTAATTAAATTGTAATTTTATATTCTTATTTTAAACTTGATTTTATTGTAAACCACCCAGAGTCCCCTGTTGGGGGAGATGGGCGGTCATATAAATAAAATAAATAAATAAATAAATAAATAAATAAATAAATAAATAAATAAATAAATTTGGGACGTGAAAATGGCCTGTCCCAGATTATTCGGGACCCAACTTGAGACAGTGGCCTCACACCAGACTTGGTTTTCTTGTCAGAGCAGTGGCAATGTGATCTGAAGGGAGAGTTAACACCTGTCCCTCTTGTCATGGTCAGATCATGCCCTGGTGACCATGAGATTCTATGCCGCCCCCCTCTGCAGGGAGACAGGACCCATTTGATTGGTCCGCCCCCAGTGACTGATGGACCCGATGGGGTTTCAGAGGGAGCTGGGGATTATACCCGAGGATTTGCTGCACGGTCCAGCAGAGGACCTGGCTGCTGCCTGGAATAGGGAGGCGGCTGGGGCCTTGGACAGGATCACACCTGTGCAACCTCTCTTGTCCCATCGAACCCGACATTCACTGTGGTTTACGGAGGAGTTGAGGGTTCTGAAGAGGATTAAGAGACGTCTAGAGCGCCGCTGGAGAAAGACAAGGACTGAGCCCGACTGAACACAAGCTAGAGCTGCTATTAAGGCCTACCTTGTGGTGGTAAGAGTGGCGAAACGTCAATATTTCACTGCTCTTATTGCATCCTCAGAATGCCGTCTGATGGCCCTGTTTAAGATCACTGAATCCGTTCTGGGGAAGGTGGGTCCAGTGACTCACTTACAGGGCTGTGCAGAGGAGTTTTCTGGGCATCTGGAGGATAAAATCGCTCAGATCCGTTCCAAGTTGGATACCAAGCATGTGGCATGGCCTGTGGAGATGCCTGGGGAGCGTACTTACCCAGTTATCTGGGAATGGTTTGACTGTGTTGGGCCCAAGGAAGTGGGCAGGGTTCTCCAGACTGTAAACGCAACCACTTGTCAATTAGATCCTTGTCCCTCCTGGCTGGTGAAGGCAGCTCGGGAGGTGACGTATGGGTGGGTCCAGGTGATAGTAAATTCATCCTTGGGGGAGGGAGTGTTTCTGGCTGCCTTTAAAGAGGCACTAGTGCACCCCCCCCTCCTCAAGAAACCATAACTGGATCCTACCATGCTGGACAATTTTCATCCAGTCTCCTACCTCCCCTTTTTAGGGAAGGTGGTTGAGAAAGTGGTGGCATTGCAGCTCCAGAAGATCCTGGATGAAACGGATTATCTGGACCCTTTTCAGTCAGGTTTCAGGCCCGGATATGGGATGGAAACAGCTTGGATGATCTCTGGTGGGAGTGGGATGGGGGCAGTGCATCCATCCTGGCTCTGCTTGATCTCTCAGCGGCTTTTGATACCATCGACCATGGTATACTTTTGGAGCGGCTCAGGGAGTTGGGGGTGGGCAGTGCATTTCTGCAATGGTTCACCTCCTTCCTCCAGGGCCGGTCCCAATTGGTGTTGATAGGGAGCGAGAGATCCGGCCTGTGGCCCCTCCTTTGTGGGGTGCTGCAGGGTTCGGTACTCTCTCCGCTCCTTTTCAACATCTACAAAAACCACTGGGTGAGATCTTCCGTCACCACAGGATGAGGTATCATCAGTATGCTGATGATACCCAACTATACATCTCCATCCCAGGTGACCTAAGTGATGCTGTGACCACCTTCTCTTGGTGCCTGGAGGCTGTAGGGGTCTGGATGGGGAACAACAGGCTTCAGTTGAACCCTGGTAAGATGGAGTGGCTGTGGGTTGGGGACTCCTTGGCATCCAGGAATTTACCATCTTTGGTTCTGGATGGGGTTGCGCTGCCCCAGAAAAATCCGGTGCGGAACCTGGGGGTTCTCCTGGACTCATAGCTCCTGCTTGAAGAGCAGGTGGCAGCCGTGGCCAGGGGAGCCTTTGCCCAACTTTGTGTTGTGCACCAGCTATGCCCCTTCCTGGATCAGGAGGCCCTCCGGTCAGTCACTCATGCCCTAGTCATCTCCTGTATAGACTATTGCAATGCGCTCTACATGGGGCTACCCTTGAAGAGCATCTGGAAGCTACAACTGGTTCAGAATATGGCCACGCAAGCAGTTTTAGGAGCCCCAAAGACGGCGCATATAACACCTTTGTTGCGCGAGCTGCATTGGGTGCCAGTTTGCTTCCGGATCCAATTCAAGGTGTTGGTTATCACCTTTAAAGCCCTACATGGCATGGGTCCAGGTTACCTGAGGGACCGCCTCACCCCCATTATATCAACCCGTCCCACCCGGTCAGGCAGAGAGGGCATGTTACGGACCCTGTCCATGAGAGGTTGTCGATTGGCAGGGTCCAGGAAGAGGGCCTTCTCTGCCACAGCTCCCGCCCTCTGGAATAAGTTACCCCCAAAGGTAAGGCAGGCCCACACTCTCCCGGCCTTCCGAAAGGGGGTCAAAACTTGGCTGTGCCACCTCACTTGGGGTGGGAGGGGGGATAGTCTGTCATGGGGGTGGTTGGCACCTTGATGCGGCCCTAGGAAATTTTATCGAAACTGTGGTTTCACCATCTTGGATTTTATATTTCATATCTTATATTTTAGAGTTTTATGTATATTTATATTTTTATAATGAATCTGTGTTAATGATATTTTATTCTTTTATTGTCTTAATTCGCTTGTAAACTGCCCAGAGTCGTTTGTCGAGATGGGCGGTGAAGAAATGTGATTGATTGATTGATTGATTGATTGATAAATAAATAAATAAATAAATAAATAAATAAATAAATAAATAAATAAATGTATCTGCCTTGAAAATAGCCCATGTCATTGATATTGAACTGTATAGCACAGTCAAACATCAGGAGTTGACCACAGGAAAGGTTTTGTGACATTTTGTATTACTGTATGTCATAAAATGTTTTATGATAATGTTTATGTCATAAGATGTTTTATAAAATTTATCAAATTTCAATTCCATGGGAGTCATGGGTCCCAGAATTTGGACGCATTCTGTAAGTTAGCCCATTTGAGGCACCTTGGTTCAAAAATTGTTGGCCTATGATGCACCATTTTGCCCAGTTAAAGTTTACAAACAGACATGAGAGTTTTAGTAGTATATAGATATGAGTATGTAGCAATATATTAGAGATATAGACATGTATAATTTTTCAGAGAGTGAGACTGGTCTCTAATAAACAGGGAGTTAGACCCTGATCTGTGTTCAGGACTCTGACACAGACTCACTATGTGGCATTGTCAGTTGCAGTTCCATGTCCGTTAAAGCTCTCCATACTTTACAAGATTATAAGGATGACAAATACAAACATTTTAACATTGATATTAACATCAATATTTCAAAATATTGGAGTCCATTAGAGTTGGGTGACTAATAAATTCAAATACATACATGCATGCAAACAACTAGAAAAGAAGAAGGACAATGCTGGATCAAACTAATCAGGCCATCTTGCACAGCATCCTCTTCTCCATAATGGCCAGTCAGTGTAGCCGCTCGAAGTACATCATGAGGGAATGAAAACAATAGCTCTTCCCAAACACTTTCCTCCAGAAGCTGGTATCTAGTACCTCTGAATATAGAGATTCTGCTTCTCTGTTACAGTCATTAACTGTTTATATATTGATTAGTTGATCTTTCATGAACATATCTAATCCTCCTTTAAAGCTGTCTAACATAATGAGTGGTAACGAAATTTGTGCATTAATTATGTGATATATGAAGAAGGACTTTGTTTTCCTTGAATCTTCTGCCAATCACTTTTATTGGATGACCCTGGGCCCTCATAATATGAAGGAGGTGGTGGTGGATATCTTTATCCAGTTTCTTCACACCAGGCATAATTTTATTAACTTTAATTATACACTTCAATTTACATAAATCTCAACTATTAGGACCAGGAGCGGGATTTATGCTGTGCTAATTTTACAAAATGTTTGTGTTAGACAAAAATAAATAACTCAAGCTTTTGCAGGAACACTATCTGTACAAGAATTTGAGTGATTTGAGTGGTTTATGAGGGAATTGATATGGTGAGATCCATTGTGGCAAAGAGTGTCATAGATTCTGAATTTCTCCCTAGAATTGCAACATCTTGCTGTTGATATTATATTCTCTGCCCTAGTTTATCCCTGGATCTGAGCGAAGGAAGATAGATGCTTTTGAACTGTGGTGTTGGAGGAAAATTCTGAGAGTGCCTTGGACTGCAAGAAGATCAAACCAGTCCATACTCCAGGAAATAAAGCCAGACTGCTCACTTGAGGGAATGATATTAAAGGCAAAACTGAAGTACTTTGGCCACATAATGAGAAGACAGGATACCCTGGAGAAGAAGCTGATGCTAGGGAAAGTGGAAGGCAAAAGGAAGAGGGGCCGACGAAGGGCAAGATGGGTGGATGATATTCTGGAGGTGACCGGCTCGACCTTGGGGGAGCTGGGGATGGTGACGGCCGACAGGAAGCTCTGGCGTGGGCTGGTCCATGAAGTCACGAAGAGTCGGAAACGACTGAACGAATAAACAACAACAAAAAGACCTGGTTGCAGATTACATGTAACATGACTTGGCTTTTCAGGGCAATAGTCACTCAAAAGCTATGAGGCCATGAAATCCAGAAAACACACCTGTGACATGGGAAATGCTTTCCTTCAGCTACCAGGATGGCATCACAAAGCTGTTGGGTCTCATAGAGCTGCATCAAACCTGTCAGGATGGGAAAACAAAACCAAGTTGGTATGTTAGATCCTGCCTAGAAACAACAAAGAAGATGGACATGCCAACTGGTCATGTAAGAACAACACCAAGAGTTTAGAGATGTCCTGGACCTCTTGTTTCTTGTACTGTTCCTATTTCAGTAGTATATCAGAACTAGTTTCATCAAGTATGTTACAGCATGTCTTCTGCTATAATTTCTTGGATTCTATTTATTGTTCCTGCTTTCCTTTTGCTAGGATAAAAGCCACAAAAATAAAATCAGCATGAAAATATCAAGCTGAAGTAATCCAGAAACCATACCTAAATACTACAGCCTAAGCCACTTCAAATTGCCTTAGTGTAAATCACAAAATATTTCATATCAGTATCTTGGCACCTCCACACATGTTGGATTACAGAAGTCCCAGACAGTACAAAAAAGTGAGACTGTGGCAAGAGTGTGGCTTCTGAGTGAAAGCAGAAATGATCTCCATAGGAGAAAAAGCCATTGGTTTCCTGCTGGAGGAAATATAGCAGTCAATATAGACAACTCATTTCCATGTTCTGTGATAAACTTACCCTGAGTCACATAATATCCCAAAGTAGTAGGCTTCACACTTATATCATCCTCTTCACTATTGTTGAAGTCTTTTTTGGCATCCATAATCCACCTACAGGTTCAAGAATCTCTTAAAAAAGGATTCTTCTCTAAGATTCATCAACCAATCATTTCTAGGGAAGAAGAGACCAGCCTACAATTGGCAATAAGATGTTAATAGCAGCCTCATGTGAGTTAGAATATAGAGCTCCAGGACCCAGCAGCATCAAGCCAAATATATCCTCCCAGGTACTCTGCTGTCCTCCTGAGACCCATTGTTATATAATACATTGGAAACCTGGAGGATTTTTACTCCAGGTCTCATCTTGTAATTCTGAAGTACATTACAAATTGTAGTCCATATTGAGAAGTCTAACCTATTTTTTTCTGTCTTCTTCAGAGCATCATTGATCTGATTGTTTCTTCTTCTACCAGGCACCTAGGAATAATATTCCCTGCACTAACCAATGGCTCTTTTTTCTGGTTAATTCTTGAACAGTCAATATATTTGGCTTTGTAGATTAAAGTTGTAGAGAAAGCATAGCTCACAGAGTTCAGACTTCATATGCAGAAACTCCTGGGATTCATCCCTGACTTCTCCGTTTTTAAAGGATTAGGCAGCAGGAAATCATTCTGCCTCTGATTGGGGTGGGTGAGTGGGTGGGTGGGAAGCTGTTACTACTCTGAATAGATAGTACTGGGTTAGATGAACAACTATCTAAACCTTCAGTTTTTTATGTTCTATGAGTGGTTACCCTGGAACATTCAAAGAGACACTCACAAACCCAATCTCTGCCCTTGGCTTTTATTTCCATCTGATGTTCAAAAGGGTGTCCTATGTTTCTACCAGGACCAGGTATCAAAGTAGTGCCCAAATCTGCTTTTGGGGGCTGTTCCTTGATAACTATATCAGTTATTTTTACAGGGCCTGGAACAAATCTTAATGCAAAAGCAGTCCCCAAGAGCAGTGGAGGAAAAGGAGAGAACAATAGGCCTAGCGGTACACAACTTATCATCTATGTTGATTTCCCATAGGAAATTGGTTGTGTTGATTTTCTGTTGCTGCTTATTAGTGAAGTCAAAGTACATAGGCATTACTGCAGAAGTCAGAAATGCAGAGTATAACAATAAGTGTTGTTCCCTAAGACTCTAGCCCCCCATTATGATTGTATATCTTGAAATAACAGGCAGCAGCCAATGAGCTGTTAATGCTATTTCTGATTTGCATAGTGGAGGAGGGACTAATAAGGCATATTTTAAACACCATTAATTCAGACCTGAGCATCAAGGGTAGGTACAAAATTATCTCTTTTTTCATACACAGAACCTTTGGAAAGGTTTAAATTTATAAATGGAGATCTCACTTTTAAAACTCAGTGATACCATGCAGATGCTTATTCTAGGAAAAGAGACATCCTATATTTTGCACCACAGAAGGACTGAAGAATAAGATAGTAGTAGTAATACCTCCATGATCAACTAATCCCTCTCTACATGATTATGGAAGTCTTCAGGATAAATTGCCAAGAATCTACAAAGAGATGCTGTAGACAATGAGACAAAAGGATGGGCAATTTTTGTAAGAAAGGTGGGCTACAAGTATGTTTCTAAATTGAGGTAAAAATTTTAGAGATGTTTTGAAAGTCAAAAGCCAATCCTCTGAAATGTGGATTAACTAACAACCCTACTAGCAGTATTAGAACCTAGTCTTCATTAGTGTACAGCTGTAGTGAATAAAGAGAAACCATTCTAGAGTGTTAGAAATAAGTCTATATTCTCACTGTAGAGAGCATAGGAAACTTTATTACTTAAATGGTCATCTATGGGCTACTAATACTCACATAGGCATTTTTCTTTACTCATTATTCCTAAATAACATCTTATAGCTCTTCCTGAATCAAATCTTCCATTATACTGGTCCAAGGTAGTTTACTGCTTGAAGTGAAGTCCAAATGGACTTCCCCCATATATATACTAGGACCAACGTCTTTCTTGGTACATCTTTCAGATCTCACTGTTTGCCTTTATCCGACCCCTTTCATCATATTGGCAGGCTGCTTCATCCTATTAAATGGCAGGATCAGCCCTAAAGTTCTCTCTTCAGCATTAACTTTCCAAATATTTATAACTGTCTCCCAGGTCCCTGCTTAACAGATAAGTGGGAAAATTCTTTGTACAGAGTTGGTGCTCTCTAAATTTCTTTCAGTGATGCATTAAGCTTCTGTGAAGGACATATTTATTTCTTTTTGATATTATTTGCCACTCAGAGTCACTTGTTGAGATGGATGGCTTTACAAATTAATTATTAATTGATTAAATAAAGGTAAAGGTTCCCCCCGCACATTTGTGCAGTCGTGTCCGACTCCAGGGGCTGGTGCTCATCTCCGTTTGTTAGCCAAAGAGCCAGCGTTGTCCGAAGACGCTTCCATGGTCACGTGGCTGGCATGATGCACGCGGAATGCTGTTACCTACCCAGTGAAGTGGTACCTATTCATCTACTTGCATTTGCATGCTTTCGAATTGCTAGGTTGGCAAGAGCTGGGGCGAGTGCGGGATCTCACTCCGTCACGCGGGACTAGGGATTCGAACCTCCAAACTTGCGATCTTCCGATTGACAAGCGTGGCGTCTTACCCGCTGAGCCACCACGCCCCTAAATAAATACATACATACATACATACATACATATTCACGTGGCAATTATACGTGATCATGCATCAACTGATACAATTTGATAAGTTATCTTTATATCTTATTTAACAGATTTAACAGCTGAAGTATGAAGAAATGTGGGCAACTTTGCCTTTATGTTTGTAACTATTTGCTCTTGTTTAATTGCACGTG
The DNA here is from genome assembly GCA_023362775.1 of Charina bottae. Classification (NCBI taxonomy): domain Eukaryota; kingdom Metazoa; phylum Chordata; class Lepidosauria; order Squamata; family Charinaidae; genus Charina; species Charina bottae. The sequence goes on from JALMGJ010000022.1 coordinate 3,924,773, forward strand.
TTTAGCTCAAAATTGTCCTTATTTGATGTGTCTGGCTGGAGTGGGTTTGCCAGCAACAGAATGCACGGGACGGAGATAATTCTGCCCATGTCAAAGTATGTCCAGCTGGACCAGAGCTGCCTATAAAATGCAAATTAATAAAAGGCACAACCTTCTGGCCTTGCATAAAAATCTGAATTGTCTCTGGATGATCTTGTCAGTGAGAAAAAAATGTTTTAATTACTCAAAATGCTTCAGGTAATACTTTTAATGAGGCTTATATTGCTGAGACTTATTTTGCTCTGATTTTAATCTGTACCTACTTTCATACAATTATCTCCTTGTATAGGAAACAAAACCAATCATTTCTAAATAAAGCCTGGAAGTGATTTGTAACGTCACAGTGTGTTCTCAGTGTTCAGTGCCAGACCAGATAAGCTACCTTCCAATGTAACATATTATCAGAAACAAAGGCATATAGTGAGGGGGGAAAAAACCAATCTCTGTCTCAGATTCTTATAGCATGATTTTGTCTTCCTTTCCTTTATCAAACCATTTAGGGGCCAAGAGCTTAATCAGAACTAGAGAAAGATGAAGGAATTCAATCTCTCTCTCTCTCTTTCTCCATCCATCCACCAATCTATCTTTGTTGTTGTTCAGCACGCACCCACACTTTTGTTGTTGTTGTTCAGTCGTTCAGTCGTGTCCGACTCTACATGCCCACTTATACATGCCTAGTTGACCTTTTCTGGGCTTGGAAACTAAATAAGGTAGGCCCTCCTAAGGGCTTGGATGGCATTCCTCAGGGAATCCCAGGGTCATAAGCTAAACTAGGAAAGCAAAAGCCATCCCCAAAAGACAGTGGCAGCCCAGTGCCATAATGCTGTCAATAAAAGTACATCAGGAGTTAAGTTTGACTCAAAGGAGACATTACCTTTATCTTTTCTATCCAGGCTTCTTTCCTAACAATATATACTGCAAACAGGGATGTAGCATAACATGCAATCTGTTGATTCTTTGCCAGAATGCAGGAAAAAAGCCAATACATTTCTCAGCGTGGTAATTCCTGGGTAAGAATGAGGCTGGCTTCCAGATTTTGTAATTGAGAGCCATAAATTGGGGATGGCTAGTGCCATAGAGCCCTTTTAAAGAGAACCATCTATCGCCTATTGGATTTTTATATTTAATATTTATATTTAATATTATTTAATATTTTATATTTTATATTTAATATATTAGTTTTGTAATGTATTTTAAATTGTAGTTACTTTTAAAGATTTTAAATTGTTGTACTGTAAACCGCCCAGAGTCCCCCTCGGGGGAGATGGAGCGGTAATACAAGTTAACATATATATAAACCACAGAAGAAGCAGTGGAATGTGGCTGTGAAACACTGTCTCTTGTAAAGGAGAAGAAACCTTCTGATTTGGCAGCCTTCGTGTAAATCTGAGAATCTGACTTGCCCAACACAGAGAACAATTCCTTTTATTTGCTGAGCCCAAGAAACCCTATTCCAAGCTTCCAACTGAGTAAGGCCAATCATAGTTGGGCTTGGCTCTTATACTATGTTTCTAGCTCTACAATAAGAGCTATGCCCAAGTAATAGACTTAGCATTTATTCTGTCCAAGAAAGATATACACATATATCTTTGTGTAAATAATCCATAACTCTTCAACTTTAATGTGCCTGTCAGAGCAAAATGTGATCTTCCCAATCATATCCCCTCTAAGTTATGAACTATTAAGCATTTAAAATGATCATAGAAAACTTAGCTATCGCATTGGCATTAGGAGTAGAACGCTTCTATAAACATATGTGCAGTAGATCTTAAATTTTGTGCAGTTTATCCTGGTCATATCCATTTCTCTTTTAACACCTCATGTCTTGTTTGTTTGTTTATTTATTTATTTATTTATTTGTTTATTTATTTATTTTTCAAATTTATTCCCCGCCCATCTCCCATGCAAGGGACTCTGGGCGGGTTACAATAAATAAAAAATTTAAAAACTATACAAAATATCTAAAAACACAAGCATAACATAATAAAATAAAATCCAAGATGGATTTGGACCCGCAGAATAGATCGTGGAGCTACGGGGCCAGCCAACCCCAGGAGGCACTCCCACCTCCGTCGTCCCAGGCCAGGTGGCAGAGCCAGGTCTTAAGGGCCTTCCGAAAGGCCAGGAGGGAGGGGGCCAGTCTCACCTCCGGGGGCAAGATATTCCACAAGGCGGGCGCTATCGCAGAGAAGGCACGCCTCCTGGACCCCGCTAGATGGAATTCTCTTGTTGAGGGGGTCCGAAGCATGCCCTCTCTGCATGCACGGGTGGGGCGGGCCGACGTTATCGGGACGAGACGGTCCCTCAGGTACCCTGGTCCTATGCCATGTAGGGCTTTAAAGGTAATCACCAACACCTTGAATTGGACCCGGAAGCAAACTGGCACCCAATGCAGCTCGCGTAGCAGGGGTGTCACATGTGCCGATCTTCTGGCACTCATAACTGCTCACGCCGCTGCATTCTGCACCAGCTGAAGCTTCCGGATACTCTTCAAGGGTAGCCCCATGTAGAGCGCATTACAATAGTCTATACGGGAGATGACAAGGGCGTGAGTGACTGTTCGGAGGGCCTCCCGATCCAGGAAAGGGCGTAACTGGCGCACAACTCGCAGCTGTGCAAAGGCCCTCCTGGCCACGACTGCCACCTGCTCTTCGAGCAGGAGTCGCGAGTCCAGGAGGACCCCCAGATTCCGCACTGGATCCGAGTGGGGTAGTGCAACCCCCCCCCCCCCAGAACCAAAGATGACAACTTCCCGGATCCAGGGGGGCCATCAATCCACAGCCACTCCATCTTACCAGGGTTCAGTTGAAGCCTGTTGTTCCCCATCCAGACCCCCACAGCCTCCAGGCACTGAGATAAGGCATTGACCGCATCACTTACTTTACCCGGGACGGAGATGTATAACTGGGTATCATCAGCATATTGGTGATACCTCATCCCGTGGTGACGGATGATCTCGCCCAGTGACTTCATGTAGATGTTGAATAGGAGAGGAGAGAGAACCGACCCCTGCGGCACCCCACAAGTCAGGGGTCACGGGTCAGCTCTCTCCTCCCCTATCAACACCGACTGGGAACGGCCCTGGAGAAAGGAGGCAAACCAGCGCAAAACCACGCCGCCCGCCCCCAACTCCTCGAGCCGCCCCAAAAGTATACCGTGGTCGACGGTATCGAAAGCCGCTGAGAGATCTAAGACAGCAAGGATGGACGCACTCCCTCCATCCCGCTCTCGCCAGAGATCATCCATAAGCGCGACCAATGTGGTCTCCGTCCCATATCCCGGCATTTGTTCCCCAAATGCTGTCTCTGCTAGGTTACCCACATCTCTATAGATACAGAGTTCACTTATGCATTTTCCCAAACCAAGTTTCCTACTCATCTGTTGGGGCACCAAACCATTTCTGACACATTTGCTAACCTATTCAAAGAGAAGAAAAAGCCCTAATGAGTCAAGAGAATAGTAGAAGAAACATCTGGACTCAAAGAAACCAAATTTCTAACTTTCCAAATGGCAAAAGACCAGGAATTTTGTATTAGTGAAAAATAGGGATTATCCAAATTTGTTGTAATGATAGTTATATTTTAAACAGTATTTCCCTTATTTTTATAATTCTGAAATTTGTGAACTAGCATACAGAGCCTGGTAGTACCCACTATTCATTATCAATTTGATTTCTATATTTCTTTATGAATGTCAACTGTTCATTTATCCACTATAATGTAGTATCCTTGGGCATTTATGAAGCCTTTAACACTGATTGTTAATATTTATCTTGCAAGCAAACCTTCAATGGCTGAGATCCACTGAATAGGCTCATTGGTTCATGTATTACCAGATTTGCTGGCCAGGTATTCCAGGAGCTGTAGTCCCAACAACCTCTGAAGTCTGGAGTTTGGGGAAAAAAACTGATCTACTCTCCTTAGGACAATCATAAGTCATTCTCTTTCTTATAGGTAACTAAGACAGAACTGAATCTTACTTATACAATATCTGTGAACTTCTCCTGAGTCATGGAAATGTTCCCAGTGGCATTCAGGGACTAAGATCGAATGGAAATGCTATAACCCTTCATGTTAGGACTGCTGACAATGCTTTTGGATTGCTAAATTGCATGCAAAGGCTATTATATTTACAGAGGTTCCATACAAAGCATCTGATAGCCTTCAGCATCATGCATCATTGAACAGAGAGTCTGCACAGGCAAGACACCCATGTGCTACATGAATTTCAAACATGGCAGTCTCTGCATAGAGTACCCTTTCATAGATAAGGAACGAACATGAAGGTGATGGCATATAATTATTGTACTATTGCTGTCATGTTATAACAAGGGGTATCCCAGTTTTAAGCACATTAGCTTGGAATGGCTCCCATATACTCTACTTATTTTGCCAAATGCTTCAGCCAAAAGCATTTAGTTTTCACCTGGAATAAGCCAAGTGGTAGATTTAGACATTCAGTTTTTAATTGCTTTGCTGATCTTCCTGCTGGTAGTTGGCCTCTCATTAAAAAAATGCCACCCAGCAGTGTGTGGGCTTGATGTCAAAGATGGTATGTACATCTCCATCTGGTCCTATAATTACTACCTTCACCTCAGCATCAGCAGAAGAATGTTAATGGATAATATGTAAACACAAAATCTTTTTATGTTTATGTAGCAAACATCTGGAGAGGAAGCTTTGGATAATCTCCTTGTGCTGGAAAACCATTGGTGGAATTATTGGGAGTAAGTAAGACACTGGCAGAGGCGTACTTGGGGCAGAACTGGAATACATAGGGAAAATAGACATCTGGAACAACTGTGTACACATAGGGTAGGGAGGAACAAGACAAGAATAATGAAATATATGCATATAGATATATTTCTGATGGAATTTCAGGGTAGCATCAGAATAACTTATTACTATTCCATATTTTGTTTGCTTTTTTATTTGCAAATCTTACAATTAACTTACAGATGAACTAACTGATGTTTATATAGGATATGCCAGATTTCTTTTTCCATTCATCCATTTTATAAATTTTGATACTCTAGTTTCATCCATTTTATTATTCATTCTTTTGCTTTTTATTGATTTTCATCAATAATTAAAACCAGTCATTTATTTAGATATTTTTCATTTGTTTTCATTTTGCATTGCTTTCAATAGCAAGATTTAAACACTTTGCCATTGTCTATAATTTTGGTATTTTTGTTTAGTACAGAAATAGTGCACAGAGACATGGCTTTTGCCCTGTTCACCATTACATGTGTGATGTAGTATATAATATATACCATACAGTATATATTATATGGTATATAATATATACCATACAGTATATCATCATACCATATCATAGGTGCAATGGTGTAATGTAATAGCTACTGTTCAAAATAGGACTGATCAAAGGAAGGTTCGCTAATTCTAATATGTAATTTGGGTAATGGGCAGGATCATCATACAAAGTTAACTAGAAGAAAAATCCATAAATAAACATCCCTTAAAAACCATTTTAATAGAGATTTGCTATTCTCAATAACAATGAATGTGAGAAAAAGAATCTTTGGTGTTTAACTTTATAGAAGTTGTTTAACATATATACAACTAGTAAGAGCAAACACCAACAATAAAAAGCACTGAGAGGGCTATTTCATAGTCAGTGGTGATTTTTAGATATTTTGGGATGTGTTGGAATGTGTGTCAGAAAGAATATTAGGACCTCTTTTTGTTGTTGTTTATTCGTTCAGTCACTTCCTTTTTTTTTACATAAGTTTTATTAAATTTTAAAATACATATTAAAAGTTCGAAATAGAAAAAGAAATAGAAATACAAAATAGAAAAAGAAGAAAAAGAAAAAGAAAAAGTGAAGTAAGAAACAAAAAAGAATATAGAAAATAGATGACTTCCAATCTATCTCTGGTCATTAAGTACAATATTCTGCCTTAAATGTTAGTCTTTCGTACAATACACAAAAAACATTTATTTGTCTAATACAATTTAGTTTCTATGTTCCAATCTTCTGATCTTCATATAAACTTTGCCCTTCTTACAGTTCTCCAATAGTCCATCTGTGGTTTCTGCTCCTTGAAGTGATAGCAATTTAAGTTTTCTTTTCATTTAAACGTATCAATTTGACATTTTTTAATCAGTCTTTCCATTTTTACATCTATATTTATATCCTGAATAAAGTCCAATTTTCTTAAATTATGCATATAAAAAAAGAAAAATCTTATTGCTATAACCATATGTTATTTATTTCTAATATAATATATTTCAATTTATATATATCCATAAAAATAATTCTAGTTTAAACATAATCTATATTGGTACTATATTTGTACTATATTCTACATCTACATGCACATTTAACTAATTGACAGGTACATTTATGTTTTATTATACATTTCACATTGAAGTATATATTTAAATCCCTATTTTCTTTACTGGCTGCCAGTCCTGAAAAACACAGCTTGCAAAAGGTCAATGAACTCTACTCAACCACAGAAATATACAAACAACTCACACAATAGATGTGCTAATCCCACACACGACAGCACTACACCCCCTAATCACCACAATAAACCCTCTCCTAATCTCTTGTAAATGACCCACAGAAGACACACACCCTCTCAGCAGCTATAAACACCAGCAGGAACACACACCCTCCACTTGGGCACAGAGAGAATCTTCTAGCTGTGCTCCTGTCCTCTGAAGATGCCAGCCAAAGCGACTGGCAAAACATTAGGAACCCAAACTGCCAGAACACAGCCACACAGCCCGGGAAACCCACAACCACCATCGGACTAAAGATTGTTAGATATAAAAGGAAGGAATATGAAGTTGGTTTATTTGATCAAGGTTAAAATAAACATGCTCTTATTTCTGGTAACCCTTAATGGATTTTTGCTGACACCAGGACTGAAATGACAATGCTTAATGGATTTTTTGTATAGATAAGATATGGGATATGGGAAGAAGAGATCATTTGTTGTATTTTAAGAGAAGGTGATAAGTTACTAAAATTGTTTATACTTGTGATGAATGTGGGAAATCACTTCTTTATATATTTCTTTTCTTTTTCTTTACTATATTCTTATTTTGCTTTCTTTTCTATTTCTCTATTTTTTCCTTTTTTTCTTTCTTTTCTGTACCTTCACTCTTTCTTGTTGTTATTTTTTTAGTTTGTATTAGAATAATAGAATAATAACTTTATTGTCATCCCACTATACACTATACAAGTGCACAATAGAATGAAATTTCGTTGCAGTTGGCTCACAATTTCACTCAAGCAATCAAATACTAAAGATAATAATAAAAAACCATAATTACTATAAAATACCCATTCTTATAAAATATACATTCTTATAAAATATACATTCTTTAACTCACAATTTCAGTCAAACATTAAAATACTAATAAAAGTCCATAATTACTATAAAATATACATTCTTTACATATCCAACATATTTCACCTAAAAGAACCTATTTGGCATTCAAGAATCCAATAGCCTGGGGGACAAAGCTGTTTCCCAATCTGGCTGTTCTACATCGGATACAGCGGAACCTCTTCCCAGAGGGTAACAAAGAAAACAAACCATGATGAGGATGGGAGGCATCACTGATGATTTTTCGAGCTCTGGACAAACAGCGTGCATGTGCTAAATCTTGGATGAGGGGCAGAGATATCCCAATTATCTTTTCTGCTGCCCTTACCACTCTCTGCACAGACTTTCTATCTGAGGCCCTACAGCCTCCAAACCAGATGGAAATACAGCTTGTAAGTACACTCTCTATAGTGCCTCTGTAGAAAGTAAGGAGAATGGAAGATGGGAGATGTACTTTCTTCATCCGACGCAAAAAGTGCAAACGTTGCTGTGCTTGCTTTACCAAAATTGTGGTATTAAGGGACCAGGACAGACTATTTGTTAACTGCACCCCCAGGAATCTAATGCTACTGACTGACTCCACAGCTATGTTATTGATAAAAAGTGGAGTGTGACTGCACCGGTTCATCCTGAAGTCTATAATAATCTCCTTAGTTTTTTCCACATTTAAAACCAAGCTGTTTTTATTGCACCACTCCACCAAACCCTTTACCTCCTCCCTATAAGACCCACTACAGTTGTATCGTCCGCATATTTCACAATGGAATTGGTGGTATACTTGGCGCAACAGTCATGTGTCATCAGGGTGAACAACAATGGGCTCAAGACACAGCCCTGTGGGGAGCCGATGCTTAGGGAGATAGAGCTAGAAGTATTATATCCAACTCGCACCGACTGAGACCTCTCAGTAAGGAAGTCAAGTAGCCAATTACACAAGGGAGTACTAAAACCTAGAGAACCCATTTTGTCCACCAAATGCTGGGGAACAATCGTATTGAACGCTGAGCTGAAATCTATAAACAGCAATCGCACATAACTGTTCTTCTCCTCAAGATGTACCAGACTCGAATGAAGAACTGAAGAGATAGCATCCTCTACGGAGCGATGTAGTTTTTACTGTTTTTAGTTTTTACTGTTGTAATTAAAATCTTTAATAAAATTACTATACAAAAGAAAAATCAAACAAATTAATCAATACCTTGAACGATGCACTCCAGATTATTCCTTCAGTTCCTGTTTAACATTCCTTTGGTACTTTTTTAATCAAGGGGATATGCATGTAGAACTTTATCTGGCTATGTTTGACATGCCCTTTGTTCAGAAACTTGGCCTCACAAAAGGAAGATAACATCTAGATTCATCACAATAACCTTCTCCATGGTCGCAATTGTGAAAGCTTACTATTATGCTACCATCATTGCAAGAACTTTGCCAAGGGTTTCACTATTTCTTGTGCTTTGGAGCTCTGGACAACTTTGAAATAAAATGTAAAGACATTCTTAGATTGAGCTTGACTCTTGATGACTACATGGACACAACCATGCAATTTTCTTGGCAACAACACTGAAGTGGTTTGTTGACTGCTGCCTCCTTCCAAAATGTTTAATAATTTATGTTAACTCAAAGTTCCGGCACTATCTTTCAGCACTCTAAATGACTTAGAGTGAGGATGTTTAGTTACCTATTTAATTTTTATACCACCCAAATTATATGCTCATGATGGTTTACATTGTTTCAAAAACAGAAACAATAATAAACATCCACATAATTTATTTATTTTATTTATTTATTTTCTATCCCACCTTTATTATTTTTATAACTAACTCAAGGTGACAAACATACCTAATACTCCTTCCACCTCCTATTTTCCCCACAACCACCACCCTGTGAGGTGAGTTGGGTTGAGAGTGAGTGACTGGCCCAAGGCCACCCAGCCGGCTTTCATGCCTAAGGCGGGACTAGAACTCACAGACTCCTGGTTTCTAGCCTGTTGCCTGAACCACTAGAGCAAACTAGCATCAAAATAAACTGGGTTCCAGTTTGCTTCCGGGTCCAATTCAAGGTGTTGGTTATCACCTTTAAAGCCCTACATGGCATGGGACCAGGCTATCTGAGGGACCGTCTCGTCCCTATTGAATCGACCCATCCCACCCGGTCACGCAGAGAGGGCATGTTACGGACCCCATCTTTAAAAGAATTCTACCTAGCGGGGTCTCAGAAGCATGTTTTCTCTGCAGTAGTGCCCACCCTCTGGAACATCCTTCCCCCGGGGGTGAGACAGGCCCCCTCACTCCTGGACTTCAGGAAAAAACTGAAAACCTGGTTTTGCCACCAAGCCTGGGACGGGAGGGGAAATAGTCATTCTTGGGGATGGCTAGCGCCTTAGAATGGATTGAGAATGGCCCTTGCGCTCAGGATTTGAGGAAGAACTGTAGCCATCTGGATTTCATTTCATTTTATTCTATTTATATCTTTTAATAACTATAATGATATTATATATTTATTTCACTTCCATTAGGATCTGTTTTGTATTTTAACTCCGGTTTTATTGTAAACCGCCCAGAGTTTACAGAGAAGATGGGCGGTAATATAAATTAAATAAATAAATATAACAGAAATAATAATCACAATACACAGCTGCTGGCACAATTGGGCAGTTTCAACTTCCAAACATCCTGTGGAATAACTGGCTTGGGGATGTTTTTTAAAATGCCAGAATTGGTGCCTCCACTAGAAGACTATTTGACAAAGTCAGAACCACTATTCTTTTATCCCTTTGAGTCAGTTTTTTTGACTCCTGGTGACTGCCTGGACTAACCCCTGCAGTTTTCTTGGCAAGTTTTTTCAGAAGTGGTTTGCCATTGTCTTCTTCCTAGGGCTGAGAGAGAGTGACTGGCCCAAGGTCACCCAGCCGGCTTTGTGCCTAAGGCAGGACTAGAACTCCGGGTTTCTAGCCAGATGCCTTAAACACTACACCAAACTGGCTCTCATTCAGAACCGCTATAGAAAAACACAATTCCTGGGCTTCCAATAACCTCATCTCTTGTGGGAGAGGTATTCTCAACATTCCCAACCACAATGAGTGAATGGATGGTATATCTTGTCTCATATGTACTCTCCCAGGCATTTCAGTGAATACATGAGAGCTTTCTCTGTGTTTTTCTTCAGAAGTAAAGGAGGTAGGCTTGAGTCCAGACCTTTATATCTGGGAGAGGACTATGTGGTTTAGTTGCTGTTCCCTAGTGCTGGATCATTTTTTTTAAAAAAAGCTTTTACCTTTTTTCAACCACTAGCCTTCAATTTGATAGAAAACAAATTACTTGTAATTTTTCCCTTGAGAAGATTTCTTTGGCTGAAATTTTCACACTCTGTGTGAATATCTTGTCTCTCATTTTCTGATCATTTCTCTAGCAGTCTGCAGCTTCACTGCTTTCTTATGCTTTAACAAAGGAATATATCATAAAGGAACCCTTTTCATGAGTTTTCTTTTTTCTTTTTAGATTAGGAGGTGTGAGTAGCCAAGGAGGCTGCAGAGGGAGAGAGAAATGTTAATAGAAAAGATAAAAATAAAGTGAGAACACCAGCCTCTTCCACTACCTCCTAACAATAAATACAATTTTTTACCAAAAGAAATGGGAAAGCAATTCTAAGGTTCTCCGAGAATTGAGTAGAATAAGAAAAGCATCTTTTACTGGGGAAGAAAACTTTAGAAAATTGAACAGTGTTGGTGAAAACCTGATTTAATCCAGTTCCTTTTTCTTTTTTCCTTGTATATCAAATGTAATATCTTAGTGTGCTTTTTTGGTGTTTTCATTTTTGTGTATGGTTTATTGCTATAGATTTTGATTTTTAGCTTTTTCTTCCTTTTTTGTCAGCCACTTGAGAGGTCCAAGACATAGCAGAGGTCCCCAACCTTTTTGACACCAGGGACCAGTCGTGGAAGACAATTTTTCCACAGACGGGGGGGCATGGTTTGCAGGCGGGAGCCAATCGCGCAGAGCAGGGGGGTGGGGTTTGCAAGTGGGAGCCAATTGCATGGACCAGGGGCGGGGTTTGCAGGTGGGAGCCAATCACGCAGATGGGGGTGGGGTTTGCAGGCGGGAGCCAATTGTGTGGACTGGGGGCGGGTTTGCAGGTGGGAGCCAATCGCGCGGACCACCACCACTCACCTGCTGTGCGGCCCACTTCCTAGCAGGCCACAACCCACTAGTGGGCCGCGACCCACAGGTTGGGGACCCCTGACATATAAGACAGATATTAAATAAGAATCAACAATATAAGTAACAGTAACAATGGATGTTCCTTTGTTGCATATTTCACATATCCATAGAAAACAGTGCTCTTAGATCAAATAAAAACTGCTTTTAAAAGAAAAGATTTTGATCTAATAATGCTGAGGTCACCCTGCAGGAACAGGAAATGTGGGAAACTGTGGATGATCTAACTTTTCTTCTATGCACTTATAGATGACACAGCACTATAATATCTGCAGTATTTTAAATATCCCTGTCAGGACTGTGTATTTAGTTTGCCTTAGAAAAGGTCTGAATTACAGAAAATGTCAAAATAATACATGTCTTTTCAAAATACCAAATGGCTTCAGTAATTCCAATTACATGTCCAAGTCAGGTCAAGCTTGGGGTTATCCCTATGAAGAGGTGTACAATTTGGCTAACTTTACGGATGACCCCTGGCAGACCAAAATCAGTCAGTCAGTCAGTCAGTCAGTCAGTCAGTCAGTCAGTCAGTCAGTCAGTCAGTCACCTATTTCTGCTATTAGATTCTGCTCTTATTGCCTCAGAATTGATTAAAAGGAAAAAAGAGAAAGGGAGAGCCTAATGCTCAAGAGCTTCATGAGCCTAATTATGATAAACAGCTTCCATCACTGTTAATATCCAGCCATTAATCCTCAGATGGAGCTGTGGAAATGTCAGGACGGGAAATGTCAGTTCTATAAGAGGACATGGCAGATAGCGAAGTGATACTGAGGCTTCAGCTGCAAAGCGGACCAAGAGGGACACAATCCAGCCATGCATGTCAGCCTTACCAGGTAGACCAGACAGGAAACACGACCAGATAAGCCAATTCTACTTTATTGTAAAGCTACATTAACAGAATCTTGCAAGTCTGAAAGTACAGTTCTCCCGCTGTCTCCTTTACAGCCCGAGAGGGGTCCCTTCTGAGCCTCTTGCCCCTCCCACTATCCAGCTGCAGGCTATGCCGTCTCTTATCTGACCGCTCCTTAGGCAGCATCTCTTCGCCCCATCTCCCAAGGTCTTTCCCACATACCATTACACTGCATGATTGTGCACAGTGCCTGGACTTGGGGCAAAGGAGTCCTGAGATTTGTTTTTACATTGGAAGTTCAGATTAGATTTTTAAAGGGTGAAAAGACTGCTCTTTGGAAAAAGGCGAAGAACAAGATCCAAGGCATAGCGCAATAACGCATAAATGAACCTACAAATGAAAAATGCCCCCCCCCCCAATACAGCTCTTTCTCAAAAGCGGCACAGAAGCAGAAGTTTTAGTAGATGGTAGAGGCTTCCAAATGAGGCATTGCATTGTCCCACCCTCCTGGGTCATTCAACGACTGTCAGAAAGATGCCAGATGAGGCTCCCTTTCATTTGTAACCCTTTCCTTTCTCTTCCCACAACCACTTATTAAGGAGGCAAGTGCTGAATATATGATACAGTCACACTGGGGGGGGGGCAGAAGCTCTCCACCTGTAAATAGAAAGATAAACCCTTGCGCCAAACACACTGAGGTGAACAGGGGAGGTGTTGCCTGATCTAAAAAGATGGCAGTCACAGCATTAAGAGGATCTTCTTCAGGAGTCTGTTCACAGTAAAGAAGAGCCAGCAGAGGAGAGTGATCTCCATGGTGAAAGAGTCCTGTTGTTCAGTAAAGTCTCTGGTCCCCACTCTGACCTCGGTGGAGTCTTGTTGAGCCCTTTATAGTAATGCATAAGGCTGGCTGGAATCTATTTGTGCCTAAATAGCAAAATACCATTTTTCTGCAAGACTGAAATGCCTAAGCCCAGATCAGTCAAGAGGTGACTCTGGAGAGCAATCAGGATATGCCAAATGTGAGCTTTTCTTTCCACAGTTTGAAACAGGACCTCTCCTCTCCCATTCCCCTGGTGGTTGCCTGGAAACTAGATGTCAAAAGAATGAGCAAGGGCTTATATTCAGCTACACTGATTATGCCCAGAGAAAGCATCAATACAAGGCTGCCAGCCTTTGATGGCATCTGGCAGGATGCGTCTTGTCTGCAGTGTATCTTTCCCTCATGAAGGGAACCAGATCCCGATTATGGAAAGAGGTCTGAAAACACTGTCAGATACAAGAGAAAACAAGAATAGAAAAGGCTGCAGAAAGTGAAGAAATGCATGAGGGGAGAAAGTACATACCATGTTCTTCCTTTCAGGCAGCCTTTAATGATTTAGCATCCATCTCATTTGCATCAACAGGAGGATTTTTTCTAGGGTTGTGGAACTGAATAATGAGAGAGACTGAAGCTGCCAGAAATTTTACTTTCAGTACAAACCATCTATGTGGGATGTCCATCTTGAAATTTTAAGATGGGACAATGGAGCCTCCCTTAATTTTTCTCTGTCTTCTCCTTCCCCTGTCTCCTTGAAGACTGAATTGAAATTCTGCCTCAGAAATGCTGGGTGGGGAGGAATTATCATGGTGAAAGAGGAGGAAAATAAATGGTCAAAGAGGTCAAAGCATGTTTAGATGGAATTTCCTGTCATACAAACAGCCCCTTTTGAAATTCCTTCTTCTTTGAAACTATTAAAAGCATTGACTGCCTTACCTCATGCACATCTAGATCTTAAGAAACTAGATCTAAAGATCTAAATTAGAGCTAAACTAGAGCTAAAGAGCTAAATTAGATCTAAACTAGATCTAAAGAAACATTTCCAGTGGAAATGATGGTGAGTGTCCTCCTTGCCCTTTTATACTCACAAACCCTTCGAGATGGTGGAGCTGCAAATCAAAATATGAAATCTGCTGCATCAGCCTGCTTCGCAGACTCTTCGTCACCACACCAGTTCAGCTGAGAAGTCGAGCATAATGGCAGACAAAATTCATGACGCCTGTATGATAGATAGCCTGATTGATTTGACTGTAAATGTTGTGGTGACTGATGGGAATAGAATACAGAGGTGTGTTTTTTCTGGGCTTTGCGAGGCGAAGGGGTCCACTTTTACTTAGTACTCTTAATTCTGTGCACTTGCTTTGTTCTTGATACGTACTAAATGTGTACAAATATACCACTGCTTACAGGTATCAGAACTGTGCATATACCCCTGACTACTCTGGAAAGGGACTTATTTCTCCAGATCGGTAAGAATCGTTCTCATAGTCCTAGCCTGATCAGTGGAAGCATTTGAGGTTCTCTTAGCAACTGTCTTCTGTTTTATTTAGCCATGGCCCAAAGGAGACCAAAAAGTGTATATAAACTCTCATTCTATATTTGTCAAATTAAAATAGGTGCACTTCTCTAGTTACATAGGAGTGTAGCTCCTCATAGTGGGAGAGAGAGCAAGTGGTGTGAAGAAGCAAATTCCACAGTAGCTGGTGTTATTATTAATCAACGTCTTTGGCCAGATGATGCTTCAGACTGTCTACTGTTCTACTGAATATTTATATTTTAATAAAACAGATTATTCTTCTAAAGCCATTGTTCTCATGTAGTATAATTTTTGAAATGTGCAACAAATAGAAAATAAGTTGTATTCAGAATAAATGTAAAGCCCAGTTAAATGAATTCATTTTGAAGGGCAAGCTCCACTATGAGACATTCAAGGAAATGTTAGTTCCCTATTGAGTTATCATTTGCTAATAGTTAGGAAACAGCTAAGCATAGGGCTCAATTTGTACATGTAATTTCCACAATCTACCACGAGATAAATCTACATTCACCTCCGGATCGATTTGTGTGTGTATGTGTGCCTGAAACAGAAAGGAACCATGGCCAGGATAACATAGGGTGCGTGCCTTAAATGCACAAAGATGCAATGTGGGTACAAAATCACCATATCCACTTCTTGAGACAACATCTACAAAATGGCTGATTTGGCTTAAATTCATCAACCCAGGAACAAGCGAGTTTACCAGTAAAAGGACAGAATTATTTCAGAGCAATCCTACCCGTCGTGGCTAGGACTTGTTAGACGAGGTCCTCTTTCCCCAGGGGCACAGAAACCCACAGGAGCCAATGATGGAGGTCTGATATATACTCAGCAAACCTATGCATTGCTGGGTTCGCTATTTGGGAAAAGCTATTTCTGTCCCACTAATTTGGGAAAAAATTATCTCACACGTGCCCTCACAAAAAGTGGGGAATAAAATTAGCGCAGCAAAGATTTAAAAGCAATAGGAAAGTTATACCAGGCCAATATTAGTGTGCAAACAGGTTAACACATTTATTTTACACAAATCTTAATAAACCAGAAAGCACAGAAAATGCAATGATTTATTTTTAGAAAGAAGAAAATGGCCGATTTCCACATCACTCATCATATAAACTCACATACTGATTTTAAGTGTCATAATCTAGAGAGAAAATGTCAAGAAAACCTAAGGAGAAAATATTAAGGGAACCTAAGGAGCAAATAAGAAGAAAAGAAGTAATGTTTAAAGATCGGAAGGGAGGTATCAACAATTGGCACTATGTGGAGAATTATCAGCTCAGTTGCTGAAGAAAGAAAATAGAATACATAAAGAAAGGAGCAGGTGGATTTACAAAGGAAGTGATGGAAGAACAGATTATAGTGACCTGTTCCAGAGAAAGTGGAATGGAAGGGACTTTGTCCACATTAATGGATGGTGGGAAAGAGCCACTGTTTACACACTATAGAGCAGGAGTGCAAAAAGCATATGTTGGGGAGACACTACATATGGTGCCCCTGCATCCTAGCCCTGCCCACTTCTTAGGGAAGTGCCAGGAAAATGAAGTGGCTTTCGACAACTTTTGAAGTAGCCATGTGAGCCTTGTAGAGGATGTGGCTACTCTGACATTTTGAATTGAGATACTTTGTGCTAAAGTGTTTTCTGAAGCACCTCTTTTTAATGTTTTGCACAGCCCTAGTATTTACCAGCTGAGCAGTGGCTCCTAATTAGATACGCAGTGTATAATTGTACTATCACTTGAGGAAATTTCCCTGAATCAAATTAGCAGGCATATGCAGATGACTACTTAATTCATTTATGTTCTGAGATATACAAATTACAGCTAAAAACAGCCTTTTGTTTCTGGCAGCTTCCTCAGCCTTCTCCAGCTGGTCTAGCTATATCCCAAAGAGAATGCAAACAAAATGGAAGCTCTGAGCCAAGATTTCTGGGTAATGTCAAGCAAAACACAAGCCACCAAAATAATACTGTTCTAATGGAAGATCTAAGATCTTGTTTGGCTTACACTGATGGAATGGAAGAAATAGACTTTTTGAGCTTCAGTTTCCCTCTCCCAGCTTAGTTCATTTGTTTTATAGACTCCGTGTCCCATAAGTACCAGTGAGAAAGTGTTGAATTATGCCAGATCCAGGGCTAGATAGAGCTACCGCTAGTTTGAGAGGGTGTTTGGAGACCAGGTAGGTTCCTGCATGCCTCCTTCTCCAAGGGGATCTCTATGATGGGATGTTGGATCTGAGATGGCAGTTCTCCAACAGGAGATCTCTAGCCATTTTCAAAGATACTGTAATGCCATATCTTATGGTCCCTGGGAAGGAGATTTATAGGGGAACATTAAGGACCTTAATTAATGTGTATATTGTTTGTTTACCAAGTGTCTACAACAAAGCTATGCCATACATACCTATTTTCGTAAGGCTCTCAAGACCTAGCTGTTCCTCCAGGTTTTAAACCCACAGTTAGCCAAGCTCTGTTGGTACTGGTGATGTGGTTTTGTTAGGGGGTTATTGTTTAATTGGGGCATCATACGTTTGTACTTTTGTGATGGTTTTAAACCTTTGTACACTGCCCAGAGTCACTGCTGTGAGATGGATAGCTCTATAAATCAATCAAATAAATGAATGAATGAATGAATGAATGAATGAATGAATGAATAAATAAACAAACAAACAAACAAACAAACAAACTAATTATTACCTAGTTTATCAGCTGGTTTAAGGAGGAGGAGAACATGTCTACTGATACCAAAAATACTAACTTTGTTTTAATGGTATAAGATTTCATGTCTCAGAGTCTGTAAGAGTGGGGAGATCCAAATTCTATTCTAACTTGGAAGCCATGGAAATTTGCTAGCTGACTTGGGGCCAGTCAGTCTCCTAGCCCAGGCTACGTCATAGGGTTCTTGCTGTGGGGAGAAGATATCCAAGCAAGCTGCCTTGTGATGTTGGAGAAAAGGCAGACAGGTGCATTACCTACATAACAAACCAACTAAGACTCATAATGAAAGGACCTAGAAACTGAAGTAACCAAAAAACCAACCACACAAACCCTGATGCAAAACAACCAGTGAAGGTACACTTTGGAAACCTTGTTATTTTGTCCTGATGTCAACTTTTTGACGAGAGAAATATGATTGCTGAGTTATTTTAATTAAAAGTAACAAAGCCAACATTTTCTATAAATAGTGTTTTCTTTACACCCCTATAACTCTAGGCTATTTTTATAAAACTGCATGTTTAAATATGATTAAGCTTTGTCAGATGTATTTTAAGGCCATTGCTATGACATGTGATGTTTACTCCAGATTAGTATCTTATCTTGTGGGTGAGTATGTAGGTGTACTGACAAAAATGGAAGGCTTGCTGTTACTCAACACAGTCAAAGCAATCACCCCATGCCCCAAACAATTCTGCTGAGAGAATTATGTGGTGAAGACAAAGTGTCAATATTCACATTTTGTACAACTAATCCACACAGTATAAATGGTGACTCAAGGTCAAAAAAATGCTATCCATTGCATTAGTTTGTCTATTTGAAACATATGGAAAAAGAGAAAGGACAAACAGCTTTCAGTTCATCTTTTGTAGCCTTACAGAATGCTTCAAAATCTGTCTGTATTTTCAGTGTCTTTGTTGTTGTTGTTGTTGTTGTTCAGTCGTTTAGTCGTGTCCAACTCTTTGTGACCTCATGGACCATAGCATGCCAGGCCTTCCTGTCCTCCACTGTCTCCCGGAGTTTACTCAAATTCATGTTCATTACATCAGTGATGCTATCTAACCATCTCATCCTCTGCCGTCCCCTTCTCCTTTTGCCTTCAGTCTTTCCCAGCATCAGGGTCTTTTCCAGTGAGTCCTCTCTTCGCATTAGGTGGCCAAAGTATTTGAGCTTCAGCTTCAGCATCTGTCCTTCCAATGAGCAGTCAGGGTTGATTTCCTTTAGGATTGACTGGTTTGACCTCCTTGCAGTCCAAGGGACTCTCAAGAGTCTTCTCCAGCACCACAGTTCAAAAGCATCAATTCTTCGGCGCTCAGCCTTTCTTATGGTCCAACTCTCACAGCCATACATTACTACTGGAAAAACCATGGCTTTAACTATACGGACCTTTGTCGGCAAGGTGATGTCTCTGCTTTTTAATATGCTGTCTAGGTTTGCCATAGCTTTCCTCCCAAGGAGCAAGTGTCTTTTAATTTCATGGCTGCAGTCACCGTCTATGGTGATCTTGGAGCCCAAGAAAATAAAATCTGTCACTGCTTCCATTTGAAGGATTCAGTGTCTTTAGGGTTGTTAAAACATCCATATAAGTATTTTCAGTGAGTGAAGAGTAATCAGGATCTCATTTAACTTAATAATTTAACTTTTAAGACCATTGTACATACCCATATACTGCAATCTGGATTAATCACTATCTAGAATTATCCAAATTTATTTATATTGCTTCTACTTGCAAGAATGAATCCTTCAAATCCACAAAATAGACCACTTTTAACCGCAACACACTAGCACAAGATATGAGAGAGTGAAAGAGAGATCCCAGACTAACATAGCTCAATGAGTAAAATAAAACAGATAATTTAAAATATGATCACCAGAATCATATAAAATACCCAGCAGCTCAATTAAACAATAAAACAAGGGCCAGGTAAATTTGTCAAAAAACCCTCTTCTACACAACTATGAAAGAGGTTCTGCTGTGCCCCCTCTGACACAGTTAGGAAGGAAAAGAAAAACCAGCAGATGATGCCAT
Source organism: Charina bottae (assembly GCA_023362775.1). Lineage (NCBI taxonomy): Eukaryota > Metazoa > Chordata > Lepidosauria > Squamata > Charinaidae > Charina > Charina bottae. The sequence goes on from JALMGJ010000022.1 coordinate 3,944,341, forward strand.
TTCCTAGATTTTCTTCTTTTTAAGGATGTTGGTAATTTCCTTACTGCTTTATAGTTTTTCATTGTCATGAACTATTTGGGTGGTTTTCAGTCAAATGGTATAGAAATTCTTTGTCTATGTGTGTGTGCCTTCAAGTCAGTGTTGACTTCTGGCAACTGCATGGACTAGTCCCTGCAGTTTTCTTGGCAAGATTCTGGAACTGGCCTGCCCCTTGCCTTCTTCCTAAGGCTGAGAGAATAACTGGCCCATGGTCACCCTGCTGGATTTATGCCTTCAACACAGCTCACTCCCACATTAGCGATCAAAGCCATAGAACTTTAAAACTTAAAACCAGCATTTTGAATGGTACCCAGACATAAATAGAAAATGGAAATAGTTCTCAAAACTAATAAAATACAGTACATTCCAACCAATATTTATCAGTGCATGTGCTGCAGTGTATTTCACAAAGGGCAATTTTGGAGACGCTGCAAAGGCAGCCCCAAGGCTAATGCATTGCAGTAGTTTAAGCTGGCTGGGGAATTCTGGGAGTTAAAGTCCACACATCTTCAAGTTGTGTTGGGAACAGTTGGGAGTGTTGCTATTGTACCAGCCTCCCTGCTGCGTAGCAACCTCCCTGCCTGAGCTACTGGAGGCCGTCTCGGGGTTAGCGGTGGAGTTCCCCAGGCTTATGGTCCTGGGGGATTTTAACTTGCCGTCCCTGGGGCGTGCCTCGGAAGCGGCCCGGGAGTTCATGGCTACCATGGCAGCCATGGGCCTGTCCCAGATTATTCGGGACCCGACTCGAGACAGTGGACTCACTCCGGATTTGGTTTTCTTGTCAGAGCAATGGCAAAGTGACCTGAGGGGAGAGTTAGAACTATCTCCGTTGTCATGGTCAGATCACGTCCTGATATCCCTAGGATTCTCTTATGCCACCCCACTCCACAGGGAGGCAGGACCTATTCGATTGGTCTGCCCCCGGCGACTTATGGACCCATTGAGGTTTCAGAGGGAGCTGGGGGTAATACCCGAGGATCTGCTGCACAGTCCAGCGGAGGCACTGGCCGCAACCTGGAATAAGGAGGCGGCCGGTGCCTTGGACAGGATCGCGCCGATGCGACCTCTCCAGCCCCATTCGGCCCATCACTCCCTGTGGTTTATGGAGGAGTTGAGGGTCTTGAAGAGGGTGAAGAGATGTCTAGAGCGCCGCTGGAGAAAGACGAAGACGGAATTCGACCGAACACAATCTAGAGCCGCTATTAAGGCCTACCTTGTGGCGGTAAGAGCGGCGAAACGTGAATATTTCTCCGCTCTTATTGCGTCCGCAGAATGCTGTCCGACGGCCCTGTTCAAGATTACTCAATCTCTCTTAGGTAGGGTGGTATTGACCACCCACCTGCAGGGCCGTGCGGAGGAATTTTCTGAGCATCTGCAGGATAAAATCGCTCGGATTCGGTCTAAGTTGGACTCCATGCGTGGAATGCAATCTGGGGAGATGCCGGGAGAGTGGTCTTACCCTGTTATCTGGGAACGATTTGATCCTGTTGGACCTAAGGAAGTGGACAGGATCCTTCGAATTGTTAATTCCACCACATGTTATTTAGATCCCTGCCCTTCCTGGCTGGTAAAATCGGCCAGGGAGGTGACAGGTGGATGGGTCCAGGCTATGATTAATACATCCTTGCTGGACGGAGTGGTTCCAACTGCCTTCAAGGAGGCATTGGTGCACCCCCTCCTCAAGAATCCATCCCTGGACACTACCATCCTGGACAACTTTTGTCCAGTTTCCCACCTTCCCTTTTTGGGAAAAGTGGTTGAGAAAGTGGTGGCATTGCAACTTCAGAGGACCCTGGATGAAGCGGATTATCTAGACCCTTTCCAGTCAGGTTTCAGGCCGGGTCATGGGACAGAGACTGCATTGGTCGCGCTTATGGATGATCTCTGGCGGGAGCGGGATGGAGGTAGTGCATCCATCCTGGCTCTCTTAGATCTCTCAGCGGCTTTCGATACCATCGACCATGGTATCCTGTTGGGGCGGCTTAGGGAGTTGGGGGTGGGCGGCGTAATTTAACGCTGGTTCACCTCCTTCCTCCGGGGCCGCTCCCAGTCGGTGGTGATAGGAGAGGAGAGATCCAGCCCGCAACCGCTCCTGTGTGGGGTGCCGCAGGGTTCGGTTCTCTCTCCTCTCCTATTCAACATCTACATGAAACCGCTGGGCGAGGTCATCCGTCACCATGGGATGAGGTATCATCAGTATGCAGATGATACTCAATTATATATCTCCATCCCTGGTGAGGTAAGTGATGCAGTGTCCACCCTGTCCCAGTGCCTGGGGGCTGTGAGGGCCTGGATGGGGAACAACAGGCTTCAATTGAATCCTGGTAAGATCGAGTGGCTGTGGATTGATGGCTTAGCGTCTTCTGGGAAATTATCATCTTTGGTTCTTGATGGGGTAGCACTGCCCCGTTCGGAACCGGTGCATAATCTGGGGGTCCTCCTAGTCTCACGACTCCTGCTCGAAGAGCAGGTGGCAGTCGTGGCTAGGAGGGCTTTTGCACAACTTCGGTTAGTGCGCCAGTTACGCCCATTCCTGGATCGTGACGCCCTCCGTACAGTCACTCATGCTCTCGTCATCTCCCACGTAGATTATTGCAATGTGCTCTACATGGGGCTACCCTTGAAGACTATCCGGAAGCTACAGCTGGTGCAGAATGTGGCCGCGTGGACAGTTTTGGGTGCGTCAAGATCTGCACATGTAACACCATTGCTCCGCAAGCTGCATTGGGTGCCGGTTTGCTTCCGGGTACAATTCAAGGTGTTGGTTATCACCTTTAAAGCCCTACATGGCATGGGGCCAGAATACCTGAGGGACCGTCTTATCCCCATGTTATCGACCCGCCCCACCCGGTCATTCAGAGAGGGCCTGCTACAAACCCCATCAATTAGAGAATGCCATCTGATGGGGTCTAGGAGGCGGGCCTTCTCTGTGGTAGCGCCCACTCTATGGAACATCTTGCCCCCAGAGTTGAGACAGATCTCCTCCCTCCCAACCTTTAGGAAAGAGCTGAAGACCTGGTTCTGCTGCCTGGCATGGGAAGGAGGAAGGGATAGTTCCTCATGGGGGTGGCTAATCCCCTAATTTATAATTGTCCTTCTTTTAATTATTCCATCACCATCTGGATTTTATGATATGCATTTTATTGTACAACTGAGGTTTTATATATTTTAGACTTTATTTTAACTTATTTAGTGTGAACCGCCCAGAGTTCCCCATGAGGGGAGATGGGCGGTCATATAAATTAAATAAGTAAGTAAGTAAGTAAGTAAGTACGTACGTAAGTAAGTTGCCAAGGTTGAGAAACTCTGGTCTACACACAAGACTGAATAGTGACATTTGTTTTCCCTTTTGGAATAAATGGTTTAAAATCACTTTCCCCAACCTGGTCCCAGTGATGGTTGAGAATTCTGGGAGTTGGGGTGCAACATATCAATTTTGCTTGCATGAAACACTTTATCAATGGTTTTCTTAACCAAAACTACACAAACTTTTTTTTTGCCTTTGCCTTTGTATTTGCACATCATGTCAGACCTGCAGCTAACCATACAGAGCAGATATTAGAACATGCTAGGGTAAATATAGTTGGCTAGCTTGTAATTCAAATGCTAACACCATCTGTAAGGCTGTTTATAGAGCTTATTGCTTAAGAAAACTTCCACTGAGATTAATGAAGATTTCAACAGAAGAGGAGAACATGGTCCCTTTCGGAGAGAACAAATGGGCACAGCACGTTGTGGGACAGGGTGTATCGTTTTTTCTCCGGCAACCATACGAAAATTAAGTTCCAGCTCTTTGCAGAGATCAGTGAGCACGGGGATGAAATCACCTGCCCATCACAGGAACTCTCTGGCCTGCTATGGTTCAGTAGCCGCTTGAACTCCTTGCTAGTTAAACTTCTACACTTTAATCTTTTGACTCAGTGAAGCATTTTGTCTCAAGCCTTGAAACACACAGTAAAAATTAGATGAGGTGAAGCACAGAGGCAGAAGAGGCTCACGGTGCACCAAGGCTTTGAAGAGCCTTGGATAAATCACTTGGATTTTCCACAGGGACTAGATGCAACTGGCGCTCAACTAGCCGTTTTATATTACCTTTCAAGAGGGCAGGGGATCCATCTCAGACTACAGAGGAAACTTTCTTTAAAGAATTAAAGAGAATATATGGTGTTCCTGAATAAAGACTTTCAGAATACATAAAGAAGGGAATGTTCAGAGGTACAGCTCAGCCTGCAAAATTTCAGCCACCAGGACTGGTCAAGTATTTAGAAACCAATTATACTGGTAGTGAGTGGTAATCCTGTGTTCTTGGAATATGGCTCCTTATTCCAACAAGAACACTTGGCTGTGCTCCTGAACTCAGCAAAGGTCTTTGTCTGGGCACCAAATCTGGATATATTCTTCCCTGAGAATGTCACTAAGACAAACATTTCACTTTCTGACACATGTTTGCTGGACCTGTTTGGCTACGAGTGATCGCCAATGAATGAATGAATGAATGCAGTTCGCCCCACCGAAAGTGGCTGCTGCCTGTGGTTCATTGGGTGATCTCCACTGCCCTCTTGTGGCCACGTTGCTGCCCCATCTTTAAAACTATCAAAAATGTGATGGATGCTACAATTTCTTAAACGTGATAATTGATAAGTAAAGCACTTTGCTTTGATTTCCTACTTGCTTTAGATTTCAAAACATCTTCCTTACCAAAAATGACCATGCTTGGGCAGTATCTTGTTAATAATAAAGGTAAAGGTTGCCCCCGCACATTTGTGCAGTTGTGTCCGACTCTAGGGGCCGGTGCTCATCTCCGTTTGTTAGCCGAAGAGCCAGCGTTGTCCGAAGACGCTTCCGTGGTCATGTGACCGGCATGACGCACGCGGAACGCTGTTACCTACCCACCGAAGTGGTACCTATTAATCTACTTGCAGTTGCATGCTTTCAAATTGCTAGGTTGGCAAGAGCTGGGGCGAGTGCGGGAGCTCACTCCGTCACGCGGGGCTAGGGATTTGACCTTCCGAACTTGCGATCTTCCGATCGACAAGCCTGGCGTCTTACCCGCTGAGCCACCACGCCCCTTTTTAATAATAGAGACATGTAATTTACCCATTACCTTGTTAATGATACTTGTTAATAATACTTGTTAATAATACTTGTTAATAATAGAGACACGTAATTTACCCATTACTTCCAGGGAAGTGCAACCCACTGGGCAATGTTGCTCTTAGTCTCCTTCTCAATCCCAACAGGACTGGGCTAATGCTTGGGAGCAGGCCTCCCTGCTTTCTGTTGCCTCCTTTCTTCTGCGTTAAAAATGATGCAGGAAGAGGGCCTTTCTTTAGCTCTGGTTGGTTCCACCAGCACCAACTGGGATCCAGGTCTTTGTTCAGCAGCCCTGAAGGTCCCCCATGGTTAATCCGTGCCCATGAATGTTGCTATTGTTATATTCTTCCCATGCCTGCTGAGACCTCAAGAAAACTAAAAGGAAACAAGGAATTGGTTAGTGGATGGGAAGGCCTGGAAGTACATACCATTTTTTTTACTTCTTAAAAAGAACAACAATAATTATTGTTATAAAACAACAAAGGGGAGGGGACACTACTTGCCTTAATTTCTCAGACTTAGTCCCTGAAAATATCCATTCCGATCTGGATAGCCATTTTACATCTACAGTGACAACAAATGCAAAGCCTTCAGCTTCTCTGCAACCTCCTGATTTTTCTGTTAATATTTGTTTACTCATAGTTTATCTCAACTAAATTTATGTTCTGCAATAAGAAAAAAGAGGGTTTATTTGCATCCCTTATTGTCTCTTCGCATTTCTTTTATGGTAATTAGTGCTTGTGTTCCCTTTTTTCATTGGGCAACACTTCCATTTTCTGAAGGAAGCCTCCCCCTGCCTCCCAGAAATAGTCTTCATTGACCCTGCTGGCTATCTCTTGAACATGGTGGTACATACACTAACTTGTAGTATTTTACCACTCCCACTCCTCTGTTTGCACTCAGGACTTCCAAGCTCCTGGGCTTCTGAAATTAATGGGACTCCGTTCACACATTGTTTTGTCTTCAGTTGGCCCTGCCTTCCATTCCATCAGATCTAGCTACTATGTCTAGGTTGAAATTCTAACATGCTCAGAAATTTTAAACCATTTTAAATTTGTATTACTAGAGACTAAATATGAAATACGGTCATATTCTGGGCCCTTTACAACCCCCTAAGTCATAGAGAAAGCACAAATATGTACACAAATACTGTATCCTTGCAAGGGAGATGGGCGGGGAATAAATTGAAATAATAAATAAATAAAAATAAATATATTTGCTTACAGTATATAAAAGTGACCACCAATTTTTTCTAACTGCATTTATGCTCAGGTAAGTGTGTATAAATTAAGTAAGTGTGAGGGGTGTGGTGGCTCAGCGGGTAAGACGCTGGGCTTGTAAATTGGAAGATCGCAAGTTCGGAGGTTCGAATCCCTAGCCCCGCGTGACGGAGTGAGCTCCCGCACTCGCTCCAGCTCTTGCTAACCTAGCAATTCGAAAGCATGCAAAATGCAAGCAGATGAATAGGTACCACTTCGGTGAGTAGGTAACAGCGTTCCGCGCACGTCATGCCAGCCACATGACCGTGGAAGCGTCTTCGGACAACGCTGGCTCTTTGGCTAACAAACGGAGATGAGCACCAGCCTCTACAGTCGGACATGACTGCACAAATGTGCGGGGGGAAACTGTACCTTTACTTAAGTGTGTATAAGACTACAATGTTAGACTGTAATTCTGCACTCAATGCTACATATTCAAAATTTCATTATTTCATTGGGTAACCTTTCTGTAAGCGCTAATTCGTTTCATTCTTTTTATTTTATTGTCTGACCTTGGTTTCTTTCAGTCTGAAACATATACCTAGTGCTATCTGATACTGTTTGTGCTATTGTTGAAATTGGTTCTTTCTTATGAAAGTTCATGCTGCAATAACAGCAGAATACCTTCCAACTATACACCTATACATTCCATTTATACATAGCTACCTGAACGTAAAACTAATTTAAGTCAATTTGGCTTACTTTTGACATAATGAGCCTTACTTTATTGAAATCAGTCAATTAAAGTGTTCCTTTCAGGGAGTTTGGTAGAAGATGAAGATATTTGTTATTATTGTACTTCATTAATTATCTACAAAGAAATTGGCAAATCTGTTTCATTTGTTAAAAACATAGATCTTTTGTGCACAATTTCTTGGAGCTCCTATTGCATCTATACTATTTAGTCATCTTAACATCTGTAGCATGAAAGAATCCCTTTTATGTAACTTTTCTGTAGGATTAGTCCAAGAAAGTTAAACTGAGAATATATGCTTAGCCTTGCAGTAGTTAATGGAAAACAGAGCCATTTCATTGTTAGCTCTATTGCAGTAGAAAGAGAGAGAGCCACTTCCAATGTTTTTAGGTCTTTCAGTTCCATGAAATGTCTGTCCGTTTGGTTATACAGTATATAATTGTATTGTGGCTGTGCAGAAACCAAACCAAACCAAACCAAACCAAACCAAACCAAACCAAACCAAACCAAACCAAAAGGATCATCAAAGAACAGAAGAAATGCTATTGACATAAATTCTTACGAAGAAAAGTGAGATTTGAGAGCTTGAAAGAGGTTCAGCACCTGTCCACTGCAAACATCAGAGAAATTAACCAAGTTTTACTTGATAGAAAAAAACTGCTGATATTCCAGATCAACCACATTACAGCTTTCTTTTAACTGTGTGCTTCTGACACAATAAAAACTGAAGTACTTGTAAACTTTGATAACAAAGGACTCCTTGTGAAGACAGTTCTTCATCAGCAGTTTGCACTTCATTGTGGACAGGGTAAGCTATGCCACTTGCTTCATTTAAATAATTTTGGGGAATTGCTTCTTTCATGTTGCAGAAAATAATGTTTTTAGTTTACCAATACCACCTTAGTTACCATCTATGTTGTCAGTTCAAAATCCAATTACTTTGTTTTTTTGTAACTTTACTTACCAAAGGCCTTACAGATACCTCCATACCATATGGAAGAAGTTTCACCTGTTTTTGTTGTTGTTGTTCAGTCAATCACTTCCAACTCTTCATGACACAATGGACATCATTTTGCCAAGACAGTCTGTCAATAACTACTTCTGGTAAGCTTATGTTTGTGTCAACAGTGATAGTTACTAGCCTCTTTGTCTTTTTTTATTGCCTTTGATTTTTCCAAGCATCAGGATCTTCTGCAGTGACTCATGCCCTTACATTATATGTCCAAAAAACTAGAGCTTTAGCTTTTGTCGTATTTCCAGTGAGCAGTCTGCTTTTGCTTCATCTAGCATTGAATTATTTGTTCTTTCAGTCCAATGTATTCTCAACACAATTAAAAGCATCAGTTTTTCTTTGGCTATTCTGATAATCCAGGTTTCATAGCCTTCTAACAACTCAGAAAACCATTGTGTTGCAACATGTGCCTGATTTGTCAGCGCAATGTCTCGGCACTTTAATATGTTGTTGAGATTTCTCATAGTTTTTCTTCCAAGTAGCAGATCTTGTTATTTCATGACTACAGTCCCCATTCTCATGAATGTCTGAATCTTGGAAGATGAAGTTTGTTACCACTTTTTCTCCAACTGTTTCAGTTGGGCTGGTATTGCCTGTTGAAATATTATATACTGTATATACATATTGAACAGCAGAACTGGCTCACTTTCAACAAGTTTTTCTCACTTCCAGCCATCAAAGTAGTATCATATCTGAAATTACTGATGCTTCTGCTAGAAATTTTAATTCCAATTTATATTTCTTCTAGTCCAGGATTTCTCAAGATATATCCTGCATATAAAGTAAATAACCGCGGCACACTCCTTTCCAATTCTCAACTATTTAGTTGCTCCATATTCCATTATAACTGTTGCCTCCTGATCATTATACAAATTCTTGAACTGGCAGACCAGGTACATTTATGTTTTTAAGGGCTAGCCACAATTTATTTTACTCTGCAGTCAAAAGCTTTTGAACAATCAGTTAAGTAAAAATAGACCTTTTTTTTAAACTGCCTTGCCTTTTCTATTATCCATCAGATGTCAGCAATGTGATCTCTGTTGTTTCTAATCTTCTGAATCCAGCTTGTACATCCGGCTGTTCTTATTCCATGTCCTGCTGAAGCCTAGGATGCAAAAGTGTTATCTTATAAGGGTATGAAATAAGTGCAATTGTTTCGTAGTGTGAGCATTGGTTACCACTGCTCTATTTTCCATACCTACTTATAACTGCAGTTCACATTTTCATTGCATCATCTTACAAGAGTTTTAGCAGTTCTGCAGGTATTTCATCAACTCCTGTAGTTCTGTTAATAGCAATATTTGGAGGGCCCACTTAACTTTACTATCCAGAATGTCTGGCTCTCGTTCAGTGATCAAACATTCATGCATGTCATAGCTCTGAGGACTTTTGTTTGACTGTTCTTCAATAAATTTGCACCATCTCTTCATTATATTTTCTTCTTGTAGAAGATTTCTGTTTTGTCTTTTGTCATGACTTTTTTCATGTAAAAGATTCAGTAAATTCCAAAAAAAATTACTTTTACTCCAGCCTTAATATTTAAAGTAACAGGTTACTATAGTATCACTATTTTTTTCTATTGGAAGAATTAATTGTCAGAGGTTTGTAATTGGCCTTTTTCATGTCATTGTTCAAATTATCCATGGCAAAAGGTGCAAACCCATATGTAACCAGAGCTTTAATCTTGTACAAGCACAGAACTGTTCATCATAAAGCAGAATTGCAGTCTGTTGATTGAAAGCTGTGGTCTCGCATTACAACATGGTAAGCAAATGTGCCTTTTGCTGCTGTCCTTCTTAAGTCACTTTCTCCAGGAGTTGGAGTGGGAATGGCGGACTGAACGGCTGTGCCCGCTGGTTCAATGGGCAGAGCTGACAACATGGTAACTTTTTTCGGTTTCAGGCAGGTTTTCCTGAAGCCCAGAAACATTCCCCAGATCAAGGAGAATACCTGGAATCACCCCATCTGTCCTCCGGACGGCTGCTTGCAGCCAGAAGATCGCAAACAGCGTTTCACACTCGACTGGTAAGACCCAGCTGGGAGGCGGGGTCACCATCTCCAAGCCGCGCTGTAGCCTTAAAGGGACACTAAGACCGGCCACCCCATTTCTAAATCACCAATTTGTATTTTTTTTAAGTATATGTACCCCAAGAGAGGCTTTCTACAGTGAGGAGAAGCTGGTTCTCTTGGTGCTTATCATTATTTTTGGGATTACTTTAAAAAAAATCTTTTAAGTTTTGGATTTCGTTTTCCTTCCAAAGGAAATTCCAAAGATTGAGAGTAAACAATTGTCTTCCTGTTATTATTTTTGTATTAAATTTGAAGATATTAGCATTTTCCTATACGTTGAATCAACTGATTTGAACTTTCAGGTTTCTGTTCTCACTTTCCCTTGAGAACCTTATCTCACTCTCATTTTATTTTATGTAAACACACTTTGGAACTCTTCCATACCTTCAACTTTCGCTGGTTAAGCTCCTAGGAGGCGCCATAATCTACTGTGTGAGACATGGAGGATTTCAAACAGATTTTTTCTGACCTTCACCAGGATTTTAAACAGATTTCTTCTGATTTTATCAAACTTTTATGCAAGATATCCAGGACATTGTGGAAAATATGAGATCTAAAATGTGCCATCAGGTTGGGGATGTGGTGGATGAAATTGAGGAATTTAAGAGCGATAGAAAGGTTTTTTTTAAGACTGAGATTGGGAGTTTTGAGGTGCTGGATGAAGATTGGATAATGGAGTTGGAGAAATCTAAGGGAGAGAGTGATCTGCAAGCCATAAGTAAAATTGACCTCCTGGTGGAATGCCATGAAAAAAACCTGGAACCTTTGAGGGGGGCAGTTGGGCTGTTTGATTTTTTAAAGAGGAAAGCTCTGTGTACATTGTGGGGATATGTAACTGCTCTGGTTTATTTTGAAGTGGGATAAGGGTTGAAGAATGTTCATCTGGTTTGCTTTAAGGATTTGATTGATGCTATTTACCTTTAAAGATTGGGATTTACTGATTTGAATTGGTTTTGTTTTTTGGGGGGTTTATTAAGATTAAAATTATTAAAACTGTTGTATTAGGGTTAAAGAATGTTTATTTGGTTTGCTTTTGATTGATTGCTTTTGGTTTGCTTTTGATTTGATTGATGTTATTCCCTTTTAAAGATATGGAATTACTGTTTTGAATTGTCTTTGCTTTTTGGGTTTATTAAGATTGGGATTATTAAAATTGTTGTACTATTAAGTATAATAGCAGACAACTTATGTGCTTTTTAATTTGATTCTTATTATAGTAGACAGAAATGTATAGAATAGTGGTAGGAAGGGAATAATTAAATATGTTTTATCTTTTGGAGGGGAGAAAGATGTTTAGGAGGTTTATATGATTTTTTTTTATTTTAATTCTTCTTCTTCTTCTTGGCGATCACTCGTAGCCGAGTAAGATTGTCTTCCAGGGGTAAAATCTTAACAGTGGATCCGTAAGTGGCTGTAAAGGCCAATTCTGGATCCGCACAACCTCCCACAATGAGGGCATATAAGGGGGAGGAGTAACTGTACGTATTGATTTTTATTATGGGATAAAGTGGAGTGACTTATAGAAATGTGGTGTTTTGGTTTAATATAGAGTAAGAGATTGATTATGGAAATTTTGTATATTCTTGCTGTTAAAAGTCAGAAGCCACATCTTTTTGTAAATTTGAAAAAAAAAATTCTTGTGTTTCTGCACTTTTTTAGTTTTTTTTCTTTCTTTGTAGTTTTTTGTTGTTTTGTTGTTTTTATTTTTTTCTTGAAATGTAATAAAATTTATTACAAACATATTAACCTCTGTGTTGCTGCCAGCTTCATCCCATGATTTGTGTTTTCTTTTTGAATATGGCTGGCAACGTTCAACCTGCCAACAGGAGCCACAGCAATGTGAATCTTGTGATACTTATGAAACGAAGGATTCATTGAAGCATAAGCTCATGGGGAAAGAGCCTGCTTCAACTCATCTACAAGCTACCTGTCACAAATCTAAACGTCTAAATTGAAACTAAATTTCAGATTCAAAGTGGGAAGGCAAAGCCTTCTCTCGAAGTCGATTCATTCATTCCAAGTAAAAATACTTGCTACACTGAGAAAAGTAACTCCTTTGATTCTTGTCCAGTCTAGAGTCTTCTACTCATCAACTTTGTTGCTCTCTCCCGCTCTCTCTCTGAAGATAAAACCTAAACATCCAGGCATTAAATACAGTAATAAAACGGTATCCAACTGGCCATTGCACAACCCTTCTCTCATTTCGTTGCATTATCAAACTGGCCATTGCACAACCCTTCTCTCATTTCGTTGCATTATCAATACATCTATAGATACAACACGAACATGGGACACTAAATCATTATATTGGTCACGATTCACAATCAACTCATCTCCACATACGCAAGATGAGCGACTTCCGGATTAGGTCGTTCAACCTCAGAAACTCCGGGCCGCCAATCGCCAGCGCGCGTTGCTTTTACTAAGAAGCAACCAATTTCTTGGCCGCGGGGGGAGGGCGGCGGAGAGGATTGTGGACGTGGCTAAAGGGAGTAAAAATAGCAGAGTAAGTCACTGAGAAATAAAGGCAGACTAGGAAAGGAGAAATGCTAAGGAACAGGGAGTATGACTTTTACTTCGGAAAAGAGCAGCGCCGTCCTTCCAAGCCTGAAACTTGGAATGGTTTAGCCCCCTAGCAACCCTCTCGGGCGTCCTGTAACTTGGAAACCAAGCGGTCGCCCCGCGCAGGAAGGGAAGTCCGGAGGCTCGGTGGGTACCGACGGGGCTGAGGGCGCTTGTAGGGGGGGCGGTGGGAAGGAGGGGCACCGGTGTGGCGGACAGGCTCGGGATCCGTGTGGACTCTGTCAGAAAGCCTTAGAGCAGCCTTCCGAAATCGGTCACCCTCCCGGTGTATGGGATCGTGAGGGCGGCGCGGCCGTTGGCCCGTCTGGGTAGGCGTTGTAGCGGGGCGTGGGGGGTGTGGAGTGGGTCAGCACCTCGAGAGAGCACACACGGGAGGCGAGGCAGGCTGCTTTAAGGCTCTCTCATGTCTGTGGTTTCTCTGTGTTACCAAGCCTAGAGTTAAGTGATTCTGGGTAGACATTAACAGAGCTGCTGGGAGTCGGGCAGTATATAAATATAATTAACAAACAAACAAACGATGGCTTGCTGAATGGGTTGGGTCTGCATAATGTGCTAAACCATAGTTTACAAACCACAAGGACCTGGTTCCCACAACACACTAAGCCAAAAGCAAGCCAACTACATTGTGGTCTGGCTTGTGAACCGTTTGCATAGCTCAGAGGAAGCAAGTAGTTGATGAAAATATATATATATATATATTTATTTATTTAATTTATATAACCGCCCATCTCCCCCAACGGGGAACTCTGGGCGGTTTACAATAAATAAAATTAGATAAAAGCATAAAATATAAAATATGTAAACTAACAATTTATACAATTAATATGTTATAAATAAAATAAAATAAAAATCCAAGTGGGAGATAGTATTAATAAAAGAAGGGCATTATAAAATTACGGGATTAACCACCCCCATGAGGAACTATCGTTTCCTCCCTCCCATGCCAGGCGGCAGAACCAGGTCTTCAGTTCTTTTCTAAAGGTCGGGAGGGAGGGGATCTGTCTCAACTCTGGGGGCAAGATGTTCCATAGTGTGGGTGCTGCTACAGAGAAGGCCCGCCTCCTAGCCCCCATCAGATGACATTCTTTAATTGATATTCTCAGTCATCCAGGTGGAATTGCCTGTAGGTTGAGTCATGGCAACTGGATTTCTTTCTTTTGGTTGAAACGTTTCGCTGCCAAACGTTTCAACCAAAAGAAAGAAATCCAGTTGCCATGACTCAACCTACAGACAAGTGGCAAGTAGTGTCCATTGGTGGGGTCCAAGGCAGAGTAGGGCCAAGTCAAGACACTGCTGGCAGAGCCTGGGATACAACTGGTGGTATCAGTGCTTGGCAGAAACAGAGTTAAGAAAGTATTGGCACAGTGTGGTTTGGGGCATTGATAGCCATGTTTTTCAAGAATTTAATAACTTCAAAATCTGTGGCCAGGAAAACCTTTGCATAGATTCATTTTGTGTGCCAGGAGGTCCTTCAAATAGTCACTTGTTGGTCACTTTGCACATGGACTATTCTGTACATGGGGCTACTCTTGAAAACTAGTTGGAAACTGCAGCTTATCCAGAAGACAGCAGATGGGCAGTTATGGACATGTCACAATATGCTCATGGAACCCTCTATTTCGTGAGCTGCACTGGTTTCCATTTGGTTTCTGGGTGAAATGTGCCAGTGTAATGGTATGTGGGAATGATCTTGGGAGACAGGAGGAAGAGCTGCAGACTTTTAGACTTGCAAGGTTCTGTTAATGTAACCTTACAATAAAGGTAGTGTTAGTACTCATAGTTTAGGCTTCCTGTCTGGACTACCTTGAAGGGCTAACATCAGTCATGCAAGTCTGGAAGTATTTCTCCCCTCCTTTACTTTTACTCTCCAGAAAACTAGGGAGGGTCCCTTCTGAAACACTTCCCCTCTATTTCTGTGGGCTGAGATATCTTTTGCATGACGGTTGTCTAGTCTGTGGCTTTTCTTCCTGCCTTCCAAGGTCATTCCCACAAACCATTACAGCTGGTTATTACATATTATCTTCATAGTACAGGTAGTCCTCACTTAACAACCATTTGTTCAGCGACCATTTGAAGTTATGATAGCGCCGAACAAATGGTAGTTACAACCGATCCTCAAAGTTATGGTTGCAGCGACCCCATGCTCGTGTGATCAAAATTTGGGTGCTTGGCAGCCCGCCTGCATTTATGACTGCAGGGTACGCTTCAACCCCCCCCACCACCACCTGCCTGTCTCCTCCCATCTCTGCCCTTTTGGCTGCCCTGCACTCTGCCGTAGTTAACTTCATGAGTGTGAAACCAGATCAAAAAAAAAAAAAGGAACAAAAATTATTTTTTTAAAAAATGGATATTGGGAGCTTTTGTCATGTAGTCTACCCTCAGTACCTTGCCCTCAGGCATTTAAAAAAGCAAAAAGCAAGCAGTTTCAAAATGAAACATTGGAGGGAAAATGAAAGAAAGAGCAAAGGCTTTTTTTGAAGTGGCAGAAAAACATGCTTCCTGCACATACCATGCTTGTTATCTTTCCCTAAGCCTTAGATAAACGTTAAAAAATAAAAGTTTTTAAGAGTTTCTCCCATACATGCATACGTATTTCATTACTACTCTTCCTCCTGAAGATGCTCAGGGTGGTGTACGAAAAGGCAATGAAACAATCTCCAGTAAAAACAAGCAAATAAAACAACAATTAAAGTTCATTTTAAAAAGCAGCCTACAATGTAGTCTAGTTCTCGAGTGGTTGTTGACCTTATGAATGCTTATCTGAACCAGCATGCTTTCAATTGTTTGTTTGTTTGTTTATTTATTTATTTTATTTATTTGTCACATTTATATCACCGCCCATCTCCCCCACTAGGAGGGACCCTGGGCGGTTCACAATAAAAGAATTTAAAATTCAATAAAAGTCATAATTAAATACCAAAATATAAAATACAGTCAAATCCAAGTAATGGCAGTTCTACTTCATCCCATGAGCAGGTAAGGCCGGTCGAAGGCATGTCTAAGGAACCAGCCAACACCAAGAATGGCTATTCCCCTCCCCACTCCAAGCATGGTGACAGAACCAGGTCTTCAGTTTTTTTCTGAAGTCCAGGAGAGAGGGGGCCAACCTTACTTCTGGGGGAAGGATGTTCCAAAGGGCGGGAGCTGCTGCAGAGAAGGCCCGCCGCCTCGACCCCGTCAGATGGAGTTCTCTTACAGACAGGGTCCGTAGTATGCCCTCTCTGCATGACCAGGTGGGACGGGTAGATGTAACGGGGATGAGATGGTCCCTCAGGTACCCTTGTTTAAGGTTTTTTTTTTAAACCTTGTTTAAGCAAACACAGTGTGGAAACAAACAGTACCTTCCCAAGGAGATAATTCCATAATTAGGACACTACAATTGAACAGTTCTTCTTCTAGCCACCATACTATGAGAGAGACTGAGAAGTTGTACCACAAGTAGGATCTAAATCCTGATTGGCTCTAAACCAAGGCCAAATTTGGAAATCAGATGGAGGGGCTTCTTGAGCACTAGCATCTATGGAGGAGTGAATCTACTCCTCCACCAGTGAGTTTGAAGACACAGTAAGAAATCAGATATATTCATTTTTCCCGAAATGTATTGAACAAAATCATAAGGTTGCAATATCCAAATGAGATGGTGGATGCAAGGTGGCAAAATTGTGGTTTTGTGTAATTGAAGCATGTGTACAAAGGGTTTGTGTTCTATTAACAGCACAAATTGATGTCTCTATAGATAATTATTAAAATCTTCTATAGCCCAAAGTTTTATACTTGATCTGTAAAATCCTCTGCTCTGGAGAAGAAAGTGAGCAGCTGGCATACACAAAAGGCATCTTGATCCGTCTTCCTGAGTCTGTAGCAAAATGGCACCAAGTTCCATATGAGTGCCATCAGTCACCACAAAAGTTGGTATATTGAGATTATAATAAGACCCACGCAAACTTTCTCCTTTATATGGTTGTTCACGTTCTGATTATGAGATGCATCCTCAGCTTTCTTGTAACAATTTGAATTTGATTGTTTTTCAATATAAATAGGTAGTGTTCAGTGCATTACATTGTTCTCTAGATTGTTACAATGATCTGTAGCAATAACAAGGCATTTTTGCCTGTGACTGACTTGAATCCTGAAGCACTGTGGCCTCTAGAGACCTTTTAACTTCTTTTTCTAGCCCTTTCACCACCTTTTGCTGATGAACACGAGTACAGCATCTCTATAGAAATACTACTCATTGCAGCCATAAGGTGACTTTCTTCTTGAGCACTTTCATATAATTTCACATGGCAACTGCTCTTGTTATTGTTGTTCAGTCGTTTAGTCGTGTCCGACTCTTCGTGACCTCATGGACCATAGCACGCCAGGCCTTCCTGTCCTCCACTGTATCCAGTGTCAAATCTTTCTATTGCAAATATATATCACACAATGTTTTGTGAATGCATTTTCTCACTTCTTGATTATAAATCATATCTGCTTCTGCCTTAGCTAATTCCCTAAATGCATTGAGATATGCATCTACAGAAACTTTAGGTGCCTATATTTTATGTCCAAATTTTAATTGTTCCATCACAACACTTATGCATGGAGTGAAATATTTATCCAAAGCACCTTTAGCTTGTGGGAAAAGGTATATTTTACTCCTGGTAAGTTTGAAAAAAATCCATTGATGTGGAGCTCCCAAGCACTGCAGTCAAAGAGCATCTTCCTTGTCTAGCAATAGCAAGCTCATAGAATGCAAAAATGTCCATCCACATGTTTATAAGTCATCTGGATGTTATTTAGTGGCTTTGTCAGGCAGTCATGTTCCTTTTTAAATTATGCATTCTTTTAAATAATGTAAGCCTCCAGAGTCTTTCTGGATTCAGGTAGCCTTGAAATTCAATAAATAAATAAATATTAAGAGGCTGAGGAGCAGCAAGACTAGAGTGAACCATGCTTATATAATATTCCAGGCCCTTACTTTCAATTGTTTTTTTTTCTTAGTAGGTTCTTTGTACGGACTCTTGATTACTTATTCATCTTAGATATGGTTTTCCTTTCCAGTCTATTTCTCTACACTTCTCCCAAGTCCTTACTCTTCCTGTCTGCAACACAGTCCCCTGAGACCTGTAATACTAACCATAGACGCAAAGGGAAACAGGCATAAAAGTGCACAGTTAGTACAATCATGTGATAGTTATGCCCATTTTTAGTTTATAGGTTCATTCTAACACAAATGCACCTGAATCATTTGCAAGTTACCATACTAGATGCTTCTCTAACCTTAAGTGATCAACAAAGAACAGGAGCAATCTTGTCAGCCCACAAGATAGACCAGACTAAGAAACCAATGTCATATAGGTCAGGACTACTTTTATTTGAACAGCTAATACTAACAGAATCTTGCAAGTCTGAATGTGCTTCCCCCTCCCTCACTTTATCTTTGTGTGAACTAAGGAGGGAGACGTTTTCTCAAATTAGTTTATTGGGACAGGCTCAAGCCCCACTTATCTGACTGTTGCCTTGCTAGTGGCTCTTCCTCCTGTCCTTCAAGGCCATTCCCGCTTCCCTCTACAAATCTAGCCTTCCTTAAATTAAATGCCATAATCCTGTATCTCAGCATTGTTATAGTGGTCAAAAATTCTTACACAATAATGGTAATTTGATGGGCAGAGAAGTGTCCAAGGCACTGCAACAGTAAGCCGTATAACAACTTGGCCCAGTCTTGTGTTTTAGACATCAAATCCTGCAACCCATAACCAGCATGGCTGTATCTTCCAGCTTTGATATCTAAAAGGAGGTGATTAGATTCAAAACCATCCAAAAGTCTTTTCAGTACCTTCCAAATGCTTTACCACTGCCAGTAGAGGTAGAAGCACTTGAAATCATTTTAAAACTCTAACGTGAAAAGCAGAGTTCAAAACCAAATTCAAGTATAACCAGTTCTGTATGTCATATATGTATATAAATAAAACCCAGGCGTTACTGTTTGCTTCTAATGGGAAACCTGGATGAAATGTTTGCTTTCATCTGTATGTTTAAGGCAGGATTTTAGCGAAGGTATGCAAAAAACAATGTGCTATGTTTTCCAGGATTTAGACTTCAAGGCACAATGTCCTTTCTAAAATCTGCCACATTTTGCTTATTCCTGAGATGAGCAGAACATTAAGGATGCATTAGCAGACAAAAACACTAATTTGTTGCTGTCCTTTAACCTTTTATTGTTACTCAGACTGAGTTTAAAAGTATTTTTTTCTTTCCTTGGGATAACCATTTAGTCATTTTGAATCTCATTAAAATATAATAGTTTTCATACCTTAGTTGAAATATTACATCAAAGAGATGAAACCAATAGATCAAAAGCTTGTGCCAACGAGTAAGAAGAATACAGTATGAGGATGTTTAATGTCTGCAATGTGAATTCTGGCTTTGACTAAGAAACTGAAATTGTAGTTTGCCATCTTAACACATGTTGAGGCTTATGTTGTATCAGCATTTCCACTATAACATGATTTCATTTTCTCTTAGTATTATTAAACAATCCTAGTACAGAATAATATCTAGGCATATGTTTTTGAGATTTTGAAGAGCTGGTAGTATATCTTGATTATGCCTTCAGCAATATAATAGATGAGCCAGTGTGGGGTAGTAGTTAGGATGCCAGATTTTGTGATATTTTATAATAATATTTTGTATTGATCATATTACATAGTAATGTCTGGTACTTATCAATAAACCAGAGACTGTTGATAATATATAATGTCGATTTTCTTTCTTTCTTTCTTAGTTTGTTGCGGGGGTTGTAACTAGTCTTTTCATTTTTGGAGGGTTTCTATTTTTTTTCCTTTAAGTTTAAAGATTGCTTTGTTAATTGTGTGGGAGGTTTGTGGTGTATTTAGATGTTTTACCAATTGAGGGGGTAATTTGTAAATAATATTTAATAATAATAATAATAATAATAATAATAATAATAATAAGCCAGACTAGAACCAGGAGGCCCTATATTCTAATCCTCCCTCAGGTATGGAAGCTGGCTGTCAGTCTCTTTTAGCCCAATCCATAGGCTGACCATATTTCAGGATGGCAAAATGGGATGGGGTCTTATGTAATATTCCGTATTCGTGAAAAAGACAGGGGTCCCCGCCCCCTGGTCTGCACGATTGGCTCCCACCTGCAAACCCTGTCCCCTAGTCTGCGCAATTGGCTGCCACCTGCAAACCCCGCCCCCCCCGGTCCGCACGATTGGCTCCCGCCTGCAAACCCCACCCCCAGTCCACACTCTGGCTTGGATCCTCCTCCCGCACCATTCCCACCAGGTTTGAAAAATGGGACAAAATTGAGATTTTTATGAAAACGACGGGACAGTTGAAAAATGCTAAAAAAATGGGACTGTCCCATTCAAAACAGGGTGTATGGTCAGCCTACCAATCCACCTTCACAGTTTTAGGGGTAAAACAGGGAAATAGAGTATTATACATACCACCATGAATCTTGTACAAAATAAAGGCAGGATATAATGAATAAGCTGCTACAACAGCAAATACATCATGCAAGATTATTTTCATGTTTTAAAATTGTTTATACTGGGTAAGATTCTAATGGGAATCATAAGGAATCAAAGTGTTCACTATTGTTCGTTTATTTCAACAAGAGATTTATCCCTGAGTATTAATTTATTAAGGTCAGGAATACTTGGATGAAAATATTTTTCAAGAGTGTAAAACTTAATTATCCAGGCAGTTGTGTTTGAAAAACAACTTGAAATCTTACTTTGAAACTTGGCTCTTCTCCCACATTATTGTAGGTTTAATTCTTGGGGAATGAAAGGGGGAAAAAAGACTTTGGGAGATTAGATTAGATTGAGTACAAAACATCTGGATCTTGTTTACTGTTTTATAGATTCCTATATTTTGGTTTCTGGATCTATGAAGTATGTTTCAAATCCTTTGGGAATACAGAAATTCTGTCTCGCATAATCTTTTTACATCCCAGCTGCTGAGGGGGAGAAGGGAATTCTTCTTTCTCCTCCTTTTCTTAAAGTTATAGAGCTATTCAGCAAATTCAAAACTCCAAGTTCATTCCTTTTCAGAAGGAAACACTGGCCTAGAATTTTAGAAGCAGAACAAAGAAATTTTATAGAGATACAAAAGTAATGATTTTAATACAATAACAGCCCATTAACTGGCTGAAGGCTCAGTATCTTACAAGCTTTTATAACAGGAAAGAATAAACAAGTAAATGTTTATCCATTATATAGAAAGGAAAAAAACCTAACCACTCCTTAAGATGATTCCCCACTACTGAGATAAATTACTACTCACCGATCCATGAGCTGGGAAAAACATACCTGCATACATTTTTCTGTCCCCCATTTTGTCCTATCTCTATTATGTCTGCTCCAAGTCATTGTCAAATGAATTTTACAATTGTAAAGAACAACCATGAGTAGTTCCTCCTGTGCATCTGACAGATGGGCATTCTTTTGATCAGGATACTGAGCAGGAGTTTGTTTTAACTGATGAATAGATGTTTGTGATCTCACAGCATTTCAGTGAAGTGCCAGTGACTGTACCAGATGCACAGTAGTGAAGATTCAAGTTCATAGTTTTTGCTCACTTCCCCCACACAGCTGTTGGTGGCATTCAATGGCATATGTTGTTTCAGTTCTAGGTAGAGCTACTTACCAGTCAACTACCACATATTTCTTGTTGTTCTCTTTCTTGCTGGGGATGTCACTTCAAGGCAGTTACTGTGAATATAAACATATGAACGAGGTGTCAGTTTAAAGCATAAGGCAAGAGCATCAC
This sequence comes from Charina bottae, assembly GCA_023362775.1. NCBI lineage: Eukaryota > Metazoa > Chordata > Lepidosauria > Squamata > Charinaidae > Charina > Charina bottae. Next base: position 3,965,878 of record JALMGJ010000022.1, read on the forward strand.
CACCAATGAATCAGGTTTATATGTATTTGCTAAGGCATCCAACGGGAGATGGAAGTGTCTATTTTGACCTTTATAGTAGAACTCATGGGACCAAGAGCAACCCTTTTCTGTACTCCACTACTTGAAGCCTTTTTGTTTTTTAAATGCCTTATTTGATTTCAGAGCCAGGTTGAAATAAAACAAAACACTGGAGTGCAGAGAGGAAAGCAGTTTTGCCACTTTTTACTGACAGAGTAATTAAATATAGCCAAAACAGAGAGTATGGTTTTAGCAAACACATGCACATCTGATTTGCCCGATCTGTTGGGATAATATTCAGTCATAGGCAGAGAATATTTAATGACACTGACAGTATACAAATATTCCAGCAATATAAAGAGTGTCAGAGTAAAAGGATATGGAGGTGCTATTAATGAAAGTAGTCCAGTGAGACAAAAAGTGTGGAGTTCCAAGTTGGCTATATTTCTCAGCTAATATTCACCTCATTTGGCATCAGAGACTACTGTAAATGGACACAGTTTTAAAAAATAGTTAATGCTGATAGAGTAGATTGGAGGGAAGAGGAAGATTGAATTTGAAAAGCATTTTGTGATTCTTTAATGGAATTCTTTTTATACACACTGACTTGCCATGCAAGTTGTTCATTAAGGGGTTGGATGAGGCTCATGTTCCTTGAACATTCTTCTCAGTAGAACAGGCATAAAGTTTAAGTTTTCAGAGGTGAAAAGTTAGTGCAGTTTTTTTGGCCTTTCCTATGACCTCAACGGAACCCTGTGCTGGCACATCAAGGCAGGCACAGTAGGGTCAGTTTACATTAATGTTCCATGGTAGCAGTTCAGCAGGCATAAAAGAGTCTAACCATGATTCATCAAGAGTCCTTGGATCTTAGCTGATAACAATCTGTCTTGCTGTGCTGCGACGAAAATAGATATAGCCACAACATAAAATAGCTAATAAAAACAGCATTCTCTGTGGGAAATTCATTCTTCAAGGATTTAATTTTTAGTAGCTAAAGAAAACAGGCTGAAGCAAAGGAGTGAATGAAGATAAGGATGGGGAAGTCTTTAGAGTAGGAAATAGACTTGATATTCTATTTCAGTAAGCAGTTCCTCTTGTTAAGAAAGGGCTTACTGATTGCACTTATATTCCATTTTCACATGAAGCTTCCAGTGGTCAGGGGAGTAGTAAGGTTCATATCTCCTTAAATATGCTGCAGCATCAGATATTTTTTTCATTCAAGTCAGTGAGTATTTCACAATACTGCAACATTTATTATTCCCTTATCATTCATTCATTCATTCATTCATTAAATTTTTACACCGCCCGACTCCCAGTGACTCTGGCCAGTTCACAGATAAAAACACACAGAACAAAATATTAATGCAATGATAAAATCAAAGAACAAAAGATAGCAAAAATGGCACAAACCAGACAACAAGCAAAGCAAACCCACATTACCCAGAATGGGGCTTCAATCACAACCTTACCAATCACTACCCCAATGGGAGAGTGCCTGATACGTATCACAGAAGTGCTGTAACACCTCCGTGTTCTCAGCATCCCACTTTTGACACCAAAATTGTAGAAGAAATTTCTCCAAGTATTCTTTAGTAATGGGGACCAGGCACACACTTTCTGTGAAGCACTAACCTCTTTATTAACAGTACTGGAGACAGTTCATGCAAACCTAAGGAGGGGCGGGGCTACAAATCTGTTACATAAATTTATCAATCGAAGAGAATATTTGTAGCTCAGGGTTGAACTGTGGAGTCCTTGGTGCTCTCTGAGCCTTGTTGTTTTCTTGCAGACGTTTCATTGCTAGACTAGGCAACATCTTCAGTGCGAAAAGGGAGTGGAACTTGCTCTCTGTTTATATACCCTGGCTTGTCCTGCCTGTGTTGGTGGAGGTGTTGTTCCCCCTTAGGAGTTTCTTGATTGGGCTGTTGTTTGCTGCTTGGTTGATTGACTGAGTTAATAGTTCCTTGATTAGGGTCTATTGTGTTGTTTGATTGCTCCTCTGCTGCTAATCTTGATGTTAATCTTTGCCTATCTTGTTGTTGACTGTTGGCAACCAGGTGTTCTGGTCTTCTGGCTTTTCTATTGTCTCTTATGAATGGTATGTAAATGTTGTTTACCTCTATGTGTCTATTGATGGCTGCTCTGTCTGAGTGCCAAGCTTCCAGGAATTCTCTAGCATTTTGGGATTTGGCTTGGTTTAAGATGCTCACTCTCCTCTTTCACCCTCATCAAGAGGCTCTTTAGTTCCTCTTCACTTTCTGCCATTAGGGTGGTATCGTCTGCATATTTGAGGTTGTTGATATTTCTCCCGGCAATCTTAACTCCAGCTTGTGATTCATCCAGCCCAGCATTTCTCATGATGTACTCTGCATATAAGTTAAATAAGCAGGGTGATAATATACAGCCTTGTCGTACTCCTTTCCCAATTTTGAACCAGTCGGTTGTTCCATGTCCGGTTCTAACTGTTGCTTCTTGACCCGCGTACAGGTTTCTCAGGAGACAGGTAAGGTGGTCTGGTACTCCCATCTCTTTAAGACTTTGCCACAGTTTGTTGTGATCCACACAATCAAAGGCTTTAGCGTAGTCAATGAAGCAGAAGTAGATGTTTTTCTGGAACACTCTTGCTTTTTCCATGATCCAGCGAATGTTGGCAATCTGATCTCTAGTTCCTCTGCCTCTTCGAAACCCAGCTTGCACTTCTGGTAGTTCTCGGTTCACATACTGCTGAAGCCTAGCTTGTAGGATTTTGAGCATAACCTTGCTAGCATGTGAAATGAGCGCAATTGTACGGTAGTTTGAACATTCTTTGGCATTACCTTTCTTTGGAATTGGAACGTAAACTGACCTTTTCCAATCCTGTGGCCACTGTTGAGTTTTCCAAATTTGTTGGCATATTGAGTGCAGCACTTTAACAGCATCATCTTTTAGGATTTTAAATAGCTCAGCTGGGATACTGTCTTCTCCGATAGCTTTGTTGTTAGTAATGCTTCCTAAGGCCCACTTGACTTCACTCTCTAGGATGCCCGGCTCAAGGTCAGTGACCACACCATCGTATTTATCAGGGATATTAAGATCTTTCTTGTATATTAAAAAAACCCAGATCATGGCATCTGGTCCCATCACTTCCTGGCAAATAGAAGGGGAAGAAATGGAAGCAGTGACAGATTTTATTTTCTTGGGCTCCAAGATCACCGCAGACGATGACTGCAGCCATGAAATTAAAAGACGCTTTCTCCTTGGGAGGAAAGCTATGGCAAACCTAGACAGCATATTAAAAAGCAGAGACATCACCTTGCCGATGAAGGTACGTATAGTTAAAGCTATGGTTTTTCCAGTAGTAATGTATGGCTGTGAGAGTTGGACCATAAGGAAGGCTGAGCGCCGAAGAATTGATGATTTTGAACTGTGGTGCTGGAGAAGACTCTTGAGAGTCCCTTGGACTGCAAGGAGGTCAAACCAGTCAATCCTAAAGGAAATCAACCCTGACTGCTCATTGGAAGGACAGATGCTGAAGCTGAAGCTCAAATACTTTGGCCACGTAATGCGAAGAGAGGACTCACTGGAAAAGACCCTGATGCTGGGAAAGACTGAAGGCAAAAGGAGAAGGGGACGGCAGAGGATGAGATGGTTAGATAACATCACCGATGTAATGAACATGAATTTGAGTAAACTCCGGGAGACAGTGGAGGACAGGAAGGCCTGGCGTGCTATGGTCCATGATGTCACGAAGAGTCGGACACGACTAAACGACTGAACAACAACAAAAGATGCTCACAGTTTCCCAGTTGAAAGTATGGTTAAGTCTGTCCATGTGTTGTGAGATTAAGGAGTTTTCATCATGTCTTCTGACTGCTAGTTGGTGTTCATGGATGTGTTCTGCTAGTCTTCTGCCAGTCTGTCCTAGATAGTGGCTGTTACAGTCCTTACACTGTATGTTGTAGATAACTCCTGTTTTTTCTTCTTGGGCTACTGGGTCTTTTGGTTTACTTACAATGTTCTGAAGGGTTTTGGTTGGTTTGTGTGCTCAACCCACCACAGCAAAACCAACAGAAGCTATGAAAAGGATTACACTGCCATACATCAGAAACATCTCAGAAACTATCTGTGGCTTGAATCATGTCAACTGGATTTCTATTTTCTTAGTGGAAACGTTTCACTCCTTATCCAAGGAGCTTCTTCAGTCTGAGTAAAGTTAGTAAGGGAATCCTTAAATATGTTTCTAGGCTGGCTGTGTGACCTTGCACCTGGGGCTAGGTCATGGTTATTTTTGAGATGTTTGTTTCTAAGTCCCTTTATCATCTAAAGGAGGATCGTTAAGATTACCCTGCTGCTGTTGAGCTTGTGAAATGGTCTTAATCTTCCTAGGCACAGAAGACAAAGCAGGAAGGAAGATAGGGGAAAGGTTATGCCTGAGGCCCCCACCTCTATTCAAGGAAGGATTTTCCAAGTTGGCATGAATGGATTCCTTGACCCCTCTCTCAAACCACCTATCTTCTCTGTCTAAGGTGGTTTGAGAGAGGGGTCAAGGAATCCATTCATGCCAACTTGGAAAATCCTTCCTTGAATAGAGGTGGGGGCCTCAGGCATAACCTTTCCCCTATCTTCCTTCCTGCTTTGTCTTCTGTGCCTAGGAAGATTAAGACCATTTCACAAGCTCAACAGCAGCAGGGTAATCTTAACGATCCTCCTTTAGATGATAAAGGGACTTAGAAACAAACATCTCAAAAATAACCATGACCTAGCCCCAGGTGCAAGGTCACACAGCCAGCCTAGAAACATATTTAAGGATTCCCTTACTAACTTTACTCAGACTGAAGAAGCTCCTTGGATAAGGAGTGAAACGTTTCCACTAAGAAAATAGAAATCCAGTTGACATGATTCAAGCCACAGACTGTTCCACCTGGATGACTGAGAACCTTCATAGACATCTCAGAAACTACTAATAGACTGTTACAACCACATGGCATCACCGTAGCACACAAAGCAACCAAAACCTTTCAGAACATTGTAAGTAAACGAAAAGACCCAGTAGCCCAAGAAGAAAAAACAGGAGTTATCTACAACATACAGTGTAAGGACTGTAACAACCACTATGTAGGACAGACTGGCAGAAAACTAGCAGAACGCATCCATGAACACCAACTAGCAGTCAGAAGACATGATGAAAACTCCTTGATCTCACAACACATGGACAGACTTAACCATACTTTCAACTGGGAAACTGTGAGCATCTTAAACCAAGCCAAATCCCAAAATGCTAGAGAATTCCTGGAAGCTTGGCACTCAGACAGAGCAGCCATCAATAGACACATAGAGGTAAACAACATTTACATACCATTCATAAGAGACAATAGAAAAGCCAGAAGACCAGAACACCTGGTTGCCAACAGTCAACAACAAGATAGGCAAAGATTAACATCAAGATTAGCAGCAGAGGAGCAATCAAACAACACAATAGACCCTAATCAAGGAACTATTAACTCAGTCAATCAACCAAGCAGCAAACAACAGCCCAATCAAGAAACTCCTAAGGGGGAACAACACCTCCACCAACACAGGCAGGACATGCCAGGGTATATAAACAGAGAGCAAGTTCCACTCCCTTTTCGCACTGAAGATGTTGCCTAGCCTGGCAATGAAACGTCTGCAAGAAAACAACAAGGCTCAGAGAGCACCAAGGACTCCACATAAATTTATGTTAATTACAACGTACATATATTTCTCACTTCCCCCCCTCCCCAGCTGCACTCTAAAGTGGGCAAGACAATGCATATGTTGGTGTGGGATGATAAACAGAAGAATGTATAAGTTGATATGTGGTGTCAAAGCTTGTTAATTGCTATATAATGCATTATTTCCTTATGTACTTTCATGGAGTACTCATGATTCTTTTCCTGAAATTCTCTCTGAAGAGGAAGAAACATTCTTTCTGATGTCCAATGAACATTGCATTATGACCTTTTCTCTATATGGGCATTAACTATCCCATTAAAAAGGTAAAGGTTCCCCCCGCACATTTGTGCAGTCGTGTCCGACTCTAGGGGGTGGTGCTCATCTCCGTTTGTTAGCCGAAGAGCCAGCGTTGTCCGAAGACGCTTCCATGGTCATGTGGCCGCATGACACGTACATTTAAGCAAATGGAAACCAAAGCTCACAGTTCTAACAGTAGACTTCTGCCCTGAAGCCTATTGTCTGCTGTGTGACTTATCCATGGAATACCCTGGTCCTCAGTAATCATTCCGAAATGGTGACTGAGAAGTTGTGTATTGTTAGACTCTAGCCTGGCAAGATAAATTTTGTTTATTCACTAGTTTTCCTCAGCAGTACTCTTTATTTTCCATTCCCCCTGCTTTTGAATTTATCCCTGTTTTGGAGGAAGATGTTCAACAAACTCTGGAGGATTCCCTGACTGATCCTTTTCCCTCCTTTCCCCCCCTCTCCTACTTCTTTCCTTGTCTTATATTAGCCAGCTGCTGAATTATTCTTTATCCATTAGCAGTTTCCCAGACTGTTTCAAGTATGCACTTTGTCTTTTGTTGAAAAAGCAACAACAACCCTCTACCCCACTTCCTTAGGTCAAGTTACCAGCCTGTATCTTTGCTTTCCTTTTTATCTATAGTTCTTGAGAGAATTACCATTTCATAATTGATTCCTTTTTTGTCTTTCAGTGGCCTTCTTGATCCATATCAATCATGAATTAGGGGAGATTGTTCAATTGAAATGCCACTTTCTCAAGTTCTGAATGAAATTGGGTAGTCAAGTTCCAGTACTGTATGTCAGTGCTGGTCCTTTTCGACCTGAAAGCAACATTTGATTCACTTGACCACCAGGTATTGTTACCTATGTTGCAGCCCCTGAGCATCATTGTTTGAGCACTCAATTGGTTTAAGTCTATTTGTCTTCTCATTCTTTTGCAGCATTGCATGGTAGATTACAGTCCTGGGAATTTCCCCTTACAGTGGGTATCTCTCAGGAATCAGTCCAGGGTCCTATTTTGTTTATCCTTCATACTTTTCCCTTGGGTGCCCTGAATTGTGATCAATGTTTTCACTATCACTGCTATGCCAATGATACTCAGTTCCATTGATCTTTTGTGGACTTTGATAATGTATGATCAACCATGACAGAATTGGCAATTTTTTCTTGCATATCCTCTCATTTCCTCAAGTTGAATATGGGTAAGACAGAAATTGGTGTGTTTGGGTCTGATCATCTTCCCATTCTCTTTTGTGTTTCCCCCATTTATGCTCAAGGCTGCTGGATTGTTTTGGTTTTCTCTGCCTACTGTCTTAGAGTCTTGACTGATGATCAGCTGACTCTGTGCCCCTAGCGAGGCTTGCAAATTTTCATTTGATGAGTAGTTGTAGGATGAGGGGTGGTGGAGGTTGATAAAAGAGACAGTAGCTTTATCTGTGCATGCTTGGTTGTTTCATGCTCAAATTATTGCAAGGCAGGTATTCCCGATTCCTCTCTCCAACTTCTGATCATACAGCAGAACAGTGGTGTTCTGGATATTCAGTGTTATACCCATGTTTTGTTATATCACAGGGCTCAGAGTTTTCTTTCTATTTTACATTCCAAGGTTGAGGGCTCCAAGATCTGGGCTTTCAGGAACATGGCCTTAAGCTTCTTCCTTCCTTTTGCCAATATGAATGTTCAATTAATTTTTAAAGAGGTTTAAGGGCCTTTTAATTGACCAGTGGATTAGCATGGGGCCTGGTTATCTTATCTGACTCTCATTAACATTGCTAGTTTTCAGATTAGCCTTTGTTTTCTGTTAATGATGGATAGATGTATGCATATTCTGCAGAATTGTAGGGTGTTCCTTTAAATATTATGGTTGTATTTGTTTTTGGGGGGTTGTAAATATTGTTTTTTCTGGTTGTTGTAAACTAATTTTATTGGACATATTTTGTAATTATTAGGGGGTTTTATTTGTATTATGCCTTGGTAAAGGAACAAAATAAATTATTATTATTGTTGTTGTTGTTGTTGTTGTTGTTGTTGTTATTATATAACCAGCTATAATTAAAAACATTTATTTATATGAACAATTTTGGTGTGGGAGTGGAAAATAAGTGGAAGTTTTTAAAGAAGCTGAAGTGAAGCTGGAAGAATCATGTAAAGCAACAGAAGTGAATTATAAGAGCAAAGCTGAGTAGACAAATGGAATATGGCCAGGATAAGATTAACACTAAAGCCGGACAAAGGAAAGTGATTGGAAAGAATACAGTCCAAGGCATTGCTCCAGGATGTTGAAGGAAGAGTGACAGAATAATAACAAAGACTGCATTCTCATACCAAGAAGAGATTTCTTACAACAAAGGACAATAAGGTCAAGATGCTACATAAGGCCTACTGAAACAAACAGTAGCTTCCTGGTAATGTGCTGACCAGCTTCTGAACAAGCAAGGGAAATCAACCAGAAGAAAGCCTGCACCGTAAATATTACATCCCCCAAAGAGGGAGGCTACTTTGGAAGATACTAGGAGGTACAAGCCAGAGACCTATAAATGCCCTAGCCTCAGAGAGAAAAAGGAGGTAAGCCTTCACCTGCAACCATTAGAGAACTTGTGTGGAAGTTCATCTTTTTCATCCCGCCTCACATTCCTTTGAATGAACTAAGTGTAGTGATGTGTACATGTAAGATTGATTGATTGGCTGATTGATTGATTGATTATGTCACTGCCTATTTAGGCATGCACAAGGGAAAACAAGTAATGTATCTACTACTCCAAGAGCTGGGGTATTTCAGAGGTCAACAGGAGGGTATCATCAAAGGGAACTTCTGGCATTTCTGCGGTCATTTACTTTACAGGCAGTTGGACTGAATTATGGTGTGGTATTTTTTCAGTTATGGCCCCCACTTTATTACATAACCTCACCACCAGAGGCTAGATTCTAACATCATTTTGTAAAGCAGTGAAAACTGAGCTCTTCCATGGGGCTTTGAAGATGACTACCTACTTTTATGGCACCTACAGTTACATCACTGTTTTAAACCACTGTGAATTACATGATTTGGTGGTATATCAGTTCAGCAAATTATAAATCCATGCCATGAATCCTCAGACTGTTTAGATACATAATTATCTATGTGTTCTACAAATTCTAATGATAACCAGTGGCATTCCTGAGCAAATGTCTGAAATAGTAATGAGCTGAATGAAAATCAATAAACCAAATATTTGGGAATTTATTTACTTATTAATCAAATTTATATCCTGCTGCAAAAAAACCCTTGGTAGCTCACAATAATAAGCAAAAACCATAAAAATACAGAATAAAAACTATTATAAACACTTAAAATCTCATTGGAACTCTGTTTTCAACTTTTTTCAAAATGCAGATAATATTGAAGCCAATTGAACTTCCAAGGGAGGCTATTCCAGAGAGCTGATCTCATCATAGAAAAACCATGCTTCCAGGCTTCGGCTTCCCTAACTTCCCAAAAATGGGGAATAGCCAGCTGCTTCACTTGGCACAAGTAACATGGTCAGGCTCAGTCTAGTGGGGAGATGTGATCCTGTAGACAACTTGGCACCAAGCTATAAATGGCTTTATAGGTTAAAACCAGCACTTTAAATTGTATCTGGAAACCGATAGAAAGCCAATACAGGGCCTGCAAAACAGGTGGAATATGTGTCCACTGGCAAGCACCCATCAGCACCTGGACCATAGCATTTTGCACCAACTAAAGCTTCCTGGTGATCTTTAAAGGCAGCTCCATGTAGAGCACATTGCAGTAGTCTGATTAGGTAGTGGTGAGGGCATGAGCCACAATGGTCACATCCTCCTGTCTCAGGTAAGGCTGCAACTGGTGCATCAGCCAAAGCCGGCCAAAGGACCTCCTGGCCACAGCCTCCACCTGCTAATCCAGCAAGAGCTGTAAGACCAGGAGAACCCCCCCCCCCCAATTGTCCTTGAAAGACTATGCAACTCCATCCAGAGCCAAAACGGGGGGCATGGAGAAACCCTGATGTACAAACAGTAGCTCTGTCTTACTAGGGTTCAATTTCAGCTTGTTCACTCCCATCCAAATCCTCAGAGCCTCCAGACACCATGACAGGACTTTGACAGCATCTTCAGTGCAGCTGGGGTTGCGGTGTACAGGTGGGTATTATCAGAATATTGATGACACTAGACAATGAACAACCAGATGACCTCCCCCAACATTTCATGTAGCTGTTAAATAACAGAGGGGAGAAAACCAACTTCTGTGATGTTCCACATAGGAAGAACCACTGCACCAGCCTCTCCTCCCCAATCACCACTGGCTAGAACTGTCTGCTGAGGAAGGAGCAGAACCATTGTAAAATAGTTCCTCAAATCCCCAACCCCCATAGCCACTCCAGAAGGATACCACCAGTGTCATCTCTGTCCCATACCTGTAGTTGGTCCAGAACCACCATCTCAACAACCTGTGCAAAAAGGGAAGGTTGGAGACCAGGCAGTAGATGTCTATTATCTCCAGATCCAAGGAGGGCCTCTTATGGAGGAGTGAACCAACATAAGCCTCCCACAAAAAGATGTTTGCAAACTCCTGGACCCAGAAAACTGCTCCACCTGGCAGAGAGAGGTTGCTTGGGGGTGATTTTGTTAAGGACCTGAGATGCTGCCTCATGCCAGCAGCTAATCAAGCCCTCAGCCGAATCACCCACAAGATCATCAGGGAAATCCCCAAGCACCTGCCCAAAATCAAACATCCATAAGGTATCTGGGGCAGACCATCTGAATGGATCCAGACCTGTGTAAGAAGCAGGTGGCAGTCAATTGCATCTGAACCAGGAAGTGATCTGGTCATGACAAAGGACAGATAGTAATACGCTCCATGTCCAGGTCACATAGCAACTACTCAGAGGTGAAAACCAGGTCTAACATGTGACTGCCTACATGTATCAGAGCAGAGATAACTTGGGACAAGCCCATGGTTGTCATGGAGGCCATGAACTCCTGGGCTTTACTAGACCTGGCCCCCTACCTGGCGATTGAAGCCCTCCAGTACTAACCGATGTAGGTTACCACCACTGAGCCAGCAACTAGGAACCCAGGAAAGGATTCTGTAGAGTAGTCAAGAGGCTTGTTACATGAAAATGACTTCTAGCTTGTCCCTCTGGTCTAGCCAAACACATAGGCACTCATACCCAGCCATCTCCAGAACAGTGACCTTGGCCACAGGTAGGGTATCACCATAGATCAATGCCACCCACCACCGTGGCCCTGACATTGAGGCTGGTGCAGGACCTGAAACGTGGCTGGACAAATTTCCAAGGTGGAAACATTACAACCCGCCCTCAGACAGGTTTCAGTAATGCAAGACAAATCTGCACATTTCTCCATTTCTCTAGTTGTGGTCTTATTGCAGACCGATCTGGCATTAACCAGACCAACCTGAGGTAGGTACTCCAATGATCTAGCCACTGGGTACCTAGGTTGGAGGGAGGGGCAAGCAGAAGAAGAGGCCACCACCAAATTGGAGGCCTCTCTTCCTCTGGAATGGCCTACTCAGTGCCTCCTGCTATATCTCCCCTACCCCAACAAAACTGGGGTACTGCATGCCATACTCCCTCACCCCATCCACTCCTGGCCCCAACCCCACCTAACATCGGAGTCAGTTTCCCATCCCTCTCCCCACACACCTCTGCTCTATCTAGCCATGTAGGAGCAAGCAATCTGGTGTGGATTTCGGCAGTGCCGCTGGTTCTCAGGAAGGAGGGAGCACATTCCAAGAAGGTCTACCGTGGTAGAGATGGGCGGGGATAAATTCAAATAACAAATAATAAATAATAAGGTGGAAGAGATAAGAGGATACATAGTCCAGGGGGCAGTTGTGGGAAAACCAAGAGATTCAGAATAGCCCCACCCCAGAGCTTTCCCAGGTTATTTCCCCTTAGGTTAGGTAGAGTGGCTTCAGTCTGGCAAGATTCTGTCCGTACAGCATTAGCAAATAAAGAACTGAAGTTTGGATGGACTAGTTCTTGGTCATTCTTGGGCTGGGCCTGGCATCTGATCACAAGGCCACTCATGCCAACCTCACCAGACAGGAGTGGAACGGAACAATCAACCTCCCTTACCTTCTATAAAACCACAACCCAATCAATCAATCAAGCAAAACAATAGATAGAGAAACAGTACAAAATCAGTACCAAGAGGGATACGATGCCCAGAGACACTCCTACTATCTTGAACATCGCCATTTCCTCCCCAGCTAGCACTCTCACTGCTGGTCACTAATTTGGATTAGTGAATGGGACCTTCTAGTCCTATAGTCTCCTTAACCTGAAATTAGTTCACCAGAGTCTTAGGAAGAGAAGGGTTTTTCACACCTGCTGTACTTGGTTCTGAGAACTTCCTTCATGCAAAATAGATGATATAAAAACTGAGCCCCAATCCCTCCCCCCACTGTCTGTGTTCTACAGATGAATGCTAAAGAAACTGCTATTCTTTCTTTTGTTTGTTTTTAGAGGGTATCAGCATATTTTACACCACTTATTGTATTTCTAAACCCAATGTAAAGTAGGAATCAGGTAGTGCATTTTGAACATTTGCTATTCAGATTCAATTTTTTGTTAGCCTTCACTGGAATACCTGGTTGAACTTGAGAGTCGTTCTGCTTGTAGTCTTATGTACAGGATCAGCATAGACCAATGTATGTGGACCAATATATCTTTCAGGCTACATCATTTTATTTAGAACCTGTACAAAAGTATCAGACTGGAAAATTTGCTTCTAGATGCTCACATTCACCAGCACAAAAGTTCTTCCTGTGATGGATAATGGATAAATTCCTAACTAAAATTGCCCTATTTTCTTCACATATGATTAGATCAGCACTGAAATAGCAAATTGTTTTGATATTGGCAGTGTTGTCATTAGGCTACAGAGTTGACTTCCAATAGAGATGAAAAGCAGTAATTCACATATCATGCAGGGCTGCAGTTTCAAAATGTCTTTACTACTCAGCCAGATATCACAGTTTCTATCTATCTGCTTATCCTCTTCACATTTTGATATTACTCTGCATTAGGCTGAATTGATTACAACAGTAACTGCCAGACTGTGTACTGGCCCCCTGAATGGGACTGAATACAGTAGCCCGTCCTCAGAAGAGGCTATTTGCTCCATCTCTGAATAAATCACTGCTCTAGGCCAATTTTCTAAGCAGGTGGCACGCTTAAAACAGTGATTTAAGCAGAAACATTTAGGAGGAATATGGTAGGGCACCTAGTTTGCATGCAAAAAGTCTTCAGTTCAATCTGTGGCATTTTCAGGTAGGCTCAGAAACCCTTATCTGAGTGCTACAGTCAGAGCAGTATGAGTTAGATGGATCAATGATCTGGTTTAGTATCAGGCATCTTCCTCATGGATTTCAGTCTTATAGATAATGCTTATTCTTAAGTGGTTTAAAATACGTATTTTCAAATAGAACGTTGAAATACATTTCCAGTTCTAATTCAGAAAGCAAATGTGCTTCACTATTACAAGTTTGGGAAACACTAATTTAAAAAATGAAATGGAAGGTTTTTTCTGAATAATGACTATGTAGTAGAAGCAATGCGTAACTGTTCATTTTTTTTCAAGTGAAATCCATGTTTCTTTCTTCCTAGTAACATATATTCTGGACAAATACCATCTTCCCAGTTTCAGAATCTTCTTGTTGGGGAAGTATTATTTCCATCCATTATATCCTGTTGTTTCATTTGTGATAATGGATATAGGATGGAATGGGGAGTGCAAATATCATAGATTACCTGAGGCATCGCTAGAGATGAATGAGATATTCCCCCCTCTGTAATCTTTTTTTAAATATTGTGTTTTCAACTTATTTCTGCATTTGTTTAGCTACTATCCTGGTTGGTCATTCCTCTGTTCTAGATTATTTATTCAGCAAAGTAAAAGGAAAAAAAGGGGGGGGAAGGGAAGATGTGATTTCTCATAACAGTAGCCTGCCATTTCATGAGTATCCTGTCATTTTTCTCCCAGTTCTATAAAGGCTATATTCTTCTTTTCCCTTCTGTAACAGAAGAATGTTCAGATTTGTTTTCTGTAAAAATAAAGACAATGAAAGAATAAATTATCTCTTTTCCAACACAAAATTGTAGCTCTGGTTTCTTTTCTTACATGAGTATAAGTTTTAGCCTAAATATGGAACTTGCTGAGCACACGTAGAGCACATTAGCCTGACTCCTCTAAGGTATGTAGATTTTGCTCACGCCTTGATTTTTTATTGCCTTTTCACCTTCATAATTATAATACAACATCTGCTCAGTCACTGGTCACCAACCCTTGTTTGCTGATGCCACCCCACTATGGCACAACCATTCATGTGTGATAGCTGTAGCCAATCAGGAAGGATCTTGCTGTGAGAGGTTAGGTTGGGCACACAAGGAATAGCTTTGGGGGCAAAATGTTGCAAAACAAAAGGCTGCATTAGCCTCTTGCCAGAATGCTGAAGGCAGCATTTAATTAATACCATCATTTACATAAGTATCTTTATCTAGCTTGGATACTCAGGCTGATAATAATTGCTTGTACTTGTATTTTGCTTGGCAGTTGAATAGAAATTGAGATGAGATCACCCAAGGGGGAAAAAAAACCAGCTATTAGAGAACTAAACAAAAAGAATTCTGCAGTAAGTTTCTGGGTTTATTTTAATTGCCAAAGAAGCAAAACTGAAATGTTTCAGTAATGTGATACTGTAAGGATTTTAAACAGAAATTTTATTTTAACCTTGTTGTGTGGTTTACGTGGGAAAGCTTATCTGTGTTATTGTAACAATCAATTTATTTTGTCTTGAATTACAGTAATGTTTACTTAAAATATAATTATTGATTCATGGTCAATCATTTAATGCATTTTGACAGATTGGTATTGTGAGTGGAATCTTATTCTGGTTAGTTGCTATTAAAGCATATGGAATAAACAATTCAGGATTTTTAAAGATGTGAATGAACTCACTAGGCCTAGTTAATGCCTTTTTGTTAATTGGGATACTGTATATAACAAGGTTGGATTGAACTGCAACATGCAATGTACACATTATACTAATCTATGGATTGTTTAACCAACATTAATGGTTTGTAAGTAAACCACAGTTAATTTATTAAAATAAACTTATTGTGGTTTATTCTGCAAAATATCTAAAGCTAAAATCTATAGGTTATGTATGTTAAACCAAAAACAAATAAACTACATCATACTGATGTAGAAATCTAGTCAACAAGTAGTGTATTCATGAGCTGTACCTGTTATGTTGATATCAATGACTTAAATGTAGCCAGTTGTCAAGGATATGTTGTTATTTTAGAAACAATAGCTATTTACCTAAAGAATTTTCTCATTTATATTACATTGAAAAATTCATCCCTTGAATGTGCATGTCATCCTTGAGAAAGGATTATGCTAATCTTTTCTGTATTGTTCCAATACAGTGAATGTGCTACAAATAGTTAGGTTGTCTTAAAATTGTACTGAACTTTAGTCATTGACCATTATAAAATAGACTCACTCGCTGGATCGTCACCTTGTTTTGGTGAGTGGGCTCGTGTGTTCCCAATGAACCCTGTGAGTGACGCCGTCGGGAGTCATGTACTCCTGGTAGGGTCACCCATGGCGGTAAGGTCCAGGGGGAGGAACCAGACAAAGAACGATCCAAGAAAGTCCTCAACGGCAGAACAGGCAGAAGATAACAAGATGTATTGTTACAACGGCTGCGAAGGCGGATGAAGGCTGCAGCAGACAAAAGGTCACCAATCGTCATGGTATCCATGCCATTGGATTAGAGCCTTTTTCTGTGAAGGTTGTGTGCTGATCGTTGTGCACAATTTTATACCCAGCTGGACACCATCTTATCAGAGATACCAAAGGAGGATAAAATTATCCTCCTGGGCGATTTCAATGCAAGAGTTGGGCATGACTTTGATTTGTGGCCAGGGATCATTGGGAAAGAAGGAGTTGACAACAGCAACACGAATGGAATCTTACTTCTGACTAAATGTGCAGAGCATAACCTTGTCATTACTAACACACTCTTTCGCCAGAAAAGTAAATTTAAAACATCATGGAAGCACCCACGGTCGAAGCACTGGCATCTCTTAGATTATGTAATTGTCCGTGCTAGAGATCGCCGTGATGTACTTCTCACCAGAGCCATGACGAGCGCCGATGACTGCTGGACAGACCATCGATTAATTCGATCCACAATGGCCATAAAGATTGTCCCTCATCGTAGGCTCCAAGGAAGAAAACCAAGGCGTAAAATGAATACACTGGCCCTTCAAGATTCTATTAAACGAGCTTGCTTTCAATCAACTCTCAAGGAACATCTGCCTATGGAACTTCCTGAAAATGTTGAGGAACACTGGATTAAATTGAAGACTTCTATTATTTCAGCCTGTGAACAAACTATCAGATACCAGACTAAGAGACATCAGGACTGGTTTGATGAGAACGATAGTGAGATTGAACATATTATTGACAAGAAAAGGAAAGCCTTCCAGATATGGCAAAAAGATATTAACTGTGCCATTAAGAAAAAAATCTACACCAGTGCAAAGGCAGAAGTCCAAAGAAGAACTAGAGAACTTAAGAACCTATGGTGGATAAAAAAAAGCCCAAGAAACCCAACATTTCGCAGATGCTCATGATGCACGGGGCTTTTATATTGCCATAAAGGCCATCTATGGACCAACAAACCATGGTACAAATCCCTTACGCTCAGTAGATGGTGCTAAACTCCTAAAGGACAAAGAGTCTATTGCACTGCACTGGAAAGAGCATTACTACAATCTCCTTAATCGTCACTCTACTGTGGCTGATGAAGTCTTCTTGCAAATCCCGCAAAAACAAATAAGAAATGAGCTTGCAGTACCCCCTAGTTTGGAGGAAGTCAGTAAAGCCACTAAACAAATGAAAAATAACAAAGCTAGTGGACCTGATGGGATTCCTGCTGAAGTCTTTAAAGAAGGCGGGCCTGAACTTACACAACAACTTCATAAGCTCATCGAAAAAATCTGGATGAGGGAGGAAATTCCAGCAGACTTTAGGGATGCCATAATTATCACTCTCTTTAAAAAGGGCGATAGAACAGACTGTGGAAACTATCGAGGCATCTCCCTTCTAGCCACAGCAGGCAAAATCCTGGCAAAGATCATTGCAAACCGTCTCCTATCTGTATCAGAAGACATCCTCCCTGAAACGCAAAATGGCTTCCGCCCTTCCAGGGGAACAGTGGATATGATCTTCACTGCACGACAGCTTCAAGAAAAATGCAAGGAGCAAAACTGCCCTCTGTACATGGCGGTTACTGATCTGACTAAAGCTTTTGATACTGTAAATCGTACCGCTCTCTGGACCATCCTTCTGAAAATCGGATGCCCTGATAAATTTGTGAACATCTTGCGGCTACTCCATGACGACATAATGGCAACAATCCTGAATAACAATGGCTCTCAAAGCGATCCATTTAAAGTGGAATCCGGCGTTAAACAGGGATATGTTATTGCTCCAACCTTATTCGCTATCTTCATCGCTATGATTATACACCTTGTTGAAGAGAAACTTCCTACTGGTGTAGAAATTATATATCGAACAGATGGAAAGCTTTTTAATCTTAGTAGGCTGAAAGCAAAAAATAAGGTAATTGCAACTTCTGTTATAGAACTTCAATATGCTGATGATAACGTAGTCTGTGCACACTCCGAGGAAGATCTTCAAACTATCCTAAACATCTTTGCAGAAGCATATGAAAAGCTCAGCCTCTCGATTAACATTAAAAAAACCAAAGTGCTTTACCAGCAAGTTCGAACCAATCCCTCTGCAGCGCCATCAATCCAGCTTAAAGGTGTGTCACTAGAAAATGTCGACCACTTTTCTTATCTCGGCAGCCATCTATCTACAAAAGCTGACATCGACGCTGAAATTCAGCATCGCCTGAGCTCTGTGAGTGTAGCTTTCTCCCGAATGAAGCGTAGAGTGTTTGAGGATCGGGACATTTGCAGGGAGACCAAAATGCTTGTTTACAAAGCCATTGTACTACCAACCCTTCTGTACGCCTGTGAAACATGGACCCTCTACAAACGCCACCTCCAACGTCTTGAAAGATTCCATCAACGCTGCCTCCGAAAAATTCTGCAAATTACTTGGGAAGATAGGCGGACTAATGTTAGCGTATTAGAAGAAGCGAAAACCACCAGCATTGAAACAATGATCATCCAACATCAACTTCGCTGGACCGGCCATGTTGTTCGAATGCCTGACCATCGTCTTCCAAAGCAGCTACTTTACTCCCAACTTAAGAATGGAAAACGGAATATTGGTGGACAGCAAAAGAGATTCAAAGATACTCTCAAAGCTAATTTAAAAAAATGTAATATCAGCATTGAGAACTGGGAAGCCCTAACTCATGAGCGTTTCAATTGGAGGTCAGCCTTTATTAATGGTGCTATGGACTTTGAAGAAGCACGAGTACAGGGCGAAAGGGAGAAAAGAGCTAAAAGGAAGGCACGTCAGGCAAACCCTCATCATGACCATCTCCCACCCGGAAACCTATGCCCTCATTGTGGGAGGTTGTGCGGATCCAGAATTGGCCTTTATAGCCACTTACGGGTCCACTGTTAAAATTTTACCTTTGGAAGACAATCTTCCTCGGCTACAAGTGATCGCCAATGATGATAAAATAGATTCTGGTCACCTATCTTCTTCCTCCTTTAGATTTTTATCCCACCTTTTCTTGGGAATCAAGGCATCATACTTAGGGGAGTACATTATATCATTCCCTCCTCGATATTTCCCAGCCAACAACTCACTCCAAGCCAGGAGTTGGGAGTTGTTAGAATTTTTTTATTTCCTTACCAGGTTCGCTTCTGAGCCAGGATCAAAGAAACAGGCAGTTGCATGAAATTAAGTTATTTATTCTTCACCCAAGAGCAAAAGCAATGACAGCAAGCTGTTAGGTGGGTGATCGTGCAGGACCCCCTCCTTACAGCACATTATATACATTCCATTCAGCTCCTCTAGAATACCACCCCTTACTCAGTTACCCATACGCCACCTTAACCTCATTCCATATTAGGAATTTCCTTCCTTCACTCTATCTTAACATCACTCCATATAAGGGACTTCCTTCCATCCTTGCTAGAGCCCCTTGACCATTATTAAACAATACCTTTCCTCTGGAGAAGCTATCTTTGGAATGTACACTTTATCTTGTTTCTGTGGGCACAGCTATCTATCAAGGCCTGTTAGAAAGGAAGAGTAAGAAAGGCAACACAACTCTTCAAGGAAATAAAACATGGTTTCAGAGCCATAATAAAAGTGCAAATGTTTCTAATATATTAATACTAAATATAAAATATATGAAAATGAAATACGTATATGTGTATTTAAGTACTGTATATGTAAAATCTTCTATCAGAGTCATGGTAGAGTGAGTGAACAGGAGCTCAGATAAGAAGAGAATTTTGCAAGGGAGTTTGACTGGGGAGGAGAAAAGGGACTGACCACTCACCTCCAGAGACTAAGCATGAAAGTGAAGTTAACTGGGCAAGGAAGCTAGAGCTTCAAGCTCTGTAAACGTATAACATAGATACTATCTTTTAGGTTCCTAAAGAAGAATATAAAGTTACCAGCAATAGCTAGTACTGTATGAAAGCAGAAAGACATCAGGGGACAGGATGCTTTCCAGTTTATTGCATAGAGAGTATCAAATGTACAGCTGTCTTCCTGATGGACATAAGTTGTGAGCTTATGCTCAGTACAGTGAGCTTCTGCTGGCAGTGAGCAAGTTGATTCCCTTGAAATGAAGATGGCTGAACTGGAGATGCTTAGACAGCCGGAGAATTATGTTGACAAAACCTTCCAGAATGCAGTAACTTTGTCCCAATCTCAAGATGGCAACTCCCTTGCTCTCAGGGAGAACAAAGGTCTTGGGGTAGGATCCCTTTTAAAGATAACAAAGGCATTCCTGTAGGAGGGACTCAGTGATTAGGTGACGAACCCACATTAGTCAGCCCTTCAAGGCAGGCCAGATCAAGAGACAGACTCCACAAGTCTGACTGGAACTATATTTTATTGATATAGACTATGGTAAGAGAATTTTGAAAGCCTGACCAAGTCATCTCTGTGATCCTCTGTAATATCCTCTTGTACTATGATA
Organism: Charina bottae; assembly: GCA_023362775.1. Lineage (NCBI taxonomy): Eukaryota > Metazoa > Chordata > Lepidosauria > Squamata > Charinaidae > Charina > Charina bottae. Next base: position 3,986,051 of record JALMGJ010000022.1, read on the forward strand.
CTTCACTGGGGATGGAAGACTTTAGGTTGTGGGTGATTCATTCATCCAGGTTTTGTGATGGGCATGTATACTGCATGGTAACTTGCCTATCTGGTCCATATTAGCACCAATGATACTGGGAAATGTAGTTACCGAATCCTGGAAGCCAAATTTAGTTTGCTAGATGGCAGATGAAGTCTAGTGGCATTTTGAAAAATGCTACTTGTTCTATGAGTAGGGCCTACTAGACAAGCAGAGTTTAGGGATCTCAACCTCTGGATGAGACAGTAACATCAGGCAAAGGGATATCAATTTATTAGGCACCGGGGAATGTTTTAGGACAAGCCAAACTTGTACAAAAGACATCTACTCAAACTAAGATGGAAACAAGTTCCTGGTGCAAGAAAACTGGCAGAGTAGCTTTTAAATCAATCCTTGAGGGAATGCCAACAGCTGCTAGACAGTATCTGGTTCAGGAAGGTGCAGATATTTCAGGACACACTATCAGGGAGAGGACCAGTGTTGGAAGTCGGTTAATGAGTGATTGTGTCAATCAGGAGATGAAAGGGAGGCAAAAAAGGCTGTGAAAAAGGTTCATGCTAAAATCTGAAAAAAGACATGATATATAGGTGTTTCTGTGTTAGTGCTAGCAGCTTCTGAGACAAGATAGTAGTTTTTGAACAAGATAGATAGTGAGTATAACTGAAACCTGCTGGAATGGAGAAAATTAATGGGCTACAGTCATTCCTAGATATAATCTTTATAAGAAAGACAAGGATAGGGTCACTTTGGGAGGTGTTGCTCTTTATATCAAGCAAAATATAACATCTAACATACTAGAAAATAATGAAAAACCAAATTTGTTCATAGAATCACTATCTGACAGTGTTCTTTGTAGAATCACTGCAGTATCTTACCACAGTGTCCATTAGTTCTAAAGGTACCATATTTTCCGGCGTATAAGACGACTGGGCGTATAAGACGACCCCCAACTTTTCCAGTTAAAATATAGAGTTTGGGATATACTCGCCGTATAAGACTACCCCTCTTCCAACGCACTGGGGAAAAAAAGCTTTCCCAATGCATTGGGAAGCGGAGTAGAAAGTAAAAAACTGCAGGGAGAAAACAGGGAAGCGGAGTAGAAAGCGAATAGTAATGCGAAGCGCGGCAGCGCGGGGTGTGTGTGAAGGAGAATATTGGGGGGAGGGGTGAGAAAGCTTTAATTACCTGGGGAAGGCAGAGGGGTGAAGAATACATTTCCAAGCTTTAGCGGAACAAACCATGAAGGAGGAGGAGGAGGAGGGTAATGGGGGGAAGTTTGAAAAAGCAGATCCAAGCGCAAAAGTTACTGAGTCATTTCAGCGGCGGCTGGAACAGTTTTATTGACTCCAGCCTCCCTCCCTCCCTCTCGCTCTCTTTCCCTGGCGATGGATCAGTGCGGGGGGGGGGTCGGGAGGGAAGGGAGGAAATGGCAAGGGAGGGAGGGAGCGGAGGGTGGGACCAGGGGGGGAGCGTTCAAGAGGAGCGGATTTAAAAGAGCGGGGGGTGGCTTTAAAAATAAATCAGGGGCGTGAATCGCATCACCGCCGGAAGAATTAACACGCGGGCATCTGTATACAAAGCCCCCCCCCTGCTCTTTTAAATCCACTTATCTTGAATGCTCCCTCCCTTGCCTTCTCCTCCCTTCCCTCCCCCTGTACTGATCCATTGCCAGGGAAAGAGAGTGAGAGAGGGAGGGAGGCCGGAGTCAAAAAAAACTGTTCCAGCTGCCACCGAAATGACTCACTAACTTTTGTGCTTGGATCTGCTTTTTCAAACCTCCCCCCATCATCACCACCACCCTCTTCCTCCTCCTCCTTCACGGTTTGTTCTGCTAAAGCTTGGAGATGTATTCTGGGGGGGGAGGGCCCGGGTGGAAAATCTCCGCGCCGATCAGCTGTGTGGCGGGGATCAGCTGTGCGGCGGGAAGTGAAGTTGCACCCCTGCGGTGCGCCATCAGCGCTTCCGGTTTCAGCACCGCCCTATAAGACGACACCCAGCGTATAAGACGACCCCCGACTTTTGAGAAGATTTTCCTGGGTTAAAAAGTCGTCTTATACGCCGGAAAATACGGTATGTTCTTGCCTGCCTGATCAATATATTGAGGAAGATAAAAATTCCCTTCTCACCTCTATGGGTGGTATGTGTCTTCCTCAATCTCGGGTCCTCTACCAGAGGCCTGGGAGTTTCAGGGTTCTATGCAGTATCAGCTGTTCCTAGCATTGCATTCTTCTGGACAGAGAACTCTGATGTTGTTCCTGGGATATGTTGGAGCCACTCTCTCAGCTTAGGAATCACAGCCCCAAGTGCTCCTACCACCACTGGGACCACTTTGGCCTTCACTTTCCACATCCTCTCTAGTTCCTAACTAGCTGTTTCTCAGTGTGGATGCAGGCCTTCTGTCCATCCATAGTTCCCTCATAGGTTTCATATATCCCCTCTCATTAGGTCTACTGTTGTAGTAGCATTCCATCAATTCCAGGTTCTCTTGTCTCGTCCATGTATGGTTTCTTTCAGTGGCCCACTTATCGTCAGATTGTCCTGGTTCCCCAACATCTGACGCGGACCTTGTTAATCCAGGCGACATCCAAACTGGCATGACTCTCTTAGTTCGTGTCATTCTCATATTTGAGGTAGGCAGGTGAAGCATTAGGGCAGAGCTTTCCAAACTTTTCATCTTGGTGACACACTTTTTAGACATGCATCATTTCGCGACACACTCTTACAGCAGGGCATCATTTCGTGACACACTCTTACAGCAGGGCACAAGGCAGGCACTAGGACAGGGCTTTCCAAACTTTTGCCGTTGGCGACACACCAATGGCCGGCGCACAAAAACCTGGAAGCGCCGCTGCCGTGGTGCGCAAAAACCCGGAAGCGCTGAGGGCATTTTCGGGGTCCCCGGAGCCTGCCCTTTGAAAGGGGTAGCAGCAGCAGTGGCATCCTGGAACCCAGAAGCACTGATGGCCCGCCACTGCCCCTTCAAAAGGGCAGGCTCCGGGGACCCCGAAAATGCCCTTGATTCCGGCAGGGAGGCGAAAAGCCTCGCCGCGCGCACGCTACCAGGTTGCTTCCTGCCTCACAGCTGATCGGCGTGGAGAATTTCCACCACCACCCCCATGCCGATCACCTGTGCAGCAGGGAAGTGCCCGGCAGCGTGCGTGAGCGATTTTCGCCTCCCTGCTGGAACCGAGGGCATTTTCATCAGTGCTTCCGGGTTGTCACGCGACACACTTGGGGCCCCCAGGCGACACAGTATTGTGTCGCGACACACAGTTTGGAAAGCCCTGCACTAGGACCTGCGCAGAATCCTGGCAGGGCAGGTTTGGAGGCACCAAGGCACAAGGCAGGCACTAGGACCTGCGTGGAATCCTGGAGGTCTCCCGCTCCAAAGGCAGCGCTCTAAACACTGTGTGTGTGTGTGAGAGAGAGAGAGAGAGAGAGAACTGGTATGCCATCTCAATCACTGGAATAACTCTAGGTCAGCAGTCCCCAACCTTTTTGGCACCAGGGACCGGTTTCGTGGAAGACAATTTTTGCACGGACAGGGAGGGGGGATGGTTTCGGGATGAAACCATCGGAAGTGGTAAATAAAATAATGGCGGGCCATGCGCAGACTAAAATAAGTGTCGGATTCTGACTTCTCATAAGGAGCGTGCAACCTAGATCCCTCGCATGCGCAGTTTACAGTAGGGTTCGCGTTCCTATGAGAATCTAATGCTGCCGCTGAGCTCAGGAGGCGGAGCTCAGGTGGTAATGCGAGCGATGGGGAGCTGCTGTAAATACAGATGAAGCTTCGCTCGCTCACCCACCTGTGTGACCTGTGCGGCCCGGTTCCTAACAGGCCACAGACCGGTACCGGTCCGTGGCCCAGGGGTTGGGGACCCCTGCTCTAGGTGACTTATATATTAGGATTAAAAACCGCAAATAGAAATAACAGAAACAATCAAACCTAAAAACCAACAATATATACCACGTCTTGAGATGTTTAAAGAAAGCAGAGTGATGCAGAGAAGAAGTTTTTGAAATAATTAGGGAATTAAATTACCTTCACACAGACGGGGTGCTCAGCTCATGGCAAATAAACCAAATTTCTAGATATTAAAATACTTGGTCTTGGAATCAGCCAGGGGGAAGGCAACCCTAGGTCTAAGCCTAAACAGTAGTGTAAGTAAGTAGCATGGAACTAATAACACTGATAATAACACTGGCAGTACAATGCAAGTGAGAAACAGGGAGGTCCAGAAGTTACATTTGATTAGAAAAGGAGATATTTTCCCCCAGTAAAAAGGAGAGTGAAAGGAAAAAGTCAAGAAAGCCACATTTTTTTCATAATGCATGGATGCTCATCTATAATGTATTTATTCTACATATAAAAGAGTTAATGAAGCTCAGGAAGATGCCAGCATGGTGTTCTACTGGTGTCTAGGAGGTTGTTATAGTTAAGAAGTCTTCTTTCAGGAAATAGAAAGCTGTGCTAATGGAAAGAACAAAAAGAAGTACAAACTCTTACAGAAAAAAAAATGTAATAATTAGGAATGCAAAACAAGTATTTAAAGCACAAATGACCAAAAAGAGAGAGAGAGAGAGGGAGAATAGGACATTTAAATGTATATGAAACAGAAAACTAGGCAGGGGTTCAGCCATTAGATGGCAAGAGTGAAAAGGATCCTCATGCTTATGAAAATTGCAGAGAAACTGAATACTTTTTATCTATCTTTACTATAGAAGGTATTGGACAGATACCAGAGTGTGTATAGACCTTCCGAGGGAGGGATTTAAAACAACTAAAATAAACTGAGGTAACAAGAGAAGTTATACTAGGACATCCTGAGATACTACACTCTAACAACTGCCAGGTCCTGATGGCATCCACCCAAGAGTTCTTAAATAACTCATCTGTAAAACTGTTGACCTTCTATAAAAATATGTAACATCACTCAGGCTTAATTTCAGAAAACTGGAAGTTAGTCAATGTGATGCCAATTTTTAAAAAGGGATCCAGGAAAATTATCTGGAAAAGTCAGTTTAACATCCATTCCCTGCAAATTGGCAGAAACTGTAATCAAGGAAAAAAATGATTAGGCACAATTATTGGAGAAACAAGCCTTGCTTGTTTCAACAACCTTTGAGAAACTTCCTCATCAGCTGAGTACATTTAGCAGCCATGGGATAATAGGACCTGTTTTTTATGGACTGCTTGTGATGATCTCAACAACAATGTCCCAATAAACACTTCTCCATGCAATTCATTGAAATGCAGATAAAGCTTTATTCAGGATACATGTTCGTTGAAGCACTCCTAAAGACTTGAATACTGATTCCCGCCAAACTAAGCTCTCTTAACCCTTCCCCCTGCGCGCCAATTCACCAACGATGATCTCATGAAGCAAACGGTCCCATCTCCACTCCGTTGCAGGTGCGTGACCTTGGCCGAGCTGTCTCTAGCTTCCAGCAGCAGACATAACACTCAACTGCCATTCCCCCTCCCAACTACTATGCAAGCACTAAGCCTTGATTAATCCCAATGGCAGGATTCATAGACATGAACCCTGACATGCCGACCCTCCAAAAGAAAGAATAGTATGCAAAGAACAAGAAAGGTTAAAAAATACAAGTATACATAAAGGCACATGGAACAATTCCAGAAATCTTCAGGCTGCAATACAATGGGAGGCACTGAGATCTGAAAAACAGAAACAATAACAATTGTGAAGTTAACCAGGTTTAGTAGGAAATTGATCATGGAATTTCTTCAATAACCTTGGCGCTGAAACATGGATCTTATCAACCCACTCCTCAAACCCCACAGGCAAATGTTTCCATTGCACCAAATACTGTAATTTTCCTCTGTGCATTCTGGAGTCCAAGATGTTCACAATTTCGAAATGTTCGTTATCTCCCACCATGATAGGTGGAGGTGTCAGTGGATCCGGATGCCATTGATGAGCAGGTTTAACTGGTTTCAATAAACTGATGTGGAAGACAGGATGTACTCTACGAAGGTTCTTTGGCAAGTCTAACTGAGCGGCCACCGGGTTGATCACTTTCACAATAGGAAAAGGGCCAATAAACTTAGGCCCCAGTTTCTTGGATGGCTGAGTTGATTTCAAATGTTTTGTAGACAGGTAAACCTTTTCTCCCACCACTAAAGGCCATTCTGGAGCCCGTTTACGATCAGCAAAAGTTTTGTAAGAATTTTTTGCCTCCTGCAATATATTCAACATTATCGGCCAATTTGATCGTATTTTTGTAATCCACTCATCTGCCAGTACAGGATCAGTCTGTTGAACCATGGCAGGGTCAGGTAGTTCAGGAATAGGTACAAAATCTTGACCAGTAGCCACTTTAAATGGGGAAAACCCAGTGCTCTGATGAACGGCATTATTATAAGCCACCTCAGCGAAGGGTAACAACTCCACCCAATTATCTTGCTGATGACTAATGTAACACCGTAAATACTGCTCCAACACGGAGTTAAGTCGTTCGCAAGCCCCATTACCCTCCGGATGATGCCCAGAGGTGAGACCCTGTTCAGTTCCAATCAATTTTAGGAATGATTTCCAAAATTTGGCGGTAAACTGACTTCCGCGATCGCTGATAATCCGCAAGGGGGCGCCGTGCGCTCGGTAAATGTGCAAGATGAATAATTTTGCCAGTTGACCAGCAGAGGGTAGTCCTTTACAAGGGATGAAATGAGCTTGCTTAGAGAATAAATCAGTCACTACCCATATGACTGTCTTGCCTTTACTCTCTGGCAAGTCCACAATGAAGTCCATTGAAATTTGTTTCCATGGGCTTGTTGGCTCAGCCACGGTTTGCAACAGTCCCACCGGTTTCCCGGGCGCTTTTTTCATGGAAGCACAAACATGACATGACAAAACATATTGTTTAACATCTTTCCTCAAAGTTGGCCACCAAAATTGCCTTCTAACCAAATGTAAAGTTTTTACAAATCCGAAATGTCCGGCAATTTTACTATCATGACAACGTTGTAAAATAGCCTTTCTCACAGTCTCCGGAACATATAATCTGTCTCCGTTCCACCACACCCCATTCGTTTCAGTTAAAGTTTGCTTGTGGTCTTTCCACCAATCATCAGTCTCTATAGCGGCCCTAAGTTCTTTCTCTAGAGAAGGTTCACATGGGGGTTTCGGTGTTTTGGCCTTGCTTCTAGTGAGAGCCACATTCCCTTGCAATTGTACAGGTATGGGTACTGTAGCACTTCCAGGACCAGGCTCCTCCTGGTTGGATAATCCTAATTGTTGCGGAGACATTACTGTAGATACCACCAGTTCTGTTTGAGTGTCATGTTGTGGTAACCTAGACAAAGCATCTGCTAAAAAGTTTTTCCCAGCTGGCAAATACTTTAGCGTGAAATTAAACCTACTGAAAAATTCAGCCCAACGGATTTGTTTAGGATTTAATTTCCGAGGTGTTTTAAGTGCTTCCAAGTTTTTATGGTCAGTAAAGACTTCAAATGGATGAGGCGAACCCTCCAGCAGGTGTCGCCATGTAGCTAGAGCATGTCGCACTGCAAAAGCTTCCTTTTCCCAAACCAACCAACGTTGTTCAGCCTCAGTAAATTTACGAGAAATATATGCACAAGGCCTTAACTGATCATTATTGTCTTTTTGCAATAATATGCATCCAACCGCAGAATTGGACGCGTCTGTCTGGATCACAAAGGGACGTTCTGGATCAGGATGTTTTAAAACGGGTTCTGCAGTGAACAACTGCTTCAGTTGTTCAAAAGCCGTTTGGCACGCCGGCGTCCATTTTAATTTCGGTTGAGGTTTATTTGCTAATACGCCATCAGCCGATTTCTTGGTTTTTAACATATCGGTTAATGGTAACGCAATCTTGGCGAACGCGGGAATGAACTGGCGATAAAAGTTTGCGAATCCAAGAAAAGATTGTAATTGCTTTTTTGTTCTGGGGGTTTCCCACGCCAACACATCTTTAACTTTGGCGGGATCCATTTCTATGCCCTGATGGGATATTCTGTAGCCTAGAAAATCCAGTTTTTCTTTGTGAAATTCACATTTAGACAACTTAACATACAATTTGTTTTCTAAAAGCTTTCTGAGCACGGCTTTTACTAGTTTTATATGTTCCTCCATGGTCTCTGTGTATATTAAGACGTCATCCAAATATACCAATACCCCCTGGTACAGAAATTCATGCAGAACCTCATTAATTAAGCTCATGAAGACTCCAGGCCCGCCCCTTAATCCGAACGGCATGACTTTATATTGAAAACAACCTAATTGGCAATTGAAGGCGGTCTTCCACTCATCCCCTTCTTTTATGCGTACTCTAAAATACGCTTCTCTCAAATCCAGCTTGGTGAATATTTTCCCTTTGGTCAGTTGAGCCAGCATATCTTTCATCAAAGGTAGCAGATATTGGTTAGAAATACAAATAGCATTCAACCCCCTATAGTCCGTACAAAGCCTTAAGGAGCCATCTTTCTTTTTCCGGAACAATACCGGAGCAGCCGTGGGTGAGGTGGACGGCTCAATAAACCCCCGCTTTAGGTTCTTATCTATAAAATTCCTCAGCTCCTGCAGTTCCTTATGAGTCATTGAATACAACTTGGGTTTAGGCAACACTGCCCCAGGCTCCAATTGCAAAGAACAGTCTGTTTTCCGATGAGGGGGCATCTGGTCTGATTCCGTCTCTACAAAAATCTCCCCCTCCTCCTCATACACTGACGGTGCCACCGCTGCTTGCGCTAGCTCCCGCACCACACAGAGTCCTGCAGTTTCCCGCTCAACTCCCAAATATGAGCCATCTGCAAATTCCATTTCTCCAGAAACCCAGTCAATCTGAGGGTTACGCTCCCTCAACCATTTGAGCCCCAATACTATGGGCTGATTGGAAATGGGAGCCACAATGAACCTAATAGTCTCTTGATGCGTCCCAATAGTCATTTTCAGGGCTTCTGTATAGTATTCCACTGGACCCCCTTTCATATCTGACCCATCCAACTGACAAAATATGATGGGAACTTTTAACTTATGCAACTTAAGTCTCAGTCCTGTAACAATGGCAGGATGCATCAAACATCTTGAGCACCCCGAGTCCAGCATTGCCATCAAATTGTTCTGATCCCTCCCATCCAAAGTTTCAAGCTTTATCTTAACCTGCATGGTAGGACAATCTCCACTCACCAGCGGATCGGAGCGCCGATCTGCAAATGCCTGGCCCACGGCGCACTTCAAGCCAGACATCGCTCGTTTCCCGCCGGCTGCATGAATTCTTCGTCAGAGGAGTCGTTCTCTCCCCCAACCAATTCCCGCGTCTTGCTTTCATCCAGAGCATGGGCTGTTCCCTTGTGTGGTTGTAGCTTAGATGGTTTGGAAAGCTGGCTGTCTGGCTTTGCTTTTACTGTAGAGGGTTTCTGAGGGCAGTCACTAATGCGATGCCCCTCTCTGCCACATTTGAAACACAAGCCCCTTTTTGCTCTGCGTTCCTTTTCCTCTTCCCAAGCATTGGCTCTAGCCAGCTTCTTAGCCGGTGGCTGTCCCACAGGGGTTTTCCCCGAGCTATGCAGCTTCCGGTACGATCTCAGTCTCAATTGAGTGCTCTCAGCCCTGCCAGCTAATTGAATCCATTCTTCTAGGGTGTCAGGATCACCTCGTCCTGCTGCCATCTCTAAAATCTCTGGTTTCAGCCCCATCTGGAAATATTCCACCTGAAAAGCTTCAGGACAGGTTGGGACCATTCCTATAAGCTTTTTAAACTCCATTGCATATTCGGCAACAGATCGGTTCCCCTGGCGTAGCTGCTGCAATTGCACTTTAGCTGACATTTTAGAGAGGGTATCTTCAAACCGGCGTCGTAAGGCTAGCATAAAGCCATTAAAAGTCCATAAATCTGGAGAGTTAGAGTCATGCAACGCCACCAGCCATAAAGCAGCCTCTCCCTCTAAGAAACTTGAGACATACCTTACTTTGGCTTCTTCCGTTAAGAAAGACTCTTCAAACTCCTCCATAAAACCCCTGACATGGGTCATAAAGCAAGCCAATTTCCCTGGGTCCCCATCAAATCTTGTTTTCAATTTGTTCAACGCGAACACCCTAGGTTGGCCCCTTTTTAATCCACTTACGGCCGGTTGAGGCACCTCCATTTCGGGTCCAGAGAATTCCTCCTCCTCCTCTCCACTGGACGTGCCGCTCTCTGCTGCCGTGGTCATCAATTTAGGTTGTAAATCCACCCCTGGAATCCCTTCCTGCTTTGGAGCCAGGGCCAGTTGCTGCACGGATTGGATAAGGGTTTGTAGTTGGTGACTAATAGTCTCCATTTCAAAATCAATACGTGCAGTCTTCGCTTCCAGTGAAGCCATCCTCTGGGACTGGGTCACTCTGGGCTTAGCCGTGCGTTTCCCCATCCCAGCCTGGATGCCACCTCCAATTCCCACAGACCATTCCGCTCCCACTCTAGGGGTGCGTGCCATGGCTAGCTCGGTAGTCTCTACGCCACTCCGTCGAGACACCTTCTTAGAGGCTTTTTTCTTAGCTGCTTCTGGTTCAGCAGCCGCACTTTTCCCTTCCTTGGAATTCGCTTCCCAACCTGAAGAGGGGCCTGGTTGCTCCCCTTCCTCCGCCTGGAAACATTCCATAGATTCTTCCATGCTGAAGTTGCTTAGACAAGCCGATTCTCACTCAGGAGGCACTAAATGGAGTTACCACTTGTAACCTCAGGATAAACCGACTGGATTGTAGATTCAAGTCTTTCTGTGATGATCTCAACAACAATGTCCCAATAAACACTTCTCCATGCAATTCATTGAAATGCAGATAAAGCTTTATTCAGGATACATGTTCATTGAAGCACTCCTAAAGACTTGAATACTGATTCCCGCCAAACTAAGCTCTCTTAACCCTTCCCCATGCGCGCCAATTCACCAACGATGATCTCATGAAGCAAACGGTCCCATCTCCACTCCGTTGCAGGTGCGTGACCTTGGCCGAGCTGTCTCTAGCTTCCAGCAGCAGACATAACACTCAACTGCCATTCCCCCTCCCAACTACTATGCAAGCACTAAGCCTTGATTAATCCCAATGGCAGGATTCATAGACATGAACCCTGACACTGCTAACTGATCAAAAAATAGAAAGCGAAGAGTGGGGATAGGCAATTTTCTCAAATGAAGGATGAAGTAGAGTCCCTTAAGGATCTGTGCAAGGCCAGAGTTACTCACAGAATCTGAACATTTTGTCAGAAAGACAAAACAGGCATTTCAGTGTTGCAACATAAGCTTCATCCCTCAGATATGTATGTGCAATATCACCATACATTTTCAAAAGGAGCGGAAAGTACACCACAATATTGTAGTGAGAAATACCAAATATGACAAGAGCTCCAGAAAGATCTCTTTAATTGAGTGAATGCTGAACCAAATGACAAATATAAATGCAATTCTTTTTTAGTATTTAATTTTTATTAAGGATTTTGATTACAATAGTAAAAACTAATACAAACTAAACTTAAAGAAAGAAAGAAGAATAGCAAGAAAGAATAAAAAGTGCAAGAAAAAAGAAAAAGAAAAAGAAATAATATGATAAAGAAAAAGAAAAGAAATATAGAAAGAAGTGACTTCCAACCTTCATTACAACAAGTATAGACAAATTAAGTAATTTTTCATTCCCTATAAGGTTACAAACAGATATCTCTTCATCCCATATCCCATCCCTTATCTATAAGCAAATCCATAAAACATCAACTTTTCAATCCTGGTGTCAGCAAAAAGTCCATAAAGGGTTGCCTGAACTTTGGAAAATAATGTCTTATTTTAAGACATTAAAATAATCATTTCTTGATCAAATAAACCAACGTTATATCACTCTACCTGGGCACAGAGATTTCGCTTCTGTCTGTGCTCCTGCCCTCTGAAGATGCTGGCCACAGATGCTGGCGAAACGTTAGGAACCACAACTTCCAGAACACGGCCACACAGCCCGGAAGACCCACAACAGCCATCGAACTCCAGCTGTGAAAGCCTTCGACAATACATTTATATCCCTTCCTTTTACTTCTAACAGTCTTTGTTTTTAGTTCATTCAAATATTGTCATAGGATTTGATTTCTCTTCAATTCCTTTTTAACCCATCGCACAGACATCTTCAAGGGTTTAACAAGCCTCTTTTGTAGATCCAATAAGAAAACATTTTCATTCGTATTTCCCTTTTAATTTTTAAAACTTCAGCCAGTTTCTTTTGTATATCCAATAAAGTGTCCTTTTCCAAATCATTCTCTTGGCTTGTCATTTGTAGTTCCACTTTCAGTACTTTCTCTGTCTTGTCAAACTTTGCTCCACATCTGTTATTCCCTCATTAACATCTTTTGGACATAATCTGTCTATAGAATCAGACATCATTACTGACACTGTTGATATTGTAGCTACTAATTTCTGGCTCCATTCTTCAAAGATTTCCTTTAATATTTCTGATGTTATTTTGTGTCATTTTGTAAGTCCCAGTTATCAAACACCAAAAGCAGACTTGTATTTTTTTCCTTTCTACTTAGAATGCTGAAGACATTTTTTTTAGACGGAAAGGCTAGATCTTATTATTTTCATGCAAAAAATCCATGATTCAGTCACTGCATCTCTATTTAAAAAAACACAAAGGGTAGAAGCATTTAAAAAGATCTTCAATGAGATATTAGAGAAGTAGCTAGCCAAAATAGAAAATGGTGGAATATATTAGAATAGGGAATATGTTAGGCCAGGAGAATTGGAATTTGAGAGCAGCCATGGGGAGTCCTACATAATGGCTGATGCAGGGAAAGTTTAACTTCTCAAAAAGTGGCGCTCATAATCATAAAATACTTATTTACTGGAAAGTAAGTCATTGGGGGCAAACTGTTGACTGTGCAGTTTTATGAATTATGACTGAAGTGGGATGAAGAAGTCTGCTATATAGGCTATAAGAAGAATTGTAAAGCCTTGCTCACATCAAACTTCTGGACATGTCCATGCTGTTTCCTTGGCAGCAGTACAGGAGTGGTTTGTCATTGCCTTCTTCCAGGATTTTTCTTTTTTCTTTCCAGTCTAATCTGTATCCCTGGCATTTATTAATGGTCTCCTGTCTAAGTAGTAACCAGGTCTGACCCTACTTGACTCTTTTGAGGCCAGCCTAGGTAAGTTAGGTGTTGTCCTGGACATAGAAAAATAGGCATCCGTTTTCTAAAAATGGAATTAAGTGTAGAGTATAGAGATTACACCACAGAATCCTGACCCTCTTTCAGGTGGAGATGGACTAGGATTTCAAGCCATATTCATGGAGAGGAGAGAAGCAGCACTCTGTCCAGAGTTTCTGGATAGGAGATCAGGGAAGTTCCTTTGTTGCTTCCAACCCTAAAACATTTGTGCTGTGAATGTACTTGTGTCTGTAGCAAAAATTAGATTTAAAACATTTATTTATCATTAATTAATTAATTAATTAATTAATTGTTGTCTTGAGTGCTGTACGGGCAGAAAACCAGGGTATAAATGTAAATGTAACACCAGTAATAATAATTTGTTGGGATTTATTCCTGGAACCCCCCTCCCCCTTCTAGCCTCTTAGGTGTTCTCTATCATTTCAATTTACCTTTGTCTTTCTGTGGACAAGTGGACACTTAAACAAAGCAGTGTGTTTTAACTAATCACCATTTTCATTTTCTAAGAAATTCCTATGGAGTCTACATAGAACCCAGAAAGATTCTTATTAAGAGGAAGATAGAGATTTGCTTGCAGCATGGTGGTTTCCATTCCATTAAAAATAAATAAATAAATAAATAAATAAATAAATAAATAAATAAATAAATAAATAAATAAATAAATGGATGGATGGATGGATGGATGGATGGATGGATGGATGGATGGATGGAAGGGTGGGTGGGTGGGTGGGGTGGGTGGGTGGTGGTGCAGGGTACCTGAAGAAGGTCCAGTGTAATGTTTAAGATGCTGGACTGGAGCCAGAAAACACAAGTACTACTCCATCCTCAGCCATGAATGCTCACTGAGTGACTTTGGACTAATCACGCTCTCTCCATCCAACATATCTCATAGGATTGTTGTTATATGGTTGTCTATGACCATAATTGTGGAAACCCAAAGAGATGAGAGCTTGGAGAGACGGTGTGGTGACAGTTACAAAAACAAGTTTTAAGCCCAAGTAATTAAGAAAATATTAGAAAGATACTCAAAATGGTTCCCTGGGATATTAGAGGGAGGGAAAGAAAAACACAATCAGACTTTTGACATTCTGTTACTACAGCTTAGATCAGTAGAGTTCCAGTCATTCTTGAGGAGTCTGTTTCCTGACCTGGCTTACCTAAAAAGGCTGACAATAATAAAGATTTATTTGATTTGAGTTGTTGTTGTGCAGAAAAATTAAAGGAAGGATGACTATTTATGACACCTTGAGCTCCTAAATGAAAGGTGGGATATAAAAATGAATGAATGAATGAGGTATCAAAGGAGGTGCCTACAGACACATAGGTGTTTACAAGTACCATTTGCATTCCTCTATAGTCAAAGGATCAGGAACGTTCCTGTAGGTTCATATGTTCAGAGTTCCTGTCTTGGTTTCTGCCTACTACTACTGCTATACTACCAGGATATGTACTGCTAAACAATATAATCTCCTTTTCATTCAAGTTGAGTGTCTACATCAGGGGTGGAGAACCTTTTTTCTGCCAAGGGCCATTTGGATATTTATAACCGGGGACCGGGGGGGTGGGGGGCGGGGTTTCTGGGATTTCTGCGGACCGAGGGCCGGAGTTTGTGGGCGGGATCCAATCACAAGCACTGGGGGGCAGGGTTTGCGGGTGGGAGCCAATCGCGTGGAGGGGGTGGGGTTTGTGGGCGGGAGCCCCGTGGGCCTTAGGCGGGAGCCCCGCGGGCCTTATACGGCCCCCGGGCCTGACGTTGCCCACCCCTGGTCTACATAATGAGCATTCTATATATTCATGTTAATATACAATATGTGACTAAGTCACATAATTATTTTGCATAACTGCAGTCTATTTTTTTCTTTTTTCTTTTCTTTTTCTGTAGTTCTGTTTCAGATACCCTTTCCCATATTAGAATCAGGGAAGAATTCACCTAAATGTGTACCCTTATTATTGAGGATTAATTAAAACTGGGATATTGTGGGGAGTCCTCAGTTCTGAATTAAAGTTTTGGCTTCCAAGAGACTCATTCCACAAGTCTCTCACTGGACAAATTAAACACTGAACATGATTTATAAAATGTACATTAGCCTTTTTATCTTTTTAACTTATTAAATGTTGCTCTTGAAAATAAAGATACTCATAGCAATTTCTTTCTTGTGTGTGATATAAAAATGTGCCTAAGTGTTGTGAGATCAAAAAGCAAGATGGATAAAGCCAAGAAGGAACTGACAAACTCTTTGGGAAGAAGCCCATATCCCCCATATCCCAATAGCCAAAGAGCAGACTCTTCTTCAGGAACCAGCTCAACTTCAACAGATGCTTCCTACAGAATATTCAATAAGAAATATCCAGTGGTGAAAGAACGTGGATTTTATTCTGATGTCCTTACACCTGGTGCTTCAGATCTCTTGGGCGTAAGTATATAGAATCTCACTTCACTGCCTTTTCTTTTTTTGTATACAAAGTGTGTGTGTGTGTGTGTGTGTATACGTGTGTGTGTGTGTGTATACGTGTGTGTAGATGTATATCTACACACACACACACACACACACTAAGTAGCACTTTAGATTTGAAGGCAAAAAAGTGCCTTGGAGCATGTGGAGATATATACATAGTTTTTTTTAATCCGTTCAATCGTGTCTGATTCTCGGAGACTGCCTGGACAAGTCCCTGCAGTTTTCTTGGCAAGGTTTTTCAGAAGTCATTTGCCATTGCCTCCTTCCTAGGGCTGAGAGGAAGTGACCAGCCCGAGGCCACCCAGCTGGCTTTGTGCCTAAGGTGGGACTAGAACTCACGGTCTCCCGGTTTCTAGCCTGATGCCTTAACCACTACACCAAACTGACTCTCATATAGTACTTGTTTGCAATTTCTTAAATTAAACAAGTGTTTTCCTGGGATTGCACAGCAGCTACAGAGAGCAGCCATGGAAACCTGGGAAAAGATGAAGCTGCTTTAAGGTGTTGCAGATAGATGCTATGTGAATGCCCCTGTGTTCTTCAAAGCACATTTTTGGGCTCAAATCTTAAGCACTGCACAGCTGAATCAAATATATACATTCTGGATCTATCTCATCAATAGGGAGTAATTGCTGATTTTCTCATTCCATTCTTAGCTCAGTTTCTATCTTTCTTCCCTGCAAGCTATTCTTCATTTGAATAGGAAGATGGAAAGTGGATTGTTTTCAGTCCTCTTTTAATTTCTAAGGGGAGAAATTGCCACTTGTGAAAGTAGAAGTCTCTATTCAGTAATATCTCAGATGCTTTCATAATTAGCTTGGCTTTGCCATAATTGTTATAGAAGGGCACCCCATATGTTGTAATCCTGGCTTCAACTGATTTGCTTCAATAAAATTTGAGAGCTTGAAATTAAGTTTCAATAATTAAACAGAGAAAGACTAGAATAGGAAAAACAGAATAGAAACACAAGTAAAGATTGATTTATAATATCAGAGCTAAGAGAAGGAATCCTACTTTATGATTATTGGAAGTCATTCCAGATACAGTATGATTCCCAAACTTTATCTAGCATCTCTTCAACTTCCAGGACTGGAAGCTGTATTTTTCTTAAATCAGTGGGTTGTATCCAATTGTGTCTATTAGTAGATTGAAATGTCCCTTTCCCTGAATTCTCAATGACTTATGCAAGAGACTGAGCAGATGCGGGAATATGATGTTTGTAAATATGGTGTTTTTGATGCTTCTTGTGTTCATTTTTATTCAGAGACTCAATACACATAGAAACAAATGCAGGTTCATAACCGATTGTTTTCTGAACTAAAAGTTCCACTGACTCACATGTTCATGCATCCACAAATACTTACTTGACTTAAACTCAGAGCGGGATCTAGCAGGCTTATGCTGGTGCTGGTGATAGATTACCTATCTTTGCCACACTTACCCAACTCAGAGTCTAGCTTGCCATGCTAGATTTGAATTCCAGCAGAACTGAGTCAGGATGCCCACTGTACATGGTACCTGGTTCTTTATGATGGCTCCAAAATGCTACCATTTCTATAAACGTTCTACAAAGGTTCCAGCAAAGCTTGACTAGTTCCACTTGGTGCCTTTCTTAAGACTCCTGGTAGTTTTCCAGTATCACCTCATCCTGTTTGAGTGGGAACATCTTTTGTTCTGAGAACAATGTTTTGTTTAAAAACCATCTTTTGTTTTGTCTTCTTAAAATGTTCATTTAGCTAATTTTCCAACTCTATGGCCCAAACAGTGACAATCAATGTACATGATAGTTACATAATAACACTGATAACAATATGAGGCCATATGCAAGGGAAAGATAGTTAGGAAGCTTCCATTGTATGTGCAGAGGTCTGCTCATGTAATAACAGATATAACTGTTGAGAATCTTAGGAAATTGCATGTCACTGAACTAATTGGAGATTTCAATATTTTCTTCTCTGTAAAACAGCCTACTTTGTACATACAGAAGTCTTGGTGTTGCTTCATCTTGAAATCTTTCTTGTGTTTAATTTCAGGATGTGTGCATTGGTCCCAGTGTATACAAGGATTTATTGAAACAATCAGAGCTTAAGGATCACACACCAGAAGGTAAACATACAGCAAAGGACACTGCCATTACCTTTCTTATTGTGTAATAGGAAAAAAGTTGAGCTGGAATCCAGCAGTGAAAACACTGAAGAATGAGATTTGATCACATAGAGTGTCAAAATCAGCAGAGCACTTGAATAGAACAAAACCAAAACCAAAACCAAAAAAAGCATTGTAGATTTATAAACAAGTAGATGTGGCAACACTATCTCAGTAAAGCAAGTGGGAGTAAGGGAATGAACATCAAGAAAACCCAACAGATTGGTTTGTTTAAACTCCTTGAACATGTGTTTTTCTTTGGTTTTGGTTTAGAGATATGAGAGATGGCATATACAATATATAAAATATAATCTTATTCTAATCACTTTGTGTACTTTTGCATAACAAGAATATTTTAAAATATGTGAAACATTGGAAAGAGGGTGACATATTTTGTATGACAATGAAAAAACTAACATGGTCTCAAAACTGGATGTACATTAGATACTTGTATCATCCACATTATAATAAGCGAGAATTCCCCAAAGCCCTCACTCTCTTTGCAAAATGAGCATGCTTGAGAATGCTTTCCATTTCATCCTGTCAGTGGGATGAACTGACTAAACTAAACTAATGCCAAACCCAAACTAACCAGGAAACAAAAGTTGATTGGTTAATTATGTGCCAGCAAGTTGGGGTCGACTCTTAGCAACCACATTAATAGATTTTCTCCAGTTTTTATGTCCCCAACCTGGTCCTCCAGATCTTCCGATGGTGCACTCATTACCACTGTAATTGAGTTCGTCCACCTTGCCACTGGTTGTCCTCTTCCTCTCTTTTCTTCCACCTTTCCCAGCTTTATAGAGTTCTCTTAGAGAGCTAGGCTTTTGTATAATGTGCCCAAAATATGATAATTTGAGCCTGGTCATTTGTGCCTCAAGTGAGAACTCTGGATTGATTTGATGTGTGATCTATTTGTTTGTTTTCTTAAACTACTTTTAAAACTACAAAAAGAAAAAAACTAAAAAAGTGAAACACAAGAAAAAAGAATTTTTGAAGATTACATAAAAAAGTGACTTCCGACTTTCAACAAGAATATACAGCAATTTCCATAATCAATCCCTTGCTCTATATCAAACCAAAATCACATTATTTCTATAAATCATTCCATTAGCACATATACAAATCACTAAATGCAATTGCTCCTTCCCCTTATATTAAAAAAAAAGAAATATATAAATCTCTAAATCAACTTCCTTCCCCCAAAAAACAACATTTATTGAACTATTTCCTTCCTACCACTATTCTATATATTTCTGTCCAATATGTGTGTGTGTGTGTGTGTGTGTGTGTGTGTGTGTGTGTGGATGAAGGTTCTCAGTCATCCAGGTGGAACAGTCTGTGGCTTGAATCATGTCAACTGGATTTCTATTTTCTCAGTAGAAACGTTTCACTCCTTATCCAAGACTGAAGAAGCTCCTTGGATAAGGAGTGAAACGTTTCTACTGAGAAAATAGAAATCCAGTTGACATGATTCAAGCCACAGACTGTGTGTGTGTGTGTGTGTGTGTTTCCGTTCAATCATGTCCAATTCTCTGAGACTGCTTGGACAAGTCCCTGCAGTTTTCTTGGCAAGAAAAATCAAATTATAAAAACATATAAATTGTCTACTTTTATAATTAATAATACTACAACAATATTAACCCTATTAAACCTAAAAACCAAGCAATTATTATTATACCTTATAGATCTTAAAAATCAAAGAAACCTTAAAGGGAATCCAATAAATCTTAATCCAAATCATTAAAGAGAAATGAAATCATAAAAGCCTCATTATCAATCCAATTAAGCATTCTTGAATTTTTACCCCACTTCAAAATAAACCAAGACATTTACATATATCCATATTATACACAAGGGATTTTTCATACAGAAATCAAACAGCCCAACTGCCCCCCTTAGAAGCTCAGATTCTCAGCAGAAAACCTCCCACAGAACACAACCTCTTCTTTCCCATAACATTCCCTCAGAAAAACAACTCAGTTTACAATCTGTAACCCAGACTGTCCCTTTAACCCCTTCACCACCAAAATGTAGTCTTCATCTGGCCTTTCAATAAAAACATCAGTCTCACTGTCAGTAGAGACATCTCTATCTGTGTTGGAATCTTAAACTTCTTCCATAACATCTTCAGCCAGTTGACACATTTTAAAGCAAATATTTTCCACAATGTCCCGAATATCTTGCAGAATAGCTTGACAGGGATCAGACAAAATCTGTTTGTAGGTCTGCTTAAGCTCACAACGGAACTCTGAGAGAATCTCCTTGAAATCGTCCATGTTTCAGACAGTAGATTATGGCGCCCCCTAGATACTTGACTCGTGCAGATAGGAGTTAATGAGTTAATCAGAAGTTTCTGAATGAAGGGAAAGTGTGCTAACAAGCAGCTCTTAGGGAAAGTGAACAGAAGACTGGAGATCCAAAACAGCAGATTCAACGTGTAGGAAAATAATAAATCCTTCAAATTCAGAATAATAACAACAACAACAACAACAACAACAACAACGGGGAGGCAATTATTTATCTCAGTCCTCCTTAGTCTTTAAATGGGAAAAGGAGCCAAAACTTTAAAAGATTTTAAAAATTTAATCCAGAAATAACGATAAGCACCAAGAGATTCCACTTCTTGCTGTAGAAAGCCTCTCTTGGGGTACATAAACTTCCCCTTTTGGGAAAGGTGGTTGAGAAAGTGGTGGCACTGAAACTTCAGAGGATCCTGGAGGAAGCGGATTATCTAGACCCCTTTCAGTCAGGTTTCAGGCCGGGATATGGGACGGAGACTGCATTGGTCGCACTTATGGATGATCTCTGGCGAGGGCGGGATGGAGGGAGTGCATCCATCCTTGCTCTCTTAGATCTCTCAGCGGCTTTTGATACCATCAACCATGGTATCCTTCTGGGGCGGCTCAGGGAGTTGGGTGTGGGCGGTGTAGTTTTATGCTGGTTCACC
The DNA here is from genome assembly GCA_023362775.1 of Charina bottae. Classification (NCBI taxonomy): domain Eukaryota; kingdom Metazoa; phylum Chordata; class Lepidosauria; order Squamata; family Charinaidae; genus Charina; species Charina bottae. Next base: position 4,006,790 of record JALMGJ010000022.1, read on the forward strand.
TCCTTCCTCCAGGGCCGTTCCCAATCGGTGGTAATAGGAGAGGAGAGATCCGACCCTCAACCCCTCTTATGTGGGGTGCCACAGGGTTCGGTTCTCTCCCCTCTCCTGTTTAACAACTATATGAAGCCGCTGGGTGAGATCATCTGTCACCACAGGATGAGGTATCATCAATATGCAGATGATACTCAATTGTATATCACCATCCCGGGTGAAGTAAGTGATGCGGTCGATGCCCTGTCTCAGTGCCTGGGGGCTGTGGGGGTCTGGATGGGGAACAACAGGCTTCAGCAGACAGAGTGGCTGTGGATTGATGGCCTCTCAGGTTCCAGGAAGTGTCATCTTTGGTCCTGGATGGGGTAGCACTGCCCCATTCAGAGCTGGTGCGGAACTTGGGGGTCCTCCTGGACTCACGTCTCCTGCTTGAAGAGCAGGTGGCAGCCATGGCCAGGAGGGCCTTTGTGCAACTTCGGGTTGTGTGCCAGTTGCGGACAGTTACGGGTGCTGTAAGATCGGCCCATGTAACACCTCTGCTGCACGAGCTGCATTAGGTACCAGTTTGCTTCCGGGTCCAATTCAAGGTGTTGGTTATCACCTTTAAAGCCCTACATGGCACGGGACCGTTACCTGAGGGACCGTCTCATCCCCGGAATATCGACCCGCCCCAGTCAGTCATGCAGAGAGGGCATGCTACAGATCCCATCGGCAAAAGAGTTCCATCTAGCGGGATCCAGGAGGCGTGCCTTCTGTGCAGTAGCACCCGCCCTTTGGAATATCTGGCCCCTGGAGCTGAGGCAAGTTTCTTCGCTCCCAACCTTCCGGAAAGACCTGGTTCTGCCGCCTGGCTTGGGACGGGAATGCCAGTAGTTCCTCTTGGGAGTGGCTCATGCCATGAAACCCGCCTTATTATTAACATCTTTCTGTTTGGATTTTATATGTAAATTATTGTTGTTGTAATTTTATATTTTTAACTTATTGTTGTGAATCGCGCAGAGTCGCCAGGTATGGAGGAGATGGGCGGTGATACAAATTTAAATAATAAATAAATAAATAAACTTTAAAAATATATAAATTGGGTGATGTAGAAATGGGGTGGCTCGACCTAATGTCCCTTTAAGGCTACAGTGAGGCTTGGAAATGGTGACGTCCCCGCCTCCCATCATCTCTTACCGGATCGTCACGAACGCTGTTTGCGATTCTCTGGCTACAAGACGACTTAACGACTGAACAACAACAACAACAAGTCAGCACTGTTGTACAAACATAACCTAGTTAACAATGGGGCAGTTCTGAAGCTCCAGTTACTCAATTCTCCAAGGAAAGAGTTGGAGATTAAGAGCAGCTGAAAAAGCAAGGCTTTCTATACAAACTCATTGTCATAGTCCTGGCAGCCACAAAACATACCTCTCTTGCACTAATTGGCTCTCATGCCCAAGTCAAGAAGATGCTAATGAGATCAAAGTGTGGCAGTATTTTCTGATGCAAGGGCTCATTGGATAGTAGACATTAGCTGTGGGTGACAATTCTCTATTCCCCCAAATTGTGGGTTTTGACCCAGTGGGATTATATGTTGCCAGAACCATTGTGACTAGATTAAATTTATATGAACTGGACCTCTAAATAAATCTTTTCAAGTATTGTGATAAAAATGAACCTTAAAGGTTATTTATGGAAAAATATATTTAGCTATAAGAAATGTGAGGAACACTAGTGGATTACAATAGCCAGGCCTCTTGAGCTAGCATTTACTTGCCCTGTGTTAGCTGTCTTCTATATTCTTATTCCCTATACTGATATCTCACTTTTCCTCCGGTTTGCTCAGGGAACTTATCTCATGGCACTTATCACAACAATCCTAGGATCAGGCTGACACTGACTGGCCCAACAAGGTTACCCATAGAACTTTATGGTTGAGTTGTAATTTTTGCTCACATCACCCTACAGCTATGGCACCCCACTTGCTCTTCAGTAGCTAAAGAAAAATTAAATATTTTTAAATTTTAAAATTAAATCTGGTAAGAGCCAGTTTGGTCTAGTGGTTCAGGTGCTGGGCTAGAAACCAGGAGTCTGTGAGTTCTAGTCCCGCCTTAGGCATGAAAGCCGGCTGGGTGACCTTGGGCCAGTCACTCTCTCTCAGCCCTGGGAAGGAGCCAATGGGAAACCAGGAGACTGAGAGTTCTAGTCCCGCCTTAGGCATGAAAGCTGGCTGGGTGACCTTGGGCCAGTCACTCTCTCTCAGCCCAACTCACCTCACAGGGTTGCTGTTGTGGGGAAAATAGGAGGAGGAAGGAGTATTAGGTATGTTCGCCGCCTTGATTTATTTATTTAAAAAAATAATAAAGGGATAAAAATTAAATAAATAAATATCATTGACATTGGATGAGGCATTGTTTCTCAGTTTATATTCATAATGTGTTTTCACCACTTCAGCATAGGAAAGTGTGTAATCAAATCAATACACATTTAATCAGTGATTTTTTTCTTAATTTTGTTTTTTGTCAGCCTCAACATTTAATACTCCTGAAAATATTGGACTTATCTTGGATAGACAACAAATTGGACCAACTACAGAAATTATCGAAGAGTCAGATTTTCCACTGCAAGCATATAAGCCAAAGGTTCAAATTCCATTTGAAGTGATTCCAGGACAATGCCCTCGAAAGATTGCAGTTGAGAGGTATTTTCATCCTTAGTTCAGTCAATCACCCTCTGGTTACTGTGCAGTGTTTTGTTTTGTTTATTTTATTTTGGAAATGTGTAAGATCACCCAGCTCTATAATGTCTTTGGACAGCATACAATAAAAGCCATCATAGAACACAATTATTGGTATTACAAATCTTGGGAAGGAAGGTCTATTCAGTCCACCTCAGGCACCTAATAGATTCTATTGGTTTCCAAAGAGCATTTGAGGAGTTTCCTGAAGCCTTAGTGGGCAATTCTGCTGTGTGCCTGGCTGACCTCTGAAGTAAGGGGTCAGTTGCAATGCTCGATAGGACTGCTCCTGAGTGGTCATCAATTCAAGGGAATTCCTTGGTTTTCTGAGGAGCTCCAGGAGATGAAACAGCTTAAGAGACACTTAGAGCAATACTAGCAATAAATGAATGCGACCAAATGTGGATAAGAGCTCAAGTTCAAGCATATGCTGTGGTGCGAAGAACGGTGAAACATGCATACTTCTCAGTTCAATTATTTAAACTGAGTCAGCCCCTATGAGGGAAAACTGAGCTGGAAGATCATCTGTTGAGCAATTGAAATGAATTTGTAAAGCATATAGAGGACAAAATCACTCATGCTCAGAGTTGAGTGCCGGCTGAGCAGGTGCAACTGAGAGGAGGAGGTTAGTTGTCTAGTGACGTTATCTGTGATAGGTTTCTGCCTATGGATCCTGAAGAAGTTGACAAGGTTCTCTGTGCTGTTAGTGTGGCCACCTATAGATTCCTGTCTTATCTGGCTAGTGAAAGTTGTCAGAGAGGTAACAGAAGGATGAATATGGGTAGTGGTAAATGTATCCTTGAGGGAGAGGGTGTTGTTATTCAGCTTTTTCAGCTTGTGGGACCACATTGTCTGGTGATCAACCTTCCAAGGAGTACACACCAATGATACAATGGTGGGTATAGCTAAAGCAAAGATGGGATGGAGATCATCTCCTCTCTCTCTCTCTCTCTCTCTCTCTCTCTCACAGACAGACAGACAGACAGACAGACAGACAGACAGAAAATTGAGTAGTCTGGTGAAGCAGAAACAGTGTGTTATACTTTGCCAGCCTCTGTAGTTGATTGGACTGGCAAATCAGCTCCTTCTTTGCTGCTGCTCAGCAGAGCAGGAAAGAGATTGCAGACAGGGGATATTTAAGCCACAGTCCCCTTTTATTACCATGGAAACAAATGAGTAGCAGCAAAAAGGCATTGGCCTCTGATGGAACAGTTTCCCTAACCTTTCAAGGCTATAGGAACCTTGAGGTTTCAACCTCCCTAAGAAGCTGCCTTTGCCCACTCTTCACTTTTTAATAGAGACAGGGTTTCAGAAAAGGGGTAGAGGGTATGGTCTAAAAAGGGAAAACCTGGTGGATCAGAGCTTTCCCACCATTATTGTAGGATTGGATTGGATTGGACTTAGGTATAGGTTACTCTGCATAAAATTGGGCAATCATTATCAAATGTATACCTTTCCTGCAGCACTAAAGCCATAATGGAGAATTAAGGCTGTCACTGATCACTAATCATGATAGCTATATTTTAGTCCTATTATTGGAACTTCCCCAGTCTCGGGGAACTTGCTTTCAGAAATACAATGGGAAGTATATTGCCTTTGTGTCTTGTTTATGAGCTTTCCTTATGGTTCTGTCTGGCTACTGGCTAGGTGGTCTCTGGTCTAATCCAGCACAGCTCTTTGTACATTCTGATGTAGAAAGATTCCTTGGAAAAACAGTGATCTACTGATGGATGTGCATTAATATGGGATATTCTTCAGGATTATAGATAAGGTTTAAATCAGTTAGAAAATCTCTAGCAGCATTTTATTGTTGAGGCTATCCAAAATACAAGTCAACTGCATCTTTAGTAGATAAATCATTAGCTAATAAAGGACTCGTTTAAATATGAACCATTTCTTCTTACTGTTTAATTAGGAAAAGACGATTATATCTCAGCTTAGATATCACAAAACTTTTAGAAAATGCAGGAATAGATTCTAATGAGCTGATGCCAAGACACCAAGACCCTTCTAATTTATCAACAATTGAACAAAAGAAAGACCCTCTTTTCCCCATCTATCTACCATTACAGGTAAGATGAGGGAATTACTGGTATTTGTGTTCCACTGTGGGGGTTCCAAGCCTATAACAGATATTTATCAAAGTGTTTGTTACTTTATGATTTCCCATCATCTTTTCCTTTGTATTTATGAATACCCAGTTATCATTTGGAAGGTGCTGCTGTATACTATGTCTAGCATTGGAGAGATTCGTTTAAAAAATTAGGACTTTGGTTTGGGTGGAGAGTGGAAATGGAAATAACAACAGTGCTTAACAGTAGCTGTATGTTTTTCATGAGGAAAAGTCTGATGATTAGGTGTCTGGTCCTACAAAATGTAATGTACAGAAAACCACCTCAAAATAGTGACTAAATTCCAGAGTAAAGAGGACATTTCATACATGCCCCAGCCCAGGTTGTTTTTGAGTGAAATATTAATTTGTAATTTCTTGATCATGATTATGTGGCATCAGGTCAGTATCAACTCTTAGCAACCACATAGATTTTCTCCATGATTCTAACTTCTTATTTGTTTAGATTTTTGATGATGAAGAATATGATTGCCAGACTCCAAAAGAGTGGCTGTTATTGGGGGTAGAGCCTGAATCTTCAGACCGGAAACCAGTTCCAGGAAAAGCACTCCTACCTACTAATGATATACTTGGGCACGGTAAAGAACAAATGATACAGAACTGAGTTATGACAATGATTAAAAAGAAAAAAAATACAATGAAATAGCCTTTTTCCCCTCCAAGTTTTATATTTTGAAAATTAATTGGGAGATAAATATGTTTTCCTTAGCTTAAATAAATCTATTTATTTACCTGATTTATAGTTCGTAGCTTTAATATTTCCAGAGCAGTTAAGAAAGTAGTAGGACATAGTATGAGAACATGAAATAAAACATAATAAAATAAAGCTTAGGAACTAGCATAAAAATTAGAATAATAATTTCACACAGACAGTAATATAGAAATTGGTCTAAATTAAAGCTGCCAAGTGTAATAATTAGTAAAAGGATGGAAAAAACAGGAGTTTTTTGACTGGGAAATAAAGGACATTAGTGGAGGTACCAGATGAGCCACTTTGAAGAGACAATTCCACAAGTGGGAATTTTTAATTGCTCATGCCACTTTAAATAGAAGCATCCCCCCAAAAAAATTCAGATTACAACCTCAGTTAATGTATAGACTGATGCATGGAAAAAATCCTGTACTTACACATTTTTTTAAAAAAATGTTTAGTTTGTCAGGGATGTCTGATTTCAGCTTATTTTGATGGATACTGAGTCTGTGATGCTCAGTGTTTTGAGCTTGGATGTCAGTGGAACTAAGCCATCACATTGTTTGTTGTACCTCCCTATGAGGTTTTGGTATTCCATTACCTTTTGCGCAAGTTATAATTTTAGAAGTACTCTCTGATTTTCCTGCCTTTCTCCTAAGTGCACAACATGAGATTCTTGTGAGTTATTTTTTCATAATGCACTGAATTGTTAACACGACTTCAGCAATTTTGAAAGAAAAATGATTCAGTTAGAAACATTCCTTTATCTAAATTTCTGCATGATAACTTACTTACTTACTTATTTTTCAAATTCATATAGCCACCCATCTCATATATATGACTCTGGGCAGCTTACAGACAATTAAAACAAATATAAAAAGAACAAAAAAGAACAATAGAATAATTTAAACACAAGAAAAAATATAAAATATATTTATATAAAATATAAAACCATATAAAAAACCATAATAAAATATATAAAACTCACAACCAAGTAATCCCATTCATCAAAATAATCAGTACAGTCACTGTACCTGTCAGCCTTATGAGGTAGACCAGTCAGGAAACACGACCAGATGAGCTAATTCTACTTTATTGTAATGCTACATTAACAGAATATTGCAAGTCAGAAAGTATATCTCTCCCCCCCCCCAGTCTCCTTTACAGCCCAAGAAACTAGGGAGGGTCTCTTCTGAGCCTCTTGCCCCGCCCACATTCCTGCTGCAGGCTCACCTGCCTTTCATCTGACTGTTCCCTTGGCTGTGTCTCTTTGCCCTGTCTTCCAAGGTCATTCCCACATACCATTACAGTACCAGCTTCACCACACTCCCGAGGCCCCATGCCCAGTGGCAAAATCATGTCTTTAGGGCCTTGCGAAAAGCCAACTTCTTCCTAAATCTGTTAAAGTCTGGGATCAAGAACAGAAAGAGTGCATGAACTGTAATTTCTGTAATATTACTATTCTAATTAAGGCAATTGTGAAATTTTAAAACTGTGTTTGTCATTAATACCTAAGGAGATCCAAAAAGCCACACACTGATCTATAAGTGGATAAATGTTGGAGTCTTGGATTATGATGAAGAGTCAAAACTCTACTTGGTACATAAGACGGACAAAATGGGCCTTGTTCGAGACCTCAACGGGAGACGTATAATCAATGGAGGGATGACACCTGAAGGTGGGCTTCGATTTAGTTATCACCAGAATGCAGAAAGGAAGAAATTCAATTCAGTACAATTTCTGTACCAGATTAACTATATCTGATACATAAAAGCCCTGTGTTGCGGTGTATCTCCTGACCCCTTTAATAGGAAACAGCTGAACATTTTAAAATAGCTTTCTCCCGATAGTCCTTGGAAGCACCATGTGGACAAATTCACGATTATTTATAAAACAACTTCCACTCTTATGCGTACTACTTGCTGCATTTTCGGTCATCACTTGGCTGATTTTATAACCCCTACAGAGACATTTGAAAGAGGCAAAGAGATGAGGAAGTGATCAATCCCTGACCACATCACCTACAGTCACAGGAAGGGATAATAAACAGACAATCAGATTTGTGCTCTGATATACAGCTTATCCACGTGTCCTTGTTATCCTGACCTGAGCCAGTGTGCTATAGTGGTTAAGATGTTGGACTGGGAACCCAGGTTCTAGCCCCTCCTTAGCCACAGAGACTCATTGGGTAATTTTGAGCCAGTTACACTCTTGTAGCCTAACCCACCAAATACAGTTGTTGTGGGGAAATTGGGAGGAAGATCATCTTGTGTGCTGCCTTGAGCTTGAGAATAAAAGGCAGAATATAAGTCAAATACGTAAATAAATAGGCTGTTTATTATTTGTTGAGGACATGTCCTCACAACACAGCCTTCATCTCGGTGCCAGTCAGCCACTAAGTATTAGCTTGATCTGGCAGGAAACTAGGATTGACAAGCAGAACAAGCCCTCTCCTGTGTCGTTGCATAGAGCAGAAACTTGAGGGAGGTTCAGCACTCCAAATTGCCCCCCCTTCTCAACTGGCTGTGGGGCTCGGTGCCCCTGTATTTGTGCTTTAGCTGACAGAATTGAGCCTTGCCTGGCGGCCAATTTCTTTCTTTTTTCTTTTACTTATATTTCTTGTTTATGTGTCTATACACAACTCTCTCCCCCGCAAACATTAAAGTGCATTCTGCCGTAGGTAGCAAATGCAAACTGACATCTCCCCCAGCCTCTTCGTTATCCTTGTCCCAGAGAACCACTTCCCCTACTATCCTTCAAGACAGCTCACCAGAGAGGTAGGTCCCTGTCTGGTTGAACCCTTCCATTCCCTAGAGGCTGGGGAGGTGCACTCATTTGCCCAGTTGCTGCTGAACTTGCTTTCAGAAGGGAAGGGCAGGCAAGCAGACAGGCTCTACATGGTGGTGGCAGTGCTGGAGCTGGTTGGGGACACCCTGCACATGGCCAGAGGCAGCTGTGGCATGGCAAGGCAGCACTGCTCCACTATAGTCAGGCACCTCCCTGCCGCAGCCTTTTACAGCAACTCCTGCTGGCCTCGTTTTGGAGGCGCGGGAAGAGGGATGCCATGGGGGTAGCAGTTTTCCAATCCGCATACTTTCCTCCCATCTCAAAGACATCTCTAAAGCACATTGCTGGCTTGTGTAATGAAGAAACCATAGGAGGAAGAGGATATGGGGAAAAGACAACAATGTTACTGTCTGCCTCTGTGAAGGCTGTTAGTTCCTCTGTAGGTACCATTGGATTACCACTGGTTTTCAGTCATAGGGCAAGTAAGACCTGCTGAGGGCAATTTAAATGAGGAAAGCAGAACAGGAGGAAAGGGTTAAAAGATGCACAGTCTCGTTACTTTTAACTAAGAAGAGAAACAAAGCAGTGGGAGACCTGATCAGAGAGTTTCTACTGTCTCAGTTAATTAGACATGTTGACATTTCTCCTCAGTAATCCTCTAATTCTCAGTTTTGATTCTCTTATCCATTTTTTTCAGCTAGAAGGCTATTAACTGGACAAGAGTCTGGTTACACGCAGACAGTTTTGGATATTTAAGCCTTGACATTCTGTTGTCTCGCTTTCTGATCTCTGCCTAGGGAGAGCCCCACTGATCTCCTGTCAGTATTGGGTGCCTCGGATCCGTTTGCTTTTTCTTGCTGAGGACCCTCGTGTTTTTGCCCAGCGTGTGATCTCAGCCCACAATTTGAGGAAGAAAACACAGGCACTCTTGTTATATAATCTTTATGTGGACTGTATGCCTGTGGATGGATTACAAAGCATTGAAGAGAAAAGTTTGCAAAATATGAAGCAAATGGCAGTGGAAACTTCACATCTAAAGAAAGGAAGCCAGTAAGTTTCACAACACTTTTTCAAAACTTCATTGGATCACTTGTCATGTTTGGATTATTAATTCTTGTTCATGACAAGAGAGGCCCAGCCAGCCAGGTAGAACTTGGTTTTTTCTCATTTCCCTTTCTGTTCCTTCTTTGCTACTCCTTTCCCTCCTTCTGCACATGCTAGAAATGTAGTCTTCAGTGGCAGATGAAAAAGAGAAAATGAGTAAATACAAGTCAGAGCAGAAATTATTTGAATAAAGTTAGGTGCAATCACATGCAACTATAATATGGAATGGCATGGTACTACGAAGCATTATTTATACACAAATATGCACAGTTTTAGCATTTAAAATTGTTAAAATACAGGAACCAAATGGTGGAATTTAGATGGCTTACATAGACACTTCCTTCTTGTTAGAATTTCTTTTTGTGATTCACTGATGATGATGCTTTATTAGGAAATGCTAACATATACTCAAATCAGTATAATCAATGTACTGTGTAACTGAATGGAATGGAGATCTATGAACAAGAAGTGAAGTAAGTGTGAAGAGAATCTTGAAGCTTGCATTCTATGGATTCCATGGCTTGAATAAGTTGAGATACACAAGCTAGATGAATCGTAAACCAATCATGGTATAATACAGTATATCAATCCGTCTCACTATATTGTGGCATTTGGATACAGGAGTTGAACTTAATATAATTAGTACCTAGGACTCATAGTATTTATGAATCATCCATGGCTGGCGAAAAATAATCTGGTTTTAGATAAGAGTGACAATAATACCATGAAATGCCTGCAGAAATCTTTGAAGGGTGTCCATCCTGATAACATCCCACTTCCCCTCACCCAGTTTCTTAGCATTTGCGTATAGGATCACCCCTCCCTAAATTATAGTACTATGGATTATTTTCCTTTTGCCTTCCTCCTTGCATCTTATATCCCATTAACTTTGCTCTGTGTGTAGTAATTCATGCCTAGCTATCACAGGCGAGTAGTTGCACAGCTTGAGACATTGCTCAGGGTATATATCTCCATGCTCATCATAAGACCTATCGTTCAGCCACTTTATTGGGCCCAGATGAGTATCATGTGTACTGAGAGATACTTCTTCCAGGTAAGTATCAATACTTGCTATGTGCTAGAGAATCTGCTCTGGTATGTCCTGGTATGTCTCCCTTTCATTTTAGGGCATTTGCTTCAGATTTGTTGGATTCTTGCATTTTTAACTCTCCCTTCTCAGTAAAATGCAAGCATTTGTAATCAATTCACAATTACAATGTATTGTGAAATGTATGGAATATTGCTCCTAATTCTCTCTCTTCTAATACAGCCTTAGGTGCAACATAACTATGCTCCATTTTCTCTTAATCTTGCTGTTCCATTCTCCCCCTCATGAAATTCCATTAATGTGCTGCAAATGCTTTTAATGAAGAAGCAAAGCATAAGTGAGCACAGGAGACCTGAATATGGGACTAGAGGTATATGAGTGACAGAGACATATCATTTTGAGAGGTCATTGTTCATTCAGTTAATTAGTTTTTTAATTATGCTTAGAGTTTTACATCGGCTGCACCTCCTGGGAAAGGAAGTGTCCCTAGACTATGAGCGTACCATGAACATGATTAACTTTGACACAATTGTCACTTCGAAGCGTCAGATATTCTCATATGTCACTCTGCCTGAGAAAGAGGAAGAGAAGGTACCAGAGAAAGGTAGGTAGCGCATGAACACTTGCACACAGAGAAAGTGAGAGAGAGATTATAAAAATTCTTATAAAATGATATTTGTTGCAGTTAATGAGGTTTTAGTAACACAGATTTATATCTATTACATACTGTTGACAAGATAGGGAAATTTTGTCAAAACTTTTTTTTAATACACTAGAACAGAGCTTTCCAAACTTTTCATGCTGGCAACACACACCAACGGCGGCACGGCGGCGGCGGCGTGGCCTGCGGTGTCCTGGTGTGTCGCACGAAAACCCAGAAGCGCTGATGGGGGAACCGGAAGAAGCCGCACCCTCGTCAATCAGCGCTGATTGGCAGGGATGCTGCTTCTTCCGGTTCCCCCATCAGTGCTTCCGGTTTTTCGCGCGACATACCAGGACACTGCAGGTGACACACTAGTGTGTCGCGACACACACTTTGGAAAGCTATGCACTAGAACAGGGGTCGGCAAACTTTTTATGCCGGGAGCCATTTTGACATGCTCGTGCACATTTTGAAATGCTAGAGAGCCAGGGGGCGGGGTTTGCGGGCGGGGGCCAATCACATGGAAGGGGGCGGGGTTTGCGGGCGGGAGACGGCGTCCACCCGGCCCAGCTGCCCGGGGTCCAGGGAGATCAGCTCCGGCGGGATCTGTGGCGAAGAGCGGCTGTGGGGGGGGGCGGGCGGCGACGACAAGCGACGCGCTTCAGGCTTTCAGCGCTGGAAGGAGGCCCGCCTTCCAGCGCTGAAAGCCTGAAGCGCGCTGCTTGTCGTCGCCGCCCGACCCCCCCCACGGCCGCTCTTCGCCCGCCCGCGTTGAACAAAGAAGATGATGGAGGGTGGGAAACGAGGCCTGCCCGCTTACCTGCCTGCCTCCCTCCCTCCGCGAGGCCCCCGCTGCCTTCCCGGGGTCCAAGCCGGATCGGGGGCCTCGCGGAGAGAGGCAGGCAGGCAGGTAACCGGGCAGCCCTGGCCTCCGCCGCCGGGCCCGCCCCCCTCGGCCGCTTCCGCCCGCCCGCGTTGAAGAAACAAGATGATGGAGGGTGGGAAACGAGGCCTGCCCGCTTACCTGCCTGCTTGCCTCCCTCCGCGAGGCCCTCCGCTGCCTTCCCGGGGTCCAAGCCGGATCGGGGGCCTCGCGGAGAGAAGCAGGCAGGCAGGTAAGCGGGCAGCCCTGGCCTCCGCCGCCGGGCCCGCCCCCCTCGGCCGCTTCCGCCTGCCCACGTTGAAGGAAGAAGACGATGGAGGGTGGGAAACGAGGCCTGCCCGCTTACCTGCCTGCTTGCCTCCCTCCGCGAGGCCCTCCGCTGCCTTCCCGGGGTCCAAGCCGGATCTGGGGCCTCGCGGAGAAAGGCAGGCAGGCAGGTAAGCGGGCAGCCCTGGCCTCCGCCGCCGGGCCCGCCCCCCTCGGCCGCTTCCGCCCGCCCGGGTTGAAGAAAGAAGATGATGGAGGGTGGGAAACGAGGCCTGCCTGCTTACCTGCCTGCTTGCCTCGCTCTGCGAGGCCCCCCGCTGCCTTCCCGGGGTCCAAGTCGGATCAGGGGCCTCGCGGAGAGAGGCAGGCAGGCAGGTAAGCGGGCAGCCCTGGCCTCCGCCGCCGGGCCCGCCCCCCTCGGCCGCTTCCGCCTGCCCGCGTTGAAGGAAGAAGACGATGGAGGGTGGGAAACGAGGCCTGCCCGCTTACCTGCCTGCTTGCCTCCCTCCGCGAGGCCCTCCGCTGCCTTCCCGGGGTCCAAGCCGGATCTGGGGCCTCGCGGAGAAAGGCAGGCAGGCAGGTAAGCGGGCAGCCCTGGCCTCCGCCGCCGGGCCCGCCCCCCTCGGCCGCTTCCGCCCGCCCGGGTTGAAGAAAGAAGATGATGGAGGGTGGGAAACGAGGCCTGCCCGCTTACCTGCCTGCTTGCCTCCCTCCGCGAGGCCCCCCGCTGCCTTCCCGGGGTCCAAGTCGGATCAGGGGCCTCGCGGAGAGAGGCAGGCAGGCAGGTAAGCGGGCAGCCCTGGCCTCCGCCGCCGGGCCCGCCCCCCTCGGCCGCTTCCGCCCGCCCGGGTTGAAGAAAGAAGATGATGGAGGGTGGGAAACGAGGCCTGCCCGCTTACCTGCCTGCTTGCCTCGCTCCGCGAGGCCCCCCGCTGCCTTCCCGGGGTCCAAGTCGGATCAGGGGCCTCGCGGAGAGAGGCAGGCAGGCAGGTAAGCGGGCAGCCCTGGCCTCCGCCGCCGGGCCCGCCCCCCTCGGCCGCTTCCGCCCGCCCGCCCGCGTTGAGCGAAGATAATGATGGGGGGCGGGAAACGAGGCCTGCCCGCTTACCTGCCTGCTTGCCTCTCTCCGCGCAGGGGCTGCTGCGGCTGGAGATGGCGCTGCCTCCCTGCTGCGCCGGGCCTCGCTCAGTGCGAGAGCCAGGGGGCGGGGTTTGCGGGCGGGGGCCTATCACGTGGAAGGGGCGGGGGTGAGTTCAGCTGCGGAAGAGCCACACTCAAGGGGCCAAAGAGCCGCATCTGGCTCGCGAGCCGCCATTTCCGACCCTTGCACTAGAACAACAATTTCCTAAATCCTTAATTCATCAAAATTCATGTTGGCAAATACATAGCTCCATGTCATGTATTATTTTTAATGGAATCTAAAATATAGCATTATATAAACATTTTTAATATCTCCCAGCAATTTTAGTTGAAGTAAGTTGAATTGTACTCCTAAAATGATGCACACTCACTAGATCAGGTTAGGTCATCTGATGTACTCCAAATGTTTAGGCCAACTCTAATCACCCACAATTAACATAACCATGGAGTTGTAAGAACATCTTACAACAACAGTAGATACCTGCAGTGAATGAAGTATTTAAATACAGTATTCAGTATTCTGAAAATCCCGTTGTTTTGGAAAGACAGACTTCTAAGCCTTCTGACTACAATCCTAGATGTGAAAGCTTGTGGACAATGCTTGGTGAAATCTTAGAGGCCAGAGAAATGGATAATTGGAATCTCCAATGGTCAATAGAAAGTGTAATTAATAATGTAACCATCTTTGTTTTCATGCAAAATAAACAGGCAAATCTCAGTTATATGCAAGGTTTTTTTAAATATTCCTAATTTCTTCAAGCATCGGAATTTTTTACTCCTTTACTGCATGGTACAAGCATGTCTTGAGTGCTAACCTTGGGTCCGCTATATCTGGAGACTTCATACCTAAGGGATAATTTTTGAAGGATGGAGAAAACAATGCAGTCACTGTTTTAAAGAAGCAGGCAATTAATGTGTGGAAGTTGAGAACCTATGGCAGTATGTCTCTGCTGGAAAAATAGCAAGATATAGGGAACCTCAATCTGTCAATGTAACTTACAGAACTTTCTCATATACCCTGAAAGCTGTTTATCTCAGTTCCACATCCTGATCCCAAACCGTAATAGCCCTGATAGAGGCTGACTGGAGATACAGCTTCTCTATTGAAATAAGATGTTAACACTGAGGCATGTCTGAGTGCAATGGGGGCTTTTTGGAAGAAGTCAGTATATCTAAATGCATGTATATGTGTATGTATGTTTGAGAGACAGAATATAATGAGTATGTATAACAACAGAGAACATAAGTGGAGCATGTGTGAATGAAGTAGTTACAGTTTTTATGTACATCTCTGGGTTGTATTAGGGGACACTTGGCCACAGTGGGTGGTCTCTTCACATCCAATTTTGGATTATGATCTTGTCCACATATCCTGAGTATGGCAGGGTCTCCAAGTTGGTTATACTTCATGTATCTCCAGGTTGGTGGGATATAGGCAGAGATCCTAGCTTGCATAGAATAGCATGAGAATACCTGGTGATCCTGGCATTCTGGTTAAAATGTATCAAAACAGACTGGTAGTATCCTGATTAAGAGGGGATGCTGCATGTGGCACAGGTATGACTAATGCTGGTAACCTAGTCTATTCTTTCTTTCTGTTACTAAAAAGCATTATATCAAAGTTTGAACTGACCAAATTTATGATAGACAGCAGAGGTCAGCGGCTGCCCCTTCGAAAGGGCAGGCTCCGGGAACCCCGAAAATGCCCTTGGTTCCGGCCCCCATCAGCTGTGCCCTTTTGAAGGGGCAGCGGCAGCAGCGGAAAGGGCATGCTCTGGGGACCCCAAAAATGCCCTCAGTTCCGGTAGGGAGGCAAAAAGCCTCCCCGCCCGCGCGCACGCTGCCAGCACAGCTGATGGGGGCCGGGGTGGAAATTCTCCCTGCGGAACAGCTAAGTGGCAGAAAGCTTGGCAGCCTGCGTGTACGCGTGCAGGGAGGCTTTTCACCTCCCTGCCGGAACCGAGGGCATTTTCGGGGTCCCCGGAGCCTGCCCTTTCTGCTGCTGCCGCTGCCCCTTCGAAAGGGCAGGCTCCGGGCACCCTGAAAATGCCCTTGGTTCCGGCAGGGAGGCGAAAAGTCTCCCCGCCCGCACGCACGCTGCCGGCACAGCTGATGGGGGCTGGGGTGGAAATTCTCCCCGTGCATCAGCTGAGCGGCGGAAAGCTTGGCAGCGTGCGTGTGCGCGCGCGGGGAGGCTTTTCGCTTCCCTGCCGGAACCAAGGGCATTTTCGGGGTCCCCGGAGCCTGCCCTTTTGAAGGGGCAGCCCCTGCCGCCACCGCGGCAACCCGGAAGCACCGCCGGCTCTTCCGGGTTGTCACGCGACACACTTGGGGCCCCCAGGCAACACAGTATTGTGTCCTGACACACAGTTTGGAAAGCCCCGGTATATGGTATAAGCCAGAGTCTGTACATACAATGATGCTTAAAAGTTTGTGAACCCAATTACATAAACAAATGAGTCAAAAACGTTATACTTGTTCATTTATTTATTGATGAAAATGATCCAAAGCTATATATTTGTATGTGGCAAAAGTATGTGAACCTTTGCTTTAAGTAACTGGTTTGTTCCCTTCGGTCAGCATAACTGCAACTAAACATTTACAATAACTGTTGATCAGCCCTGCACATCAGCTTGGAATTTTTGCCTATTCCTCCTCACAGAACATCTTCAACTTAGGAATGTTGGTGGGCTTCTTCGCATGAACTGCCTGCTTCAGGTCCTTCCGCAACATTTCTATAGGATTAAGGTCAGGACTCTGACTTGGCCATTTCAAAACACTAAGTTTCTTCTGCTTTAACCATTCTGTGACTTGTGTGTTTTGGGTCATTGTCTTGACGCACAACCCACTTTCTCTTGAGCTTCAGTTCATGGACAGATACCCTGACATTTTCCTGTAGAATTTGCTGGTATTCAGAATTTCAGTCTTCAGTCTTCATAGTTCCATCAATGATAGCAAACCATCCTGGTCTAGAGGCAGCAAAGCAGGCCCAAACCATGATACTGCCACCACCACGTTTCACAGATGGGATAAGGTTCTTATGCTGGAATGCAGTGTTTGCTTTTCGCCAAACAGAATGCTTTTCATTCAATCCAGAAAGTTCTATTTTGGTCTCATCCATCCACAGAACGGGAGGGAAGGAAAAATAGCTGAGGAAAGAAGGGAAGCAAAAGGCAAGGGAGAAAGGGAAAGATATAACCAACTGAATGCAGATTTCCAGAGAATAGCAAGGAGAGATAAGAAGGCCTTCTTAAATGAAAAATGCAAAGAAATGGAGGAAAACAATAGAATGGGGAAGACTAGAGATCTCTTCAAGAAAATCAGAGATATCAAAGGAACGTTTTGTGCAAAGATGGGCATGATAAAGGACAAAAAAGGCAGGGACCTAACAGAAGCAGAAGAGATTAAGAAGAGGTGGCAAGAATACACAGAAGAACTATACAAGAAAGATCTTAATATCCCTGATAAATACGGTGGTGTGGTCACTGACCTTGAGCCGGACATCCTAGAGAGTGAAGTCAAGTGGGCCTTAGGAAGCATTACTAACAACAAAGCTAGCGGAGAAGACAGTATCCCAGCTGAGCTATTTAAAATCCTAAAAGATGATGCTGTTAAAGTGCTGCACTCAATATGCCAACAAATTTGGAAAACTCAACAGTGGCCACAGGATTGGAAAAGGTCAGTTTACGTTCCAATTCCAAAGAAGGGCAATGCCAAAGAATGTTCAAACTACCGTACAATTGCGCTCATTTCACATGCTAGCAAGGTTATGCTCAAAATCCTACAAGCTAGGCTTCAGCAGTATGTGAACCGAGAACTACCAGAAGTGCAAGCTGGGTTTCGAAGAGGCAGAGGAACTAGAGATCAGATTGCCAACATTCGCTGGATCATGGAAAAAGCAAGAGAGTTCCAGAAAAACTTCTGCTTCATTGACTACGCTAAAGCCTTTGATTGTGTGGATCACAACAAACTGTGGCAAATTCTTAAAGAGATGGGAGTACCAGACCACCTTACCTGTCTCCTGAGAAACCTGTATGTGGGTCAAGAAGCAACAGTTAGAACCGGACATGGAACAACCGACTGGTTCAAAATTGGGAAAGGAGTATGACAAGGCTGTATATTATCACCCTGCTTATTTAACTTATATGCAGAGTACATCATGAGAAATGCCGGGCTGGATGAATCACAAGCCGGAGTTAAGATTGCCGGGAGAAATATCAACAACCTCAAATATGCAGACGATACCACCCTAATGGCAGAAAGTGAAAAGGAACTAAAGAGCCTCTTGATGAGGGTGAAAGAGGAGAGTGCAAAAGCTGGCTTGAAACTCAACATTAAAAAAACTCAGATCATGGCATCTGGTCCCATCACTTTCTGGCAAATAGAAGGGGAAGAAATGGAAGCAGTGACAGATTTTATTTTCTTGGGCTCCAAGATCACCGCAGACGGTGACTGCAGCCATGAAATTAAAAGATGCTTGCTCCTTGGGAGGAAAGCTATGGCAAACCTAGACAGCATATTAAAAAGCAGAGACATCACCTTGCCAACAAAAGTCCGTATAATCAAAGCTATGGTTTTTCCAGTAGTAATGTATGGCTGTGAGAGTTGGACCATAAGGAAGGCTGAGCGCCGAAGAATTGATGATTTTGAACTGTGGTGCTGGAGAAGACTCTTGAGAGTCCCTTGGACTGCAAGGAGGTCAAGTCAGTCAATCCTAAAGGAAATCAACCCTGACTGCTCATTGGAAGGACAGATGCTGAAGCTGAAGCTCAAATACTTTGGCCACGTAATGCGAAGAGAGGACTCACTGGAAAAGACCCTGATGCTGGGAAAGACTGAAGGCAAAAGGAGAAGGGGACAGCAGAGGATGAGATGGTTAGATAGCATCACCGATGTAACGAACATGAATTTGAGTAAACTCCGGGAGACCGTGGAGGACAGGAAGGCCTGGCATGCTATGGTCCATGAGGTCACGAAGAGTCGGACACGACTAAACGACTGAACAACAACAACAATCCACAGAACATTCTTCCAATAGCCTTCTGGCTTATCCACATGGTCTTTCGCAAACTGTAGGTGGGCAGCAATGTTCTTTTTGGAGAATAGTGGCTTTCTCCTTGCAACCCTGCCATGCACACCATTCATTAGTGTTCTCCTAATGGTGGTCTCATGAACACTGACAGTTGCCAATGCAAGAGAAGCCTTTATTCCTTAGATGTTACCCTGGGGTTCTGGAGACCTCCTGGAGTATTACACGCCTTGCTCTTGGTGTGATCTTGGTTGATCAACCACTCTTGGGGAAGGTAACAATGGTGTTGAATTGATTCAATTTTTTACACGATCTGCCTGACAGTGGACTGGTGGAGTCCAAACTCTTTGGAAATGGTTTTGTAACCTTTTCTAGCCTGGTAAGCATAAACAACTATTTTTTGGAGGTTCTCAGAAATCTCCTTTCTTCGAGCCATGACACACTTCCACATACCTGGGTTGTGAAGATCAGACTTTGATAGTGAATACTCAGAACTCTGTTCTTTAAATAAGGCAGGACCTCCCCACTCACACCTGATCATCATCCCATAGTTTGAAACATCTAACTCTAATTTCCCCTTCAAATGAAATGATAATCCTAGAAGTTCACATACTGTTGCCACACACAAATACGTAGCTTTGGATCATTTTCCTCAATAAATAAATGAACAGGTATAATGTTTTTTACTCATTTGTTTAATTAGATTATCTTTATCTAGTTTTAGGACTTATGTGGAGAAGAGATCACATGTTAGGTTATATTTATGTAGAAATATTGATAATTCCAAAGGGTTCACAAACTTTTAAGTACCACTGTATAAACATATTGAAAGATTGATAGAATTGTTAAAGGATTTTTAGCAATAAATGAACATGAAAGAAATTAGAATTAAATTAGAATGACTGAAGAAGAGAAAATATGAGTCCTGTATGAAGAATATTAGAAGACTTAATGACTGAATTTATAATGGACATTAGAAAAAAGGATGTGGAATCTGTTTGGAATAGAGTGAAAAGAATTACGTTTTAAAATGCAGAGAAGTGTGTGGAATTAGAGTAAAGGCAAGAAGGAAAAAGGATGCATGATAGAATGCTGAAGTGAAAGAGACAGTGGATGAGAAAAATGCATGTAAGGCAACAATTGCTGCAAAAAATGAGGATGAGCGAATAATATTATATGATGTGTTTGTAGAGATATAAATTTCTCCAAAGAATGTAGTTAAAGAGGAAACAATGGTTAAGATTAAAAGAAGCAGAGAAAATGACAAACAATTTAATGGAAATTAAAGCAAATGTTTTTGGAAGTGGATGAAAAGGTTAAAGGATACTTCAGCAGAAGGATGGAATTAAAAATAAAAGTAATGAAGTAATTTGAAACTGAAGTGACAATGTTGCAAGGAGTATTTAGAGATGTCTGTGAGAACAATAGTGACATGCTGAAGAGTGGGATTGAAAAGAATGTAATAACTGTGTGTGATCAAGAAAAAGCTTTGGCTAGATGGTGTGGATGAAATCCTCAAAATCAGAAGTTTAAATACCAAAAGGCAATATTTCAATTGATATATAGACCAGTTGGAAGCCAGGGTGATTTGCAACCATAGAAAGGTATTGAGAGATATAGCCATTGTGTTACCAAACCAAGATTTAGATACTTTTTCTTCTGCCTTTATTGTTTGTCTGCTTGCTGGCTTCTTTTTACTCTTTTTTGGTGCTTTGCATAACATTGCTTATTCAAAAGGGAACAAAGGGGTGGGTATGTATGCATCTACCTGTATTTAAGAGGCATGCTTGTGAGACTGATTACTTCAGTAACATCCTCCTTTTTATCACCAGGCCTCATTGAAGTTCCAGAATACCCATTTAATGAGCAAAGAGAAACTTTTAGTTTTACCTCTCTCCTGACACGGCCAGAGGTTATCATGGCTTTGTGCCAGGTGCGAGATGAATGCAATAAAACTGCTGCAATGTCTCTTTTCCATTCCACCCTGACTAAGTATGGACGACTTGAGGAGTTTGAACAGATCCAAACACAGACCTTTTCCCAGGTATCATGTTATGGCAGATTCTTTGCAGAGATGGGATATGCAAGTGGTAAGGGACTATAGCCATTGTGTGTTGTGTGAAAGGAGCCCATGTAATACAGTGGTAGAATGTTATATTAGGCCAGTTAAGACTTGTGCTTACTGCTCCTCAGAGCATGGAACTCCCTCTTTCACTCGGGCTACTGTATCACACACAATTGCTTTCATGATTAAACTGGAAGAAACAGAAGAAAAGAAAAACCACAGATGCTCCTTTGAGCATAAGGGTGAATTGTGGTATAAAAACATAACCATATATACTGATAGCAAAAGTAGTTCACCTAGTTCAAGTCAACCGTAATGATACCAATCTCACATCAGCAAGCTTGGGAGTCATCCAAGATCTGCAGGCTTTCAGCTTCCAGAACAGCCCATTGAGGAATAACCATGCTCAGTGGTCATGAAATGTTGGCTGCTTGGTTTAGATTGAGGGGAAATGGCTGACCTAAGCACTGTCCTGAATAAAATCAACCCAATCTACAACATGGACCAGAGAGCATACATTTTAGGTTAGAATTCATGCGTCTATGATTATCATTATATATAGCTTAACCACAGATATATTGGACATAGTCTGGTTTAATGTGTGAGGAACCAGAAGAGCTTTGAATAAAAACAGGTACTGTTGATTTCCAGACACTGTTTACTGTTTTTATTCCTGGATCCCAGAGTTTTATTCTGCAAACAGCAATAACATAAACTCACCTCACAGGGTTGTTGTTGTGGGGAAAATAGGAGGAGGAAGGAGTATTAGGTATGTTAGCCACCTTGAGTTATTTATAAAAATAATAAAGGCGGGATAGAAAATAAATAAATAAATAAAATTAAAATAAATAACATAGTTCAAGACTGAAAAGCTACGCATGCATGTTCTCTACTTATTAGGGACTGTTTGCACAGAAGAACTTCCAAAACTTTCTTTAATCTACCTCAAATTGAAAAGTAGCCCAGAAGTTTGAGAAGAACCCACTTAAAAGAAAAACAATAGGAAATGTGCAGGTTAAATACTCAGAGGAGATAACGT
Source organism: Charina bottae (assembly GCA_023362775.1). NCBI lineage: Eukaryota > Metazoa > Chordata > Lepidosauria > Squamata > Charinaidae > Charina > Charina bottae. The sequence goes on from JALMGJ010000022.1 coordinate 4,028,327, forward strand.
TAAAGCTGTTTTATGCGGAGAAAAATAGGCAAGATCCCATAAAATATAATAACATCTGCTTATGGGCTTTTTAAAGGAAATAGTTGAATATTAGGAAGAAGAGCTGCTGTGCTCATATTTTAAGAAAACCAAGGGTTTTTGTTTTGTTTTGTTTTGTTTTGTTTTGTTTTTGCTATCCTTAGGAGTAAAGGTTGCATTCTTCTTAAAAAATAGATTATTTCAGTGTAACATTCTATGGGGAAAGATTTGTTTTGGTGTAGATTGCTTTGGGAACTGTTGCTGCTATTAGCAGAATGTTATTAAAGTACAATAAAATTCTTCCTGTTTACAGAATAGTATTCTGTGGACCATAAAACACATAATAAGCCCATAATGGCATCTTTTTTTTTTAGGCAAAGCAGTCTCAGGGGGATGATTTAAAATGGAGGATAGAGGTGGGAAGGAAATTTAATAGACACCCCTCTATTTTTTCCACTGCAAACTTCAGCCACTCTTCCCCAAAAGGGACAGTAATAGAGGTGCATACTAATGTGAAAGCAACAGCCAGAGAAGGGAAGGACTAACCACCCACTCCCCCTGCTGCATTTCTTTAGAATCAGCAAGTATCCATTGCTGTATCCATTTATGTGTAATACGAAGTTTGAAACCAAGATGAAGATTCTTTTCTTGTTTTAACTTCCTGCAGATTTCAATGTTCCTCAAGGATACATGGATCAATACTCTAAAGATAGCTGTGAGAAGTAGTCTGAGGGACATAGGCAAAGGCTGGTATAACTTATATGAGACAAAATGGGAGGTATATCAGATGTCCAAGCTTCATCAGTTGATGGAGCTTATCAAGTTTATGCTACAAGACTCTGTACGTTACCTGGTCCAAGATTCCCTTGTAAACTTCACGCAGCTCTTTCTGGATGCCTGCTACAGTGTCCTGGATTGCCCTGAAGATCTGGAGTGGGGAGAGGACCTTGTTAATAGCCCTTACAAGTAAGACAATTAAGAAATGTCTCACATCCAAGGAAAGAAAAGAACATTGATGAATATGCCTGAAATATATTGTTTTGCCTATGATATGAACTTTTACACATATTTTGCCTTTTTTAAAGACTCCTGATGAGGTAGTGCCACTGCACACAGCATTTGACATAACCATGTAGATTTATATCAGATTAAAGGGGTGTGATGGCTCAGTGGTTAAGATGCCAGGCTTGTCGATCGGAAGGTCGGTGGTTCGAGACCCGAGCGCCATGTGACGGAGTGAACTCCAGCACTAGCCCCAGCTCTTGCCAACCTAGCAATTCGAAAGCATGCAAATGCAAGTAGATAAATAGGTACCACTTCGGTGGGATGGTAACAGCGTTCCGCGCGCATCATGCCGGCCACATGACCGCGGAAACGTCTTCAGACAGCGCTGGCTCTTTGGCTAAGAAACGGAGATGAGCACCGCCCCCTAGAGTCGGACACGACTGCAGGGGAAAACCTTTACCTTTACCTTTACCTTTACCTTAGGATCAGTTCTGTGCCTTTGTGATCTCACAGTATTGACTCAGTTTGGCAGCTGAGCCAGCTTATTTTTGGCTCAGCTGAGATATACTTGAAACTGCTGTAAAACTAACTTGTTATTTTGAGATGCTCAGTGGAGCATCCTACTTCACCTGACTTCTCAGCCTCTGGGTTGTAGCTTTCAAGGGAAAAGGTGGCTTGATGGCTTTTCAGCTTCCCAACCATCCCAAAGAAACCACTACTTATTTATTTTTTGCAGACAGCCATACAAATAAAAACAACTTGAAGTAAGAATACAAATGGGGTAGCAAATAATTTATTTCAATTTAATTTAATTTAAATTGTAGGAATGGGGGAGTTGGTGCTACAGAATCTGTGGCAGCTCAACTAGGGAGTCATCTTTGCTTATTGCGCTCAGCATTTCTTAGTTGACAGAAGTAAAGATGAATGCAGATTGTCTTCAAATAACTTTTGAGGATTTGGTGAGAGAAAACAATAGTAGGGTGGAAGGAACTATGGTCTGTCAGAAAAGAACTTACTACATTTTTACATGTTTCAGCTAACAATTAGAACAGGAGTGGTTGTCAAATTTCAAGGACATACTTCTACAGTTTTGATTTTATCTAGTTATTACGACAGGTTGGGATTAGAACTTCCAGATCCCTAAATAGAATAGCCAATAGCCATGCTGCTAGGAATTCTGGGAATTATAGCCCCAATGCATCTGAAAAGCACCAGTTTGGTTAAAAAAGGTAAAGGTCCCCCCCCCCCCCGCACATTTGTGCAGTCGTGTCTGACTCTAGGGGCCGGTGCTCATCTCCGTTTGTTAGCCGAAGAGCCAGCGTTGTCCGAAGACACTTCCATGGTCATGTGGCTGCGTGACGCGCGCGGAATGCTGTTACCTACCCACCGAAGTGGTACCTATTAATCTACTTGCATTTGCATGCTTTCGAATTGCTAGGTTGGCAAGAGCTGGAGCGAGTGCGGGAGCTCACTCCGCACGCAGGGCTAGGGATTTGAACCTCCGAACTTGAGATCGACAAGCCTGGCGTCTTACCCGCTGAGCCACCACGAGCATTGCCTTAAAAACAGCATTTCAAACAAGTATAAGACACAACAAATGTCAAAACAAGCAATGGGAAATATTGGGGAATGTGGTTTGAATGACTCCCTCCCTCCCTCCCTTCCTCCCTCCCTTCCTTCCTTCCTTTCATGAGTTTTACTCATCATGCTTGTTCCACATTGCCCTGGGTTAATTTTGCAGATACCAAGATGGAGTTATTGATTCAAAGTTGTTTACATTCCACTGGAATGTGTGTTTCCTTCCTTCTAATTGCTGTCTGCAGGTACTATCCATGTGGCCCTCTCCATCCTGGTCATCCTACTCCAATGCAAGGTCGTAGGGGAAGGAAGTTTTCCAATTCCAAATGTTCTTTGTTCATCAGTACAGGAGAATACAGCTATGTCTCAAGTCTCCAACCCTAATGCACTCCTATATGCTGCCAACAGGATTTAAGATTGCCTTATCCAGTAATCTTTCCTGCATTCTCATGGTTCCTGCAACAGTGCCTAGAAGGGAAATACTTGTAAATGTGAAGGACAGATGGCCCTCATTGTTTGCCAGAGTTCCATGGTAGTCTGCAGCTGTGGATAACAAGAACTTGAGTTTATGGAAATTGGGGGATTAGGTTCTGGAACTCTAAAAAAAAAATCAAAAAGGTTTTTGCAAAGATTGGTAGATATACACCAGGAAGATTGGGGGTAGGCAGACTGATGGGAAGATCAGTGGCAGATCTCTGGGAATATGGGAGAGTGGAGGCCTGATGCATTCTTTGGTACATGAAGATGGATCAGACCCATCTGCCCAAAATCAGAGATACAGTATGCACAATCCTTTACCATGGACAACAAGGTCAGGTTTGTATTTATTAACGGGGGTTATGCAAAACTGTGGATAACAAACGGGAGATAACAAGGGCCACCTGTACCTAATTTACATAAGTGTTAACCTAGTTGCACCCAGTTGCTGCATTGTTTTTTAATGTATACTTGTATAGATGTTAATAAAGGCCTTATAACATCCATTGACATAAAATTTTGATAAACTGGCAAATTGAATCAAAATAGTACTCAGCTGGAATATTTTATCCATTTTAGAATACAGTATTATAGAACAGATGTCAACCAATGTAATAATACTCCCGTGAAAACCATCTATTTTACTACAGTGACAATATTGGCTCCATTAAACATTGTGGAAATGCCTGGTAGTAGAAATGTAGGATATGTATCTATATCATGGGCTCCTGGTTCTATGGAATTCAAACCAATAGAACCGGAGCATGTTTTTCAGCTCAGTGCACTTTTTAATTAGCAAGGAGATGAGTTAATGCTGGAAGCTATTTATCCATAACACAATGTGAGATTTCCGTATTCTCCTTTTGCAGGCCACGAAAAAATCCCCTGTTTATAATTGATTTGGCTCTAGACAATCTTGGTGTCCATTTTAGCACACCTTTGGAGAATTTTGAGGCATCCCTTGTTTCTCTTTTTAATAAAGGGATCTTGGCTACACATACTATACCACAACTGGAGAAAGTGAGTTATCTTCAAGAATCTGAAATGTCTTCTCACCCTGATATACTGTATGTTTCATCTTATAAAATGTGCACAGTTATACCATTGCAGGTTTCATTGTTTATCCTAAGGAGGTTATCCCAGAATACTCTTTATAGGTCCCAAATAGTTCTCTACCAGAAAAATATTTTGCCATTTGTTCTACAATGACCACATGCCAGTTTTATGAAGATATTATACATTACTGTAAACACGTACTCCAAAACAAATATTTAAGAAAGGGATGCTGGAGATCAATACTGTAAGGCATTTCTTTTGTTAATATGTACTGAGGTTTAGGGAAAGAAAATTGACTTTGATTTCACTTCCTGATATTTTTGGGGGGAGAGTGGAGAGTGGAGGAGAAGGCTAGAGAAACGTCAGTTCAATTTGTGTTGTAGCCACCATATACAGAGATATAAAACCTCTAAAAATTTAAAAGGGCAGAAGATAAGGGAGGGTTTTGCAGAAGGATTTAGCTAACATTTTTAGCACTGACATATTGCCAGAGGAGGACTCAACTAACACTTTTCCGATTGAGGAAAACATGTCAGATTTAAATGAGAAAGTGTTGACAATAATACTGTAATTTTAAATCCTGAAGCTATTAATGCTGACACCAAAGTAAAGGCAATATCTGAGATGTTTCATTATATGTATTTATCTTGATGCTTCTTTATAAAGTGGTGTGCTGCAGATTAAAAAAAAAGGGGGCTTTTTATTTCAAAATTCAAATCTCAGCACAAATCATTGTTAAAGTGACTTTTGGAGTAAGTTGAAGGTTTTTTATTCAGTTCTTGCAATAAGCTTCTGCTGATTTGGCTAAGGTGGGAGGTCTTTTTACCCTCAAGAATTTCTATCTTCTTGGATTTATTATCTTAAAAAGAGAAGAATACTTTCATTGTTTTTCACTGAATGCCAGCAAGCCATGCTAAAAGGATAAGTTAGCCAAAATATTTAATCTCCCAAAAGCTGGGGTATGAAGCTTGCTACTGTGAACAGCTTGTAGAGGTAAGCTGCAACACAATTAAGGCAACATTTGGTGCAAATCACATTTAGCATGGCTAGGAATTCAAGCAGGGTTCCATACATTATAGCTGGATCTTTGAATTGTTTATAATGGACCAGTTCTAGTAAGCATATATGGTAACCTTCATTATGGTTATTATTGTGAAAAAGAATGGTTTCTATAAGATATTGAACTCAAAATATAAGGGGAATATTGTTACTGTGCATAGTTATGGGTGGCTTTTAATTTTGTGTAACCACCTTTTTAGAGACAATGGAAGCAGACGATAATCCTGTTTATGCTAAATGACTCTTCTTTTATCTCTTTTTCAGTATGTGCTTGAAAACATGTTCATCTGTGGCATACCATTGTTAGAGTCTGTGGGACTGAATGAGCCAGCTGTGATAGAATTGCGGAATACCATCTGCACATGCATCCGCAAAGCGCTGATCCCCCTTCAAGCTTATGCCAAGAATTATGGAAAGTACTTAGAACTGAATAATCGCGATATCCACAGCCTCTTAAAGTAAGCAGCATTCAGAAGCAAGAGCAGGGACTAAAAACTGAAAGGGTGGATTGATGCACAACTTACTCTGATTTTACTTTCAGTGGAATTAAAAAGAAAAAAAAGTAGCTTTCTAAAACACATTGGCTTGGATCCTAAGGTCTTTCTCCAATTACATTTTCATCAATTTCCTGTCCATCTGCAGCTCCCCACCATGTTCCCCATCATTCCCACAGGTCCCCCAATTCTCAGGAGCAGGTGTTTGGCACAGAGAGAAGGGAGTTAGGAAACCTCTATTCCATGAATACTGTGCAGTTGACTGGAAGGGCTGTAGATTGTGCTTTTGATATTAGGAACTATATCAAGTTGGTTATATTTTCTTTAGCATCAGTATGGTTACTGACTGATTTTTTTTAATGCAGCTGAGGGGTGTGAGTCACTTATTTTCAATTTGGATTGATTATTTTTTTTTACCTTTCCTAAAACGATGTATATTTTGAGGCTATTTCACATTGAAAAATTGAAAAATTACATTTGACCACAAATGTACACTGAATAAGAAGGCACAATCACTGCTCTTGAATATTTATTTATTTGTTTGTTTGTTTGTTTGTTTGTTTATTTCTTAAATTTATAACACCGCCCCATCTCCCCCAAAGGGGACTCTAGGCGGTTTACAAGTCAAACAGTTAAAATATTAGAACATGCAGTGTAGGCAGCCTTGACTCCTGGAGGAAAAACTAAATATAAATCTAATGAATAGATAAAGGAAGAAATATTTTTGACAAGTCGGTACACTTATTTTAAACATTTATTTATTTAAAATACCATTCACACTTCAATATACCTTTTCAATGTACACTTAAAATTGTAATTGTCTAAAAAAAATAATGTGTAAAAACTAAAAATAATGTGTATCTCATCTTTATGTCCTCTTATATAATAATAACATTTAATTTTCTTACTTTTTCTTTCTTTCATCTAAAAAACTAATGTTTATATATGATTTTTCTTCTCACCCTTCACTCCTGTGTCCATCTTTCATAAATGCTTGCTGTCACCATCAAGGAACTGAGCTTTAAAACACTGTTTGTAAAATGCATGTTGCTTCTCATTATCTTTCTTTCAGCTTTCTGCTTCGAACACTTATTTTCTGATTTGCTTTGTGCCTATTTGCCTTTTATGTCTTAGATAACCATTTTTGCAAGATAATGATTTCCTACTGTGTACAAAGTTGAATTTTTAAAATTATTTTCTTAATCATGACTTTCCAGTTGATCACCACTTCCTAAGGTGAGTGTGTAAGTGGAACTACAGATTAGCTCTGCGTGTAGCGCCATTTTATACAAACAGATTGAATCTCCTCATATTTAAATTTGAGGTGCCCCCATGCTTCTGGGTGCCTGGAACATCAGTGTGTGTGTTTATTTATTTATTTAAATAACAATATTTTAATTCTGACACTTTTATTGCAACAATTCAGGGTGATCTACATAATAGTGAAAACAAAGCTGTCATAACTCAACATAATAAAAATATTGCAAATGCAGCCCAGCGGTTACTCTCCACATCAAAGGTCCATTTGTGTCAGGGAGATAATGGGCGGAGAAGGAGGGGGCTTCCTTCCTGGAGGGAGCCCCCTCCTTCTCTGCCCGTTATCTCCCTGACAATTTGACCAGGATGGTTTTCACTGCTTTCCAAAATGCAAGGAAGATGGGGGTTCCTCATAACTCTGGGGGTTATGTTATTTTCCATAACATGGGAGCCCCCAATGAGAATGCATGCTGCCAGCCTCCTACTCCTTCAATCTCACAGGGATTAGGGCTCAGAACAGCTCCTCTCAGGACAAACATGCAGGGTGAGATGACTCTATTCAAGGAGACCGTCCCGCAAATACACGAGTGCATTTGCATATAAGCCATACTGGATATGCTGAAAAAGATTAAAACTAACATCATAGATTGGGGCGTGGTGGCTCAGCGGGTAAGACGCCAGGCTTGTCGATCGGAAGATCGCAAGTTCAGAGGTTCGAGACCCGAGCGCCACGTGACGGAGTGAGCTCCCGCACTCGCCCCAGCTCTTGCCAACCTAGCAATTCGAAAGCATGCAAATGCAAGTAGATGAATAGGTACCACTTCGGTGGGATGGTAACAGCGTTCCGCATGCGTCATACGGCCACATGACCGTGGAAGCGTCTTCGGACAGCGCTGGCTCTTCAGCTAACAAATGGAGATGAGCACCGGCCCCTAGAGTCGGACACGACTGCACCAATGTGCGGGGGAACCTTTACCTTTACTAACATCATAGATAGGCCCAAAAGCCTGTTAGTAACTACAAATTAGGCTTCTCACACTGACTGTTGTGTAAACAAAATCCAAGGGTAGGATAGTCTGCCTTCTCAGAAAAGATTGGCATCTTTCCCATTATACAGAAAGTGTAGGAAGAAGAAAGCCAGAATTTAATAGCTTTGAATTGCCTATAAATAGGCTCCACATTTGAAAATGAAGTGGCTGTCAACCCTTTGGGAACTACCTGAACTGAAAGCAATTCTTTTTCTTGCACGATTCTCTTAGGGTTCTCTTTAGCAAGATTTATTGAGATTAAAGGGTTAGGGGTACAGTTATTTATTTATTTATTTATATTTCTAACTTATATCAACGCCCATCTCCCCCCACAAGGGGACTCTGGGCGGTTTACAATCAAGTCAGAGATTAAAAACATATATATAAAATGCTTATACAATGATTAAAAATATAAAAATATAAAATCCAAGAGGCTGCATGTGATGTTTGTGACCGAACTTTACGGTGCGAGCCATCCCCAGGAAGAGCTATTACTCATCCCGTCCCGTCCAGCACATGAATTAACTTTCTTTTTTAGAACCAATATATTTTAATTTACATTAAAGCACAGACTTCCCAAGTCTCTCTCTCTTGCTCTCCCTCTGAAGGAATGGAGACCTAAATCTTTTATCAGCGTGAAACCTTTTCCTTAATAAATCTTATTGGTCCAAGGTCACAGGAAACTGCCATATTGCTGTTCTTCTCCTGTCCTGATAGAGAGAGAGGACAGTAACCAATGCAGCAACCTTAGCACATGTTGCCCTGCTGAGCCTACCTCATCCTGTCATCCTGAGCCTATCTACCCTTTGGACCAAATGCTGTTTCTCAATCATCTTCAAGGGCAGCCCTGTATAAAGTTTATTGCCGTAGTCTAACTGTGAGGTGATAACAGCATGAGTTACCATTGCAAGGTTATGGTGATCCAAAAGGCCTAGAGCTGGACCACAATGCAGAAAGGCCTAGAGCTGGGTGTAGCCTTTCCAGTTTATTAGCCTAGGAACTGAAAAATCTAGGTTTTTTCCCCATAAAACCAGAGTTAAATATGATCCAGCTTGATCAAATTAGAACCATTGTATTAAACTAGTGTTGTTACATGCTGAATAAAGTGTACATGACTATCTGGTTCCTAAGGCAGGGGTGGATGACCACTTTGGTCCGTTGGGCCACCCCAGGTCCTGATGCAACCCTCTGGGGACCATACATGTTTAGGAAAAACACAGTCATCCCACCACCTCCACATATGCCTATCCTACATTCATATGTACACACTTATCCCCTCCTCAGAAATGTACTGATTTTCTCCCTTTCTGTTGAGAGGAAAAGGAAAGTAATGAGGTTTCCCTCCCTTCCTTCTAGCAAAGGAGCAAGAGATCATTGCATTTCTGCTGTCATTCAAAGGGCAAATGCGGCAATCAGCCTTTCCTTCCAGTAAGGGGGAACTAAATGGCTGAGTTTTAATCCTGTTTGCTGTTTTTTGTGTCCTGTTGATATTTGATGGCAGATGACTTGGGGGACCACATCCAGGTCCAGTTTTTCTGGGGAGTTTGATCACTGTCAGACTACTTCCCTGATCTGGAATGTTTCTGCCATAGTCTTTGTAGGAGAGATTATATTCCTTGGCCTCTGAGTTTGCTTTCTGACATCATGCAGCTGGTGCAGAATTCCCTTTTCACAAATAAATCTGGATATGATTGTTACCTTCCATTCTGAGTGGGTATTCTAGGAGTTGTAGTACTACCGTATCTGGAGGGCACCAGGTTGGAGAAAATGATTATATACAAGTGTAAATACTTAAAGATATTGTGGAGCAGCATCCCTTCCATATCTGTATTATCTGGTTTTGTTGTTCGCTGTAAATGTATTTCTGTTTATTTCTAGAGAATATGAGGTCAATTGCCCCTCTGCTTCAGAAGTGAGGGAAATAGTAAACAAGCATTTGGCAGAAAAGGAGTTGTTGGACAACAGTTTGCCGAGCTCCATGGTCATTGGCCCTTTTCATCTCAGTGTTGAAGGTGTAAAGCAGAGCCTCTCCAAGAAATGCAAAGCTTTGGCCACTTCAATGCTGGACATATTGGCCAGGAAATTACATTGTCAAGTAGAAGATGTGAGTTTTATTCTTGGTACACTGCAACTAGAGGAGTGGCCAAATAAGTAATTTTGTAGTTACTGTATTTCTGGAATTGTACAATTATTTTGCCACAGATGCTTTTTTGACTTCATGTGAAAGCCAGTATAAAGTTTAGAAACTGAGACCCGAACTACCCATTGTGAGGAATGATTATCATTTTCAAGTTTGCATTTCCTCTGACTTTCTTTACAATATCTCAGTGAAGACACATGATTGTGGCCAGATGTCTTCTGATTCCAGCCTATGTCATTGCTTGCTGCTTGTGGAGAGGGCAGTGGTGAGGAAAAACCAATCATAATGATGTTAACTAAATGTTGTCTTGGAGACATAGAAAAGGGTTGTGATATTACTGGTCTGGGCAGGACCAGGTGGCCTGTATAAAGTGTAGCTTAGTCTCAATTTCAGACGCCTTACTACTTTTTGATGCACTTGTTTGAACTCTTTGTTTCAGACTTAGCATTGACAGAGTCATTACATCTTTTTGCAGATCTGTGATGCTTTCAAGGCCATCAACCGAAAAATTTACGAAAAACCAAACAGCATTGAGGAACTGGCTGAGCTGCGGGAATGGATGAAAGGAATCCCTGAGAAACTGAAAGTGCAGGAGGTGAAATGTAGTCAGGGAGATGGGATCAAATAACTGGAATGTCATGTATAATAATTGGAGCTTAGAATTACAGTATATCTAAGCTGTCTTTATCCAGGTCTGTGTACTATTAGAGCAATATGTATAAACTTTCTTAGCTTTAATAACAATAGTAAAAGAAAATACAAACTAAACCCAGAAAGAAGGGAAAGTAAAGAAAAAAGAGAGTAAAAGGTATACAAAAAAAATAAAAGAAAGAAAAAGAAAAGAATAAGAGAAACGAAAAAGAAATATTTAAAGAAGTAGCTTCCGATCTTCATCACAAGTACAAATAATAATCCAGAGCTTTCCAAACTTTTCATGTTGGTGACACACTTTTTAGACATGCATCATTTCGCGACACACTCTTACAGCAGGGCATCATTTCGTGACACACTCTTACAGCAGGGCACAAGGCAGGCACTAGGACCTGCATGGAATCACAGCTGGTTTGGAGGCAGCAAGGCACAAGGCATGCGCTAGGACCTGCGTGGAAGTCAGGAGGAAGCAGCAGCTGCGACACACCCAGACACTGCAGCCGACACAATAACGTGTCCCGACACACAGTTTGGAAAGCTCTGTAATAATCCATCACCCCCTATAACATTACATGCAAGTATCTCTTCCCATAACCCATCTCTTAGCCATATGCAAATCCATAAATCATTAACACTTCAGTCCTAGTGTCAGCAAAAAGTCCACAAAGTGTTCCCAGATTTATGCAAACATGTCTTATTTTAAACTTGATCAAACAAACCAGCATTGTACTCCTCCTTTTTGCTTCTAACAATCTTAATCTTCGGTTCATTCAGATGCTATCGTAGAATTTAATCTCTCTTCAATTTTTCTTTTTCCCATCCCAAAGATTTCTTCAAGGCTTTAACCAACTTCTTTTGTAAATCCAGTGAAAAGTCCTTATCCAGTCAATCTCTTGGCTTGTCATTTGTATTTCCACTTTAGTTGTTTTCTGTCTTATACTTCATAATTTTTTTTATTTTCAGTATTTCCGCAATTTGTTAATGTTCTGATATTTCTGCATCAGGCAAAATTTGTTTCATCTCTTTATCTTGTAAAGAGATGGAACAGATGTATCATCTGATCTCCTGTATCTTTCAGGATGTTCTCTTTCACATCAGTAATTTCTTCTTTAATATCTTTTGGACATAATCTATTCATAGAAGCATGCATCATTGCTGAGAATGAAGCTGCTATTTTTTGAACTCATTCTTCAAAAATCTCCTGAAGCATTTCAAATGTCAAAGCATTTTCTGTCATTTTGCAAGTTCCAGTGCTGACTAAAGACAAGAGACAGGCTTTTCACTTTTTTTTTCCTTTTTCCTTTCTGCTTGGAATCTTTATTCCCCTCTAGTGTTCAATTTCTGAAATAATAAAGTCTCAAATTTCTGTTTTGACTTAGGATAGACTAAACAAATTGGTTCCCATGCAAGTGCTGTTTATTTATATAATTATTTCCAAAGTCTTATAGCAAAAGTCCTAATATTCCATTATTCCAAGTTTCTCTGGTCCCTTAATTTGTTTATAACTTTCATGAACCAGATTCTTATTTAGCTTTTTGCCATTTATTTTTTTATATATATATAAATTTTATTGAATTTTGAAATACATATTAAAAGTTAGAACAAGAAATAAAGAAAGAAATACAAAGTAAGGAAAAAGTAAAAGAAAAGTGAAGTCAAGAAAAATAATAAACAAAAGAAATATAGAAAATAGATGGCCACCAATCTGTCTTTGGTCTTTAAGTACAATATTTGCTTTAAATGTTGGTCTTTCATACAATACACAGGAACTTTTCTTTGTCATATACACTACAATTTCTATAGTCCAATCTTCTGATCTTCATGTAGGTTTCATCTTTCTAGCAATTCTCCAATAATCCATCTGTAGTTTCCACTCCTTGAAGTAATATCAAATTAAATGTTCTTAACTGCATCAATTTAACATTTTTTATTCACTCTTTCCATTTTTACATCCATATTTACATCCTTGATAGAATCCAATTAGTCTTAAAACATATGTATAACAAGTAAAGGCCTTATTTTGTATCAACAATATTTTATATTTTATTTTGATTCTAATAAAATAAAATATATTCTATTCATACATATCCATAAAAATAACCCTAGTTTAAACTTAGTCTATATTTAGACTATAATTATACCATATTCTACATCTTCCTACATATTTACCTATTTAACAAATTTTTATAGCTACCTATTCCCCTAATACATAACCTAACAACAATTCTCAATAATATTCATACTAGTAATTATAAAAATAAGTCATCCTGTAATAGCATTAATTCTAATTCCAACTCAACATCCCATCCTTCATGTATCTCCCTAAAAATTTTTTTCTAGTTTTCATATACTCTATAACATCAATTTATATTTATATCACTAATTTTATAACCTTTTACCTTACGCTTAAAATATCATATTTTTATATATCCATATAGTTTCTCATATTAATTTTTAACATTTAATATTCCCAACAGTTATATTACTAGTTAGAACTTGATTTATTTAGTACATTTACAAACTCAGTATCCAGTTAAAATCCATGGTTTCAATACCTTTATATCCCACATAATGTTAAGTCTCCTATTCAAGTTATGCCAAAATCATAACATGTAGCCCGTTTTTTTCTAATTGTGTAAAAAATACTTTATTATATAAAATTTACATATAACATACAACATATTGTTCTGTGTCTCATGTAGAATGTCAAAATGTTTTTCTTGACCTTTCCCCATATTTCACAATATCTATCAAATTGCATGTTCAGTCTTTCTCCTTGCCTCAACTGCCACAATATGTTTGTACCAAAATTATAGTGTGTAGCCTGTTTTGTTATCTGTCTCATGTAGAGTGTGAGAATGTTTTTCTGAACCAATGTGTTTGAAATCCCCCTTTCCTGTTTCTCCTCTATCTCAAAAATTTTTTCTTCTGCTTCAATTTCTATCTTTTGTTCCTTTTGTTCCTGATCTTGCAAAAATAAAATTTCCAGTGATTTCTTAATTTCCGAAAGAGCTACACAAATCTCCCCCTTAAGTTCTTGAATTGCTGTTAAAGTTGCTGTTAAAAAAGCCATTCTTCCCCACCCCTCTTTGTTCTCAGGCTGCAGCAGCGGCCATTCTAGCCAAAACAAGTAAATAGTCAGCTGATCTGTTCGAGTGGAAAATTACCAGCAGAGTCCATTAAGTAAAAAGTTTTTTAAAATAAAGGAAGAAAAATTTCGATAAACAAAAATAAGCGAAAAAGCAGTATTTCAAACAGTTTATAAAAGGAGAAAGAGAAAATGAAATTCTACCATTATAAAAAAGAAAGAAAAATAAAAAAAACCAAATTCAATAGTTAATCCAGCAAAATATATTCAAAAGGTATTTAATATAAACTCTTATACTTCCAAATGAGACAGAGTTCTCTGATAGGTTAGAAAGATAAAAAAGAAAAAAAATGCAAACATTACTATGCTTCAAATATGAAATCCGTTATATTTCCACCATAATTGTTATAGCAAAGAAAGCACAAAATTTGCCAACATTTTGTGCAAAGTCCAAAGATAGACCTTAGATGATAAAACAATCTAATCTAAAAAAAGATAAAATAAAGTGATCTAAAAGCTGGCTTCTTGCTCTAACTTACGATTCCCTGGAAGAGCTTGATGTTTCTCAGGTCGTTTCACTGTCTCCAGCCCCCTGCTCTCTCCGTGGCAGAAAACTACAAAAAAAGCAGGAGGGGACAATTCCAACGACCCCGTGAGTAATCTTCTGGTTCTCCCCTCTCCAGGGAGAAAACTTCAGTGGTCTTATAATTTCTATAGACCACCGCAAACAGGGAAAAGCTAGCCAGGTCTTCAGCACTCTGAAAAATCTGACTTGTCGAGCTGCCAGTCCGGCTCGGAGTCCAACTTTTTGCCATTTATTTCTAATTCTTTACGTTCTTAAGCTTATAGTTAATTTTTCTTTTATTCAAGAATGAAGGTAAACTCACCAGGTAGCTTTTCAAACTTGTCGTTTTGAAGATCTCTAATCTTTAGTCAGCACTGGAACTTGCAAAATGACAAAAAATGCTTTGACATTTGTACTTGTGATGAAGATAGTTGAATAGGTAATTTCCAAAAGTGATTAGAAAGTGAGTTAGCAAACTCAGTGCAGGCCCACAACTAGGGTCTGTGTCACCTGGGGCAAATATGGATTCTGCCCCCCCATGGATTCCGCGCCCACCCCACCCCCCGCAGGGTCGAGTCCCCCCCTCGCACCCCCCCTACCTTTCTATTCTGGCAAGTACTCAAGGTGGATAACAAAATATAAAAACACCCTAAGAGTTTAAAAAGTTAAACACATAAATTAACACTACAATTGATACTAAAATCATGGAACAGGAGATAAGCATTTTTATAGATTTTCTAAACACACAGAGATTAGGGGCCAAATGCAGCTCCTGAAGGAGTATGTTCCATAACATGGGAGCAACACAAGAGAAGGCCTACCCTGTGTTCCAAAAAGAGTGCAGAGGTATCTTTGAAAGGGCCTCTCATTCAGTTCTTAACAGTGGACAAGATTGTAATAGGTAAGGCATTGTGTTATATAGTCAGGCCTTAAGCCCTTTAGAATTTTAAGGATCAGAATCAGCTCTGGTAAGTGATCAGCAGCCAGTGCAGATCTTTTAGTACTGACATCATATGATCTCTCTATCTGCATCAGTTATCAGCCTAGCTGCTGCAGTTTGTGCCAGTTGCAATTTCCTGACACTTCTCAAGGGAAGGGTAGCCAAAAGTAGAACATGTTGCAGTAATCAAAACAGCATGTGACAAGGCACAAATCCAATTGGTTCAGGGATAATTACAGTTAGTGCCCTAGATATAATTATACAAATGTGCTCCTGGCCATAGTCACCACCTGTAAATCTAGTAACAGCTGAGAATCAAAGGACATCCAGACTGTGAACTCTTATTCTGTTGATTCCCAGGTTATTAAAAAATGATAAAAAAAACATGGTTGGGTTGGCAATAGTACAGTCTTGCAGTTGCCTACAGGATCTAGCAGGCTTTAAGAATTATCTATAGTCTTATACTTCCTGAAGTAATGCTTCCTGAAGTTTTTAGGGCCTGCTATGCTCCCTGTATTACCATAGCCTAACAATCAAGCAAGAGGACTATTTCCTCTTTCTTCTTCCTTGTATCTGAATCTCACCATACTAGATTTCATTCCATAGTGGAATAACGCCTGCCTATCTGTTTTTCTCTCTGTGTGTATCATTCTATAGGAGTTGATAAGTAATGTTATGGAAGAATATGAAGTCATGGAGGAATTTCTCTACAATTTGACTCAAGATGACTTCATTGACAAGTAAGCACAAGTCATTTCCCCTGCGGTCAGAGCAAGACCTTTGGCTTCAAGTTATTATATTTTGTGCCTCAGGACTTTATTTACACATCAGAGGGCTTCATCAAATCTCTTTAGGCAGCCAGAAAAAATACCTGCTGAACTACCTTATTCAAATGCAGAAGCTGTGGTGGTATGAGCCTGCAGCCTGGAATTGAGGCAATCTTGTAGTTTCTGACCTTTTTAGAAAACTGGAGGCCTTTATTTTACCTTCCATCTCATGAAGCACCAATGAATTCAGTGACTGTAAAGTGTGAGATTGTTAGGCTGCATATTGCTGTGTAGATTTAGAGCATTCACAAGAACTTGTGAATTGCTCAAGAATGTCTGCTGCTTGCCAAAACTTCAATGCAACTTTATACTACAAGTTAGATGCAAATCTGTACAAAGTAAAAATTTGGTCCCAACCTATATAATGTAAGGAATTAGAATTCTTTTTCCATAGCATTTAAAGTTGGTAAGAAAGCATCTAAAGATGACTTGCTCGGGGTAACATATAATGTAAGTTGAAAGACCCTGAATGTAATTTGGTATTATTTTTAACTTATTAAGAATTTGAATAGCATGTTTGATTTGCAGCATAATTTATTTACTATTATCTCAGTGATCAGGCTCAAAAATATCCTGTGATGCAATGGCTCATTATAATTTTTCCCATTATATTGGTTGAGAACTAACATAGCAATTTTCTTCCGTTTCACTGAAGCTTCTTTCCCTGAACTATAGCATGGTTTGCCATGTGGCATAGCCAAAGCTATTTTATTTAATATATATCCTGCACTTAAGTGCTCATGGTACACATGATGGAACAGCAATGTGATATTGAGGGGTTAATAGGATCAAATTTTTTCTTTTCATTCCAAGATTTTTGCATGTATTTATTTGTAAGAATTGCATCGGCACTATCTTACCATACCCCAAGAGACATTCTTGTGCTTTCAGGTGGGCTGCAAGTAACTGGCCTCTAAAGATCACTACACAAATTGAATTAATAAGGCAACAGCACGTTGAAGATGAGGATAGATTCCGTAAAATTCAACTGATGGATCAAAACAATTTCTTGGAACGTTTGGATGGCCTTCAGGTACTGATCCCTGGTTGCAGATTTCTCTGCATTCTCCTTAAACAAATGTTCATGAGTATCTAGATGAGCATCATCTATGACAAGATTGGCACATGAAATAACCACATTGTCAAAACAACTGTTCCTATTTAATTAATTCACTATCAACATCAGGGTTTATACAGCCCCATGCAGTTTCCAATTCCTGCAATAAATGTTCTTTGGCATGTAGACAGGTCTTTTTATATAAAAAGGATATATTTCCATGGCTTTGCTCAGGCAATACACTGGATCTTGTCCTAAACGTATTTACATGTCGAGTCCTGTCTGGAGATTATTTCCCATATAAATCTGGAATGGTGTGACTCTAAATTATTTGAATTTTGTGTGTGTGTGTGTGGGGGGGGTGTTTATGTGTATGGAAAAATATGCAGCTAAGAGAACAGGTGGGTGGGGGACAGGGTTGCACATACACTTTTTGATTTATTTTTAACCTGAAAATCAATTGGAATGTGAAGGGATGGGGATCATTTTAAGGATATGTGTGTCTGTGATGATTAAAAGTTTAAAAGTAAAATATATATTTAATTTTAATTTTTACTCCAATCCACTTTTAAAAAATCTATTGATGGGGTTCTGCCCTCTTTGGCAATGCAGTCCTGACATGCCATTCCAAGGCTGGTTGTTAATCCCTCCTCTAAAATGCATTGAAATTGTAAACAAAAGGCAACTATACAACTGAAGTCATGGTTGGAAGCAATTTTCTTCATAAGCCTATTTTCAAATTGACGTATTTGTCTCATGGATTCTCTCTCCCTATATATTACGCCTGCTCTGTTTCCCAGCTTGCAGTGGCTGGATTTTCTGCACACATGGATATTGGCCGGGCCCATGAGGTAGCCAATGAGGCCAGAAGAGTCAGGAAGCAATTAAAAGAGTCCCAGCAGTTGGCATTGCTTTACAATAATCGGGAGCGTATTTTTGGCTTGCCTGTGACAAACGTAAGTGTCCATCCTTGTCGTTTCATCATGTTCTATATCCCTCTGTGAGTTGATGACAACAACAAAAACTTCCCAGCTACTACCAGTTTCTCATTACAACTTCACCGTGTTGCTGTCTGTATTTTCTGAGCAGGTTGTCTTAAGACCCTTCCCTGTGATCCAGCTGAAATGTTTTCCTCTTGTCTAAACTGAAAAGAGCAGAAAACTAAACTGGCATATGTTTTACTGTCTCCATTGCCAATTCCAGTTGCCTCTGTTCTGTCTGTGAGCCAGAAAATGCGTCCTCAATTCAGGTGCTGGGAGCACGGATCTTCTCTCCCCCCATTTTCTCAGCATCACCAGCCAGTGGGAAAATCATGTGCCAATCACCTCACCTGCAGGTTTAGTCATCTTGCAGAATTTATCCTACTCCTCACTTGCCACCTCTCCCAGCCCAGGGACCAGCTGCTCAGGCTGGGAGAGGTAGCAGGTGAAGGGGAGAGAAGGCTCTTTAGCCACCAGATCTCTGACCTCAGAGACTGGATCAGTCTGAATAGCTGACAGCGAGAGTCAGAAGTGACAGGTACAGGCGGGTTATAATAGCTGTCTCTCTCTGCTGCTGCTTCGCCAGGGAACCCTCCACCACCACCCCTTGCAGATGCTGTTTGGGCTGCTTTTGAACACGTGCACCCTAAATAACAGCTGAGAGTTGTTGAGGGGTGTGTAGTTGTGTGCGGTTGTGCTGTGGAGTGGAGTGGAGTGGAAGAGACAGCCAGCTCTTTCTCTTCAGTTTAACTTTTGGGCTCCGCACTGCTTCTAGTAATCAGTTGCTGTTCAGACTAATCCAGATGTCCAAACTGGCAATCAGCCTGGAGACCTGGGGAGAGCCCTGTTTGGGAGAAGGAGGGAGAAACACTGCCCCAAACTGAATAGTGCTGGAAGGCAATGTCCGGGGACCACCTTTACTGCACATACTTTCTAAAAATTACTTATTAACTGAAGTCCAGAGAAATTCAGTTACAGGTTTTATTAGATATTCCATGACTAAAGTCTAATAAATAAAATAGCCTGGTTAAAAGTAGTTAAACTAACATTCCTTTTTTACTGGCTGAATAGTTTATCTACTATTCAGGCAACATGGGATAAAAAACTTTATACTGAATTTTATAGCAAGCCCATGTTGTTTCCATTTTCCATTTTTATTATTATGTGAAATAATATCAAAACATAGGTTGGGGGAGTTAGCAATATCATGTTTATACAACTTACTGTATGCCAAGAGTGTCTAAACCCAATTTTTTTTTTGTAATTAATTCCAATGGAACTTTGGTCCTATCTTTTTTTTTTACAGTCCCATCTCTCTCATACAGTCTGTAATATGTTTAGCTTATTATACTATATCATTGTATTGTATTGTATTTGTTTTATAGTTATTATTATATTACATTATATTTGTTTCATTTCAGCTCTTAGATAGAGAGCTTTCTCTTTTGGGAAAGTATATTTTGTCTTTATATTACAGAGACCACACATCCTTTATTATAAAGGACAGTCCTTTATTTCAGAAAGCTGTCCTTTAGATTTATTTATTTTTCAAAAACTCACTTTTTTATGTTGGTCATTTAACTTGTACTGTACAAATGGTACCACTTAATGCACCATGTTTCACAGTCATGTGAAAAATGCAGAGATTGAATTGTCTTTTTAAAATAAATGTACATATACTGTTTGATTTTAGATATTTTATTAGAATATGCTTTTTTGTAAAGTTTTTATTGTTTGCTCTTGAATTTTCCTTTGTAAAGCAAAGTTATAAACATGAACAATTACATTTTTTTATCCTTATGAACCTCTTTCAGATTTGCCCCTTTTTCAGGTTTGTTCTTAATTTTTTCAAGAAAATATGATCACCATACTTTATATCCACTTCAGGTTTTTTTATTGCAACAAAATGTTATTGACATGTTTGAATAAGAAAGCTTGTAGCAGGTACCCATAATCTTATTGAGATGGTGGGACATTAAGAATATTTATCAAATAATCATCATCATCATCATCATCATCATCATCATCATCATCTACTTCTTGGGTGGAAAGCAATGACAAATCTTGATAAAAGAGTTAAGAGCAGAGACACCACACTGACAACAAAGGTCCGCATAGTTAAAGCAATGGTATTCCCCGTAGTAACCTATGGCTGTGAGAGCTGGACCATAAGGAAGGCTGAGTGAAGGAAGTTAGATGCTTTTGAACTGTGGTGTTGGAGGAGAATTCTGAGAGTGCCTTGGACTGCAAGAAGATCAAACCAGTCCATACTCCAGGAAATAAAGCCAGACTGCTCACTTGAGGGAATGATATTAAAGGCAAAACTGAAGTACTTTGGCCACATAATGAGAAGACAGGATACCCTGGAGAAGATGCTGATGCTAGGGAAAGTGGAAGGCAAAAGGAAGAGGGGCCGACCAAGGGCAAGATGGGTGGATGATATTCTGGAGGTGACGGACTCGACCGTGGGGGAGCTGGGGATGGTGATGGCTGACAGTGGGCTGGCGTGGGCTGGTCCATGAAGTCACAAAGAGTCGGAAGCGACTGAACAGATAAACAACAAATGAGTATTGATTTATTTATTGATTGATTGATTGATTGATTGATTGTTTCTATACACACTCCAGTCTAAGACTATGGGTGGGTTACAACAGGATAAAACTACAAAACAGATGCAAATATGAGCCAATCATGGAAATTGGCTGATGTGGGATATGTCTGTGTATAACAAAATGGCTGCCCTTGGGATCATAAACATCAACTTACAAGAATACTACCTGCTACCACCTCTAGTATTCCCCCTCCCCAGGCAGCTCTTTACTACTCCTTCTTAATTCTAATATTTTTTGGGACAAATGGGTACATTTCCAAATGACGCTATGGGCTGCATGAGTACAACATTTTTAGTTTGCAAAACAAAGTTTATGGGAAGTTTTGCAGGCTGAAAAACCTTAGATGATGCTGGAACTATACAGTTTGCTTTGAGATATGCCAATTTTCCATTTTTAACTAATTTAATAAATTAGTTAATTGGAGACAGACGGTCCTTCAAATATCTAGGCCTTGTGCTGTGAAGGGCTTTATAGGTGACCACCAGCAGATTGAATTGCACCCAGAATCTGCTTGGCAACCAGTACAATTCATGTAATAGCGCTGTTTCATGGGTGTACCAAGGTGTGCACATAACTACTTCCACTGCATTGCCACATTCTAGACTAGGTGTAGCTTCGGAATTGTCTGCAAAGACAGCCTCATGTCAGGTGCATTGCTGTAGTCCAAGTGCAAACTGACTAAAACATGAGTGACTGTGATAGGGTCTCGCAATCCAGAAACTGGTGCAATTGGTATACAAGATGAATTTGTGCAAAGGCCCTCCTTGCCATGATTGCCACCAACTCTTTGTGCAGGAGTCAAGAGTCTAGGACAGAGCTTTCCAAACTGTGTGTCACGACACAAAAGTGTGTTGCCACACACAGTCTGGTGTGTCGCCACACAACCCGGAAGCGCTGATCATCATCAGTGCTTTCGGGTTTTCCCGCGGCAACACACCAACCGCGCAGCGTGCAAAAACCCGAAAACGGCAGCAGTGCTTCCGGGTTTTTGCGTGCTGCCGCAACGGCGGCACTTCCGGGTTTTCCTGCGGCGACACACCAATGGCGGTTGGTGTGTTGCCGCGGGAAAACTTTGGAAAGCCCTGGTCTAGGAGGACATGCAAATTGCACAACAGTTCAGTATGTGGAATTGAAATCCCACCCAGAACTAATGATGGAAGATGTCCTGGTGGACCCAAAGTTCACAGCTACTTGGTCTTACTAGGGATCAGTCTGAGATTTCTCTTCATCCAGACTTCGACAGCTTCCAGGCACTGAGGCAGAACCTTTACCACATCACTTGGTTGGCCTAGTTGCCAACAGATGACTTCATGCAAGAGCTCCATGTAAATGTTCAATAGGAGTTGGGGGAGAGTTGAACTCTGAGATACTCTACAGAACAAGGGCCTAAGGCTAGATCTCTCACCTCCTACCAACCCCAGCTGGAACCGGCCATGGAAAGAAGAGGGAGAAACACTGCAATACTGTGCCTCCCACTCCTAACTTCCTGAGCCAATCCAAAGGAAACCATGATCAATAGTGTTGAAGGCTGCTGAGAGATCATAGCAATCATGCAGTAGCCCAATCCTGGTCCTACCACAGGACTTCCACAAGTTCAATCAATGCTGTCTCAGTATTATATCCAAGTACAGATTAAAAAATAATATAATTTGGCTGAAAAATATGGCTAATATAGTATAAAATATAGTATATTGTGTTGTGAACCGCCCAGAGTCCCTCCTTGAGGGGGAGATGGGCGGTTATAGAAATTCAACAAATAAATAAATAAATAGATAAAATGTGAGCAAGTAAATCCTTGATTGAGATCCACCACAGGACTCATCCAGACAGCTGTTTTAACATGCTTCCTTCAGTCTATGAGCTGACACAAAATTATGCTGGCACAATTTGCTCTGAACCAACAGACAAAGCTCTGTTCTATCTCAGTAATGAGGCCTGCCAGTGGCACCACCCATACCACATTAGCTGTAATGGGGAACAAGTTCAAGAGAGCAATTGGTGAATTTCCTATAGCAAGAAAAACACCCACCAATTGCTGTCCTTAACAAGGTATGTGGCTGGAACAGGAGGCATGTTTTGACTGATGGCTAAATCCACAGATTTAATCATCTGTCAGAATCTGATCCCAGGGATCCACAGGGTTTCACTGTTTGTCAGAACCTGATCTGCCTCTTTTACTTTAAGTCACTCATACTGCAGATGATCCTCAGATTCTCACACTCTCTTGCTCTCTCTCATGTTTTCTCTCTGTCTTTCTGCCTCACTCGGTCTTTCTCATATGCTCTCTTTCTTGCTGTCTCTCACTCGTCTCTCTTGCTGTGCCTAAAAACAAAAGGAGAGGAGGTTGTTGACTCCCCACTTCTCCTGACACCTGCTCCCCAGCCCTTGCATTGTATCTCATCCTCTCTGCCACTCCTACTATCAGATTGGCTATCAAAATTGGGAGCACTGTTCACTCTTCAACAGGGAACAAATCTGGGAAGGTTTGCATTATACCATTATGTAATTTATATGTGCAGCCTATAAATAGCAAACTGTTTGATAGAATTATTCAACAAATGAGAAGAGAATATGAAATTTTTATCAGGGAGCCCCCTTTCTCTTCAGAAGATTAAACTCCACAAGCAGTTGCTAGGGCTGAAAAGTGGTTGTGGATGCTGCTTCTGAAAGTGGCCAAGAGATACTGGAGGATCCCAGTGCCTGACTCTTTGTCAAAGTATCAAAAAGGCAGAAGGCTTGTGCCAAGAGAGGGTGAAAAAGACCACTTTAACAGTGATCAATTAGATATGAAGTTGGGTGGCTTCAAATATGGGCTGGAGATGATACAAAAGCAGCATCATGAGGACGTAGGCTTAAAGAATGGTTAGTAAGACTTTTTCGAGCTGCAGGTTGAAGGATGTGCGGATGAGGCCTAACATTGTTTCCTTATTATATTTCTTAATGTTTTATCTTTTAGGATATGGTCAAAAGTAATTGGTTGATGTGCCTTCATACACTGATTCTGAAGAGGGTAAAATATTCATTCCAGCCCATAAGAAGACTATAGAGACTTGTGATCATCCGCTGTGCTTTAGCAGTAGAGGGTTGAGTTCCTCTCAAGAAGTTAAAAAAAGGACTGTCATAAAGTGGCTCTAGGGCTCCTTCCATGTTTATTTATACCAGCATAGGGAGAGCAAATAAGTACACAGCATACATGCATGTTGAATTTGTTAAGAAGATGCTTTCCACAAACACAAGCTATTAGCAACTCGTTTTTTCTTTGTTGGTTTTGCTTTCCTCAGTATGATAAGTTGTCCAGGATGGTTAAAGACTTTCAGCCCTTCTATGATCTCTGGACCACAGCATCAGACTGGCTTCGCTGGGCAGAAAGCTGGATGAATGATCCTCTGTCTGCAATTGATGCAGAGCAGCTGGAGAAGAATGTCAATGAGTCCTTTAAAACAATGCACAAGTGTGTAAAACATTTCAAGGATATTCCAGGTAAATGCTGTCGCTTGAACTGATTATGTGTTGTTTTGAAGAAGGGTGAGA
Organism: Charina bottae; assembly: GCA_023362775.1. Taxonomy (NCBI): domain Eukaryota; kingdom Metazoa; phylum Chordata; class Lepidosauria; order Squamata; family Charinaidae; genus Charina; species Charina bottae. Next base: position 4,052,690 of record JALMGJ010000022.1, read on the forward strand.
TTAAAACTTTGGACTTCTTTATGAAGCTTTCATTTGTTTGTTCTTACCTGTCGTAATACAACCACTCTATGGGCCTGCTCAATGCAAACCAAGTTTCAGAAAATTGCAGTAGGTATGAAAAAGAATTAGAAAATGCTTCCCTCTGCATCATGTCGATGAAGGTTCTCAGTCATCCAGGTGGAACAGTCTGTGGCTTGAATCATGTCAACTGGATTTCTATTTTCTCAGTAGAAACGTTTCACTCCTTATCCAAGGAGCTTCTTCTTCAAACTGAAGAAGCTCCTTGGATAAGGAGTGAAACGTTTCTACTGAGAAAATAGAAATCCAGTTGACATGATTCAAGCCACAGACTTCGCTCTGCATCCTTCCAGAAATTATACAAATATATACAAGTATATATAGAAACGTCCTTCCAGAAATTATACAAATATATACAAGTATATATAGAAACGTTCTCTGAAATGATCTTGACAGTAGCTTTATATTTTAATTTTAATATATTCTGCACTGTAGGATTATGGTTTTTTTTCTCCTTTTAACTTGTGTTCTGTTCTAAGCAATGGATTCTGTTTGAAATGCTGCAGTGAATCAGCATTTCTCTGAAGAAGAACATGAAGGAATGTATATGTTCACAGGTGAATCATTCAAAATCAGGAGGATTAAAAATACAGTTGTATAATGAAGTAAAACTTTGGCTTTTCCTGTACTGTAACAATCTGATCTTATGAAGGGACTGCTGGGTTATTACTTTTCTACTGCAAGAGCAGCCAGAGGTTATGCAGTAGACTATTTAAAATAATTTAAAAATATTGCCCCTTTGAACAGCACTGCCTTTCTCATGACTGTAACTTAAAAGCGAACATCTCTAGGAAAACACCAAATTAATTTTTAATCAGATGAACAAAGAAATAACAAATGCCAGGACAACCTGAAGATTTCCCTTTGGTTAATGTTATGCTGCATTTGCTGGTGATCTTTCCTTGATTGCTTTTCTGCAAACAGTGCTCATGATTTACCCTATACTGGTCTCTTTCGATTGTTATTTTTTCTGTATTATGTAAAGCATGCCAGGATGTGGCTTTGGAAATCCGTGGCAAAATTGAGGAATTCAGACCTTACATACCTCTGATTCAAGGGCTGCGCAATCCTGGCATGCGCAACCGCCATTGGGAGATGCTTTCAGAGGAGATAAAAATCAACGTGAAGCCCAAAGCCAACTTGACATTTGCCCGCTGTCTGGAGATGAAGCTGCAGGATCACATTGAGATTATAGCCAAAATAGCTGAGATTGCAGGAAAGGAATATTCAATTGAGAATGTGAGGATACCATTCATTTCCTTTTCCTTGTAGCTTTTCTTTATGCTCCAATGCTTTGTCTAGCTGAATTGTTTTCTTATCACTTCTTACTTCTTGTTCAGAGAATTTTAACATTTTTACACAAGATACCGGTGAAAAATGTGTAGCCCAAACACTGGCAGTCTATCTAAGAATAATGTATTAAAACAGATAGATTTTCTTCAATATATTAATTAGTAACCATTTCTTAAATTGGTATAGGTATAAAGGGTGCTGGATGACTTAAACTAGGATGAAGTTCACTGGAAATCTTACATTTTTGCCTTTCATTTATTAGGTTTTCTAAGAAGAAAGATTTCTGGTAGAAAATAATAATTTCTATTTTCTTTCTTTCCTTCTTTCCTTTTTAGTAAAGCTCAGCCTATTATCAATGTCATTGCCTCCAATTGCCTTCAAAAGTTCTCTAATAGCCATTCTTAAGGCAATGCTGCTTTGCAAGCTATGTTCAATAACGTTAAAAAAATTACTTCACATTTCCTAGGCTTTGGATAAAATGGAGCATGAATGGGATTCTATCCTCTTCAATATAGCTCCCTACAAAGAAACTGAAACATTTATTCTGAAGAGTCCTGATGAAGCTTCTCAGCTTCTTGATGATCACATTGTTATGACACAAAGCATGTCCTTCTCACCATTCAAAAAGCCATTTGAGGAAAGGATCAACACATGGGAAACTAAGCTGAAGTTGACCCAGGTACACACTTTCAAGCTGCTTTTTATGTTCAGAAAAGGAAATATATTTAACACAGACTCTAACCCAAAATAAGTATGAAGATAATAACTTGTTAGGGACATTTTCTGATCCATAGGTCCCAGTGCATGCTCAGATCAATCCATGTTGGCATCTTTGTTTATAGATCTTAAGTTCTACTTACTCTTGGATCAGAATTTATTTTAATGAGGCTAGATAAACTTCAAGCTTGATTTTCTGCTTTTTACATTCCATGTAAAATGTAGGATGTGTAGGATGTGGCAACAGTATGCTGGTTAGATTAGAGATCCTAGGTTGCATAGTTTCACCATGATTGGGATAAAACTGGATTGTGGTTGTACTTGGCATACTGACTAAAATGTGTCCAAATTAAACAGTACCATTACTAATGCTGCATGTGGCACAGGTATACTTAAGGTTGGTAACATAGTATATACCTTCTCTATCTTTCTAAGAAGTGTTATATGAAAGCCTACCTTGATCAAAGCCATTTGGGTAGTAGAGAACAATATCAATGAGGTGATGACAATGGCATATGAAAGATTGTATTGGAATGTAAGAGGAGTAAATGGTAAAGAGTGTGAGTTAATTAATAGCACAAATGAAAGAAAAATAGATACATTGTATGTTTATGAAACTAAAAGAAAAGAGAAGGATGTAATAGATCTGAACGAAGTTGGTCTGAACTTGTGGAATGGAGTTTATGAATATATTCAGGGGAATTGAAGATATAGGTTAAATTAAGAATAAAAGAGCCAAATGTGTGTCAGAAAATATGAATTTCTGTCATCTAGGTTGTTTTGAGTATAACTGAGAGTTGAGTGATAGTTGCATATTATGCTCCAGTATAATAATCAAAGAACCAAATATGAGTTTTGTGGAAAAACTCCTCAACATTCTGAATGAATGTGATTGAGGGGAAAATATTATGTTTGGTGACATGAATACATTGTTAGGAATGAGACAAAAGTATTGGAAAAAATAAGCCAGCTAATAAAGAAACCTAAGAATGAATGGGAATAATGGTTATCATTGGTGATCATCTTAGAAAAAGGTCTGTTTATTTCAAATATATAGTTTACATATAAGCCTATTTATATGTGCACATGACAAAAGAATAAATAAAAGCATTTTATCATGAATGATTGATTGAATTATAAAGGATACAAGGGTGATGAGATGTAATGATACCATTATTTGGTAGTGTCAAGAGTAGATATTGGGGGAAAATAATATGGGGAAAAATGAAAGAAATTAGAATATAGAGAACATATAAATCCTGAATGGAAAAAAAATTGGATGATAATCTCCCACCAGGGTGAAAGGGAAGAAGACATAAAGAAAGAATATGTGGAAGTTACTGGGAACAGGGTGAAAAGAATTATGTTGCAGAGTGTCACAGAAGTGTGTCAAATTACAATAATGCAAAGTATGAAAAATATTGGTGGATTGATGAAGTGAAAAAGTTTGTGGCTGATGTAAAATGCATATAAGAGAATGACTGAGCATTAGGATGAAAGAAAGATACTGTATAATGCGCATATAGAGAAAAATTGCAAAGAATCTAGTCAAGCAGAGAAAAATTGATTAAGATTAGTTCTCTGTCTTTTAGAGACAGAGAAAATGCAGTGATTTTGATGGAAATAAAAGATATTTTGAAAGTAGGTGAAGAGGGCTAAACAAGGAGTCTCAAGTAGCATGAATTGAATTAAAAAGAGAAGAGATGAAATGTTTTGGGATAAAACTGAAGCGAGAGAATGCTGAAAAGAGTCTTCTGGAGATTTGTATGGAAATGATAGTGATATGTTTGAGTGGAATAAAATGCTATAAACTGTAGAGGAAGACAGAGGTGGCCTTAAAGAAGGAATTCAACAGCCATTAGGTAATACCAGCTTGGCCCTGGAAGGGTGGAGAGAGTGAGAAAGAAACTCAAGATTGCCCCACCTTGATTCTCTTTGGTATAAAAGGCAGGAGAGAGAATCTCTCAGTCTTTCAAGATTTGTTATTATATCCTGCAACAATAAGGGAGAGTTCCAGTAATCCTTGTGGAGTCTGTTTCCTGACCTGTCCTACCTTGAAGGGCTGATAGAGCATGATAAAAAGGAAGTCATGAATGCTGTGAGAATATTGAGAAATTGAAAGGCTGTAGGTATAGATGGTGTAACTGGAGAAATATTAAAATATGAATGTGGTTTGCTTATGGAACGGTGATGTGATTTGTTTAATATGTTTGTGAAGATGCTGTTTGTGCCTGATGATTAGAATAACTGTTATTGTTCCCTTATGCAAAGGTAGCAACTACAAGGGGATTAGTTTAAGAAGTTGTTTGCCAGAATTCTGATCAAAAGGGTACAGGAAAGGACAGTGAGCTAAATTTGGGAAGTGCAATGATCCTGTGCAATCCAGTGACATCCCAGAGAGTGGGTGTGCACACCAGAATTTTGCTCTTCATAATGCAATTGAAAAATACATGTATGTAAAAAAAACAAAGCATACTTATTTGTTGATTTAGAGAAAGCATATGATAGGCTTAAAAACCATGGAATATTTTGTAAACTATGAAGTTGATTGGATGCTGAATGTGATAATACTGATATATGATTTAAGCAAATAATGTATGAGATGCTTAGCAAATGATTTAACACTGAATGGGGAATAAAACAAAATTGTATGATGAGCTCTTGGTAGTTTAATGTATTTATGGATAAATGTATAAGGAATGCTTATGATGACTTGAGATGTGTCAGTTGGAGACATGGATGTACAGGAACTTGGAGACAACTCCATATTGTTAGCTGAGAACCATTATGATTTGCCGTGAATATTATATAAACTGTATAATACAATGAGGAATATGGATATGAAAATTAATTTAAATTAATTTAAGCTAATTTATATTTAATTTAATTTTAATTTTAAATTAATGGTAGAGGTAATTGTGTTTGACAGGGAAAATGGAATAAATAATTGCAAGTAATGCAAAAAGGGCAAAAAAATGAAAGCAAGTAGATAAATTTGTGTAGCTTTGCATAATGTTTACTAAAATGGGGAAATAAATTCTTTTTTCCTCCTGGCTACTGTTAATCTTAGAACCTCACAAGAGTCTGTAAAACATTAAAAAAGAAAGATCCATGTGTGGGTTTCTGGATTATAGTATAGAGCCTAAATACCTTAAAAAGCCTTTTAGTTGTAGATAAAGTCTTTCACAATGAAAGTACATTAATACAATGTGTTTTTCAGTGAAATGCTTTAGTAAAGCACTTTAACATTAAGCTTTTATTTTAAATATTTTTGCTCTATTTATGGTCATTAGCCACTGTTATATGTTTGAATCAAACTCTGCAGAATATTGCAGGATGGCACAGAGATGAAACTCGAGACCTTAACAAACCAGGTGACATATTTGCAGTTACAATGTGACCACGTATATTTCGAGTGTGGATTTGCTTGTTTAAAAAATACTTTTTACCAGAGAGATTGAATTTCCATATAATGTGTGCTGCGAAGTTTTTTTACCAAAGGATAAAAACTTCCCCACAGAGAAGCACTTTTCTATCTTGCTGGAAAAATCTTAGTACAGAGATACAAAATGGAATGCTAGAAATGCCACAGCAACACCTTAGACAACAGACAATATAATCATCGTCAATTACTAAAATAATGCTCCAAGAGAGATGGACAATTGTCTGCTGCCATATGAACTGCCTAAGAGGCAAAAAGGGTAACTTGCAAGTCCTGTTATGCTGGGATTGCAGGAAAATGAATGTTTGGGATTATGATGCCCTTTTCTTCAATTTCAGAAAGTTTTAGCACACTATTATTATTTTTCCTGTATGACTTTTCTTGACCATCTACGGCAGTCTCAGTGCTGTCTGCTTTGAAGAAGACACTTAATTACACACCTGTCTGCCCACAAAATCTGAAGAGCAGAGAGAACTGTAATTTTGTAAGCCCCAGCCTGACTCAGAGGGATATTGTATGCTTGCCAGTACCGGTGAGACTGGAAGACCTCAGAGCATATTTAATCAGGCATCAAGGAAGTGGGGCTTTGAACCTGACTAAGCCCAAGTACTTCAAAAAGGGGTATTCTTTTTGTTAAAGTTAGTGAATAAAACCACGGTCATTCTGTAAGTAATTACTTCAGCTGGTCATAGAGCATTCTGTGCCATTGTATCAGACGGACATTAACGTAATATGAATTAGATGAGATTTTGTTAGAACCTGACTCTTCCATCTTTAGCCCAAATAATATTTTCTTTGAATAATCAACTTAGTGAGTCTATAGTAACTAAAATAAATTGGCTCAGTTTTCCATAAAAACCTTCCTTGCCATGTGTTCAAGGAGCAGACATTATTACTGGATGAAGAAAATGTTGAAAGATACTACAGCATTTACCCATGATCAGAAGGATTCCAAGAATCCAGCTATTTTGGACTTTACAGATATAATAAATATTAAGAAATAGTTCAGTGCTGTGCTTCAGCTCATACATTTAACATTTATTAATGTGATTGACCTTGTTACTTCAGGCACATAGGCAAAGTAACATAAGAGCTGAATACTTTATATTGCTACCCATTTTAATGATTTCTCAAGCAAGGCCTTATCTTAGGACCTTTCTCTGCTGATAAAAGTACTGTCTTCCAATTCCTGGGTTGGCAGAAAACTATACTAGTATGATTTTTTCTGTCCCCATTAACAATCCCTATTCCGCATCTATTGTGCATGTTCGGAGTCACTGCTGAATGGTACTGCCCTGATTATGCATGTGAAGGGCATAATAAGCAAAGCAACACCTTAGACAACAGACAATATAATTGTTGTCAATTCCTAAAATAATGCGCCAAGAAAGATGAACAATTGTCTGCTGCCATGTGAACTGACCAGGGAGAAAGGGGCATGCCAGCATCAGCTTGAAAAAGCCTCTCTGATTCCACAAGTTACCAGTCACCTGACTTTTCCTCTGACATAATGGCTAGCAATTTCACATACCTTGTAATGGTTTTTGGATGCTTTGTCAGCTTAAGAGGATAAACCAGTTTAACACCAGGGCACTAAGGACCACTTAGTCTTGCTGTCTTGCTCATGGGCTGAGATGAGGATGTGATGAAGCCAATATCATGAGTACATGCCAGAAAACAAGTTTTGCAAGGGCATGGTTATACTCTGGTTAATGCAGGTAGAGAAAGGCCTTTTGATTAACTTCAGAAAGGGGCATCTCATTCGTTACTTTCTGTATATCTCTGTAGCACTGAAGAAGACTGAACTGTATGTACTGATGAAATGAAGAGCACGCTTCAAATCTTCTTGAATCAGAGGTTCAGAATCTAGTGATTTTTATTTTTCACTTTAGAACAATTTTGGCAGTAGCTCCAAAATTAAAAGGGCTTCATAATATAGTTACTATTTTTGAAACACATTTTAATACTAAGTGACTCATTTAAATTCGTTTCCTCTTTTATTGCAGAATAGAATAGAATAATGACTCTTCCCACAAGAATAATAGAGAGTGCAGGAAAATAAATACGCTTCTGTATTTTAGTAATACTTTAGTTGTTGCATCAACCAATATAATCTCCACTAGATCCTGATGCTTTATTATATCATGAGTTGGTTAATACCATATCTTTCTCCTGAAGAACATTGCAGTATACAGTCACAATATAAAATGTCTGAAACTGAAAATGGGCAAGCAACATATCCCCCCATAAGGCCTTTTTTTTATTCCCAGGGCTGTTCTCATTTAAAATGCTCATTTGAAAGTTTTATACTGTACTTTTACTCTTGAAGAATGTAACAAAGTCCTGCCTTTCACCATGGGATTTAAACAGCAAAAGTACAAATAAGATTATGGAAAAAATCCATTATAATGACTGGCTTTGATATATATTGTCAGTTGTTGAAGGTACTGATGCTATTGAAAGCTAAATGCTCTGCAATAATAGGTTAAGGAATTTGGGAATTGGCACACATATAAAATGGACTGATTACACCTTTTTATTTGATTTGCTTTATTTGATTTGCTGTGCCCTTTCCGTCATAAACGTTTGGATTTCTTTCCAGATATTTTATTTAAATTTATTTATTTATTTAATTTGTATGACCGCCCATCTCCCCCCATGGGGAACTCTGGGCGGTTCACAATGAACAAGTTAAAATAAAATCTAAAATATCTAAAATCACAGTTATACAAAAAATACATATTCTAAAATCCAGATGGTGATGGAATAATTAAAAGAAGGACAATTATAAAATTAGGGGATTAACTACCCCCATGAGGAACTATCTCTTCCTCCTTCCCACGCCAGGCGGCAGAACCAGGTCTTCAGCTCTTTCCTAAAGGTCGGGAGGGAGGAGATCTGTCTTAACTCTGGGGGCAAGGTGTTCCATAGAGTGGGCGCTACCACAGAGAAGGCCCACCTCCTAGACCCCATCAGACGGCATTCTCTAATTGATGGGGTTCGTAGCAGGCCCTCTCTGAATGACCAAGTGGGGCGGGTTGATAACATGGGGATCAGACGGTCCCTCAGGTAACATGGCCCCATGCCATGTAGGGCTTTAAAGGTGATAACCAACACCTTGAATTGTACCCGGAAGCAAACTGGCACCCAATGCAGCTTGCGGAGCAACGGTGTTACATGTGCAGATCTCAACGCACCCAAAATTGCCCACGCGGCCGCATTCTGCACCAGCTGTAGCTTCTGTAAGTCAGTGCTGTAAGTCAAATGTTTTTCTTGCATGGTGTGTATGAAATGGAAATACTTAACACGATGATATACGGTTCCTTCCCCTTACAGTCTTTTAGACCATTTTGGAAAGGAGGTTCACTAATATTTGAGATGATTTGGTGAAGTCTTTGTATCTCTGGATCAGTAGTGATAGATTTTATAAATAATTAAGCTGCTTATTATATACCCATCACTGGGATTGATTTCTTTCTAGTGTTTTACTCACCAATAGGCCAAATCTAGAGCAAATGCATACTGTTCTTGTAGGCATAGTTTATATTGAGAGCTGCAACATTTCTCTCCAAAAATTAAATTTGGCATGCAATTAGTGGTGAGATCTTTTTGAATTTCCTAATATTTATTTAAATGCAACCTGACATGAGTAGACTTCTGCTCTTATAACAGAACTTTATGTCTTCTCCTCTCCTGTGTGTCCCAATTATGCTCTGTAAGAAGGGTGAGGATAGGATACCTTAATGTTAGAAACAATTCCACAGACAGAAGACTGCCATTGTTTGCTGTCTTTAATATTACGAAGTATATCTGAGCCATTTTTTTTTAAGTCTTGTAAAGATTAAATATGTTTTACCTTTTTCAGAACCTACTCATTGTTTTAAATGTCTATCTCTGGTTCCATGTATACTGAAAGTTCTAATTTTATGCATTGTGGTAGCCTTTAACTATGATCAAAGTGGTTTAATAAATGTATTTATTTACTATTTAAATTTCAAGGCCACTTGACTCCATAGCGACTCTGGGCATCTTACAGATAAAAATTAAAAGAAAAAAATATATATCAAGAAAAGAAAAAAAAAGGAAGACAGCTGAACCAGAGACCCAAACCCCAAAAGCCAAAAGCCAACAGCCAATAACCAACCAAAGGGGTTCAACCCCATTCTAGCTCAGGGTCAGGGAGAAAAAACAGGTCTTAAGTAGTTTGTGGAAAGTCAGAAGGGTGGGAACAATATCTCTGGGGGGGATGTCTGTCTGTCTGTCTGTCTGTCTGTCTGTCTG